>JBBMKA010000021.1:195173-216689 GCA_037833695.1 Sechiopsis laciniata | reverse complement strand
AAATAAAATAAGGGTAGATCAAATTTTGGTCCCATTCCACAAGTTAGAATGAAGCCAAATAAGAAACAAAGAACTATGTGTTGGGACGTAAACAAAATATTCCACATTGATTAGATAAGAGGAAGATCATGGGTATATAAGTAATGACAACAATCTCCATCGATACGATGCCTTTTGGGGAAGCCCAAGAACAAAGCCATAAGGGTCTAGGCCCAAAGTGGACAATATCATATCAATGTGGAGATTCGGGTAGAATTTTCATCCTTATCAATTGGTATCAGAGCCAGGTTCCAAACATAACCATGTCAGTAAATCGCCTCAGTGTACGACAAAGACGGTTGGAGCCCGGAGACAAAAATTTGTGGTAGAGTTAGTTGGATATAATAGTCGTTGCGAAAATCCGGTCTATCTCCATCTAGACGGATTGACTATTTGAGGGTAGCTTTACCAAACTGGCTGGGTACCTTCAAGAGAAGAGGAGTTTGGTCTGGATGTGAGTTAGACAAATTGACTAGCGGTCTACTCTCAGGAGAAGAGGAGTTAGTCGGATATAATAGTCGTTGTGGAAATTCGGTCTATCTGCATCTAGACGGATTGACTATTTAAGGGGAGGCTTGGTCTTTGTTTGAGGGGAGGGTTGATGTACTCTTAGGAGAAGAGGAGTTAGTCGGATATAATAGTCGTTGCGGAAATTAGGTCTATCTGCATCTAGACGGATTGACTATTTGAGGGGAGGCTCGGTCTTTGTTCGAGGGGAGGGTTGAATTCTCCGGTGCCAAAGTAGAAGTTGAGCCCACGGAGAGGCTCGGTGGACTTTGTTCGAGGGGAGGGTTAAATTCTCGGGTGCCAAATTAGAAGTTGGGCCCACGGAGAGGCTTGGTGGAACTTTGTTCGAGGGGAGGATTGTTGGGATGCAAACAAACTATCCCACATTGGTTAGATAAGGGGAAGATCATGAGTATATAAGTGATGACAATTTGATATGAGGCCTTTTGGGGAAGCCCAAGAATGAAGTTATGAGGGTCTAGGACCAAAGTGGACAATATCATATCAATGTGAAGATTCGGGTAGGATTGTCATCCTTATCACTATTAACCTTATAACTATTGAAAGTCAAGAGGGCAATTTGAATAAGAGTTCTTATACAAGGGGTAGCAAAATCCTGACTCCAAACTCACTGATTAGATCGCTCGCTACCACTTCACTCGTATTTGTGTTGAAACAAATAACAGACTTATCATAATTAATTTTCTGCCCATGTCAACCAAGAATAATAGAAAAAGAAAAAGAGTAATCGAAGGAGATCTTCAGGACACTTTTATCCCTGAAATCAACTGCTTCTTCTCCATAGCACTCAAAATCCTAGATAAGCCCTCTGTACAAAGAAGAAATAGGCAAGGAGATAATGGGTCCCTTTGGCGTAAACCTATAATGATTTTAATGAAACTAAGTACAAAACTGATGGCTTTTATAAAACGTTGTAAGTATCTCCATTCAACTCTATCATAATGATCTCATCAAGGGGTGGTGGCATAGTTGGCTAGTGCATAGGTCTCATAGCTTAAGAGTTATCCTGAGTTTGAGCTTCTGATCTCACCCCATTTTGATCTTTTTTACCTCCCCTATTTATTGATCTCGACTTTTTTTCTCGCTTATTTCTTCTCTTACTTTTTTTTTCAAATTTATTTAATCTTTCAAGAAAAATAAACAATTTGGTTCATTTGAATTAATTAAGGGGTGGTGGCATAGTTGGCTAGCGTGTAGGTCTCATAGCTTAAGAGTTTGAGCTTCTCTCACCCCATTTTGGTCTTTTTTTACCCCCTTATTTATTGATCTCGACTATTTTTCTCGTCTATTTCTTCTCTTACTTTTTTTTCAAGTTTATTTTATCTCTTGAAAAAAGTAAACAATTTGGTTCATTTTATTTCATGTAGGGGTGGTGGCATTGTTGGCTAGCGTGTAGGTCTCATAGCTTTAGAGTTATCCTGAGGTCAAGAGTTTGAGCCTCTCTCATCTCATTTTGGTCTTTTTTACCTCCTATATTTATTGATCTCGACTTTATTTTTCTCACCTATTTCTTCTCTTTCTTTTTTTCAAATTTATTTTATCTCTCGACGAATGTAAACATAGTGATTCAATTTGTTTCATAAAGGAGTGGTAGTGAAGTTGGCTAGTGCGTGGGTCTCATAGTTTAAGAGTTATCCTGAGGTCGAGAGTTTGAGCCTCTCTCATACTATTTTGATCTTTTTTACCTCCCCTATTTATTGATCTCGACTTTTTTTTCTCACCTATTTCTTCTCTTTCTTTTTTTCAATTTTATTTTATCTCTTGACGAATGTAAACATAGTGGTTCGATTTATTTTGTAAAGGGTGGTGGCGCAGTTGGCTTGCGCGTAGGTCTCAAAGCTTAAGAGTTATCCTGAGTTCGAGCCTCTCTCACCCCATTTTGATCTTTTTTACCTCCCCTATTTATTGATCTCGATTTTTTTCTCTTTCTTTTTTCAACTTTATTTTATCGTTTGATGAATGTTATTATTTTGGTTCATTTTGTTTCATCAAGGGGTGGTGGTGCAGTTGGCTAGCGCGTAGGTCTCATAGGTTAAGAGTTATCCTGGTGGCGCAGTTGGCTGGTGCGTAGGTTTCATAGCTTAAGAGTTATCCTAAGGTCGAGAGTTCAAGCCTCCCTCACCCCATTTTATGGTCTATTTTCTCTCTTTTTTATCTCCCCTATTTATTCTCTTTCTTTTTTTTCAATTCTATTTTATCTTTCAGATGAGTTTAAATAATTTGGTTCTGTTTATTATATCAAAGGGTGACAATAGAGTTGGCCAATGTGTAGATCTCATAGTTTATCAGAGTTATCTTAAGGTCAAGAGTTTGAGCCTTTCAACTCACACCACTATATTTTGATCTAACAGAATAAGTTATTTATGATTTGATCAACAATTTTAAAAAGTCATACAAGAGTTATTTTATTTTTTACATAAATCTCCAACAACTTGGTTAAACTATTTATTATCGACTTTTTTTTCTCTCCCCTATTTATTATCTGACTTTTTATCCTCACATTTCATTATTATGTGTATCTTTCGTTAAGGTGTACTAGATAACATTCCTACCATAAGTCAAATATAATCTAACAAGTTATTTGTGATTTGATCAACATTCTTTAAGAGTTATACAAATGTAGCCAAGAAGAGTAGAACTCTAATTGCATTTTGTATAATTTAGTAACCATGAAATTACATGTTCGAATTCCCTTTCCCTAATATTGTTATATATATATAAGAGTTATATAAATGCTAGTTTTATTGGTTACATTAGAAAAAAATATTAATCAAATCCCTAATCCATGTTAGAAATCAATCAACCATCATTAAAGGTTCACATCGTCAAAACAAAAGGTTAATAACTTAACACATTTGATTTTTGCTACACATCAACAACGACATAGACATAAAATAAACATCAATCAAATTTTAAAGATTGACAATGCCATTTGTTTTAAAAATTAGAGATCAAATTGAAACGAAGAAATCAGATATCATTTCAAACAAAACTTCTTTTTTAAAGATTAAAATTGAAATTGCGTATTTTATTCGTATGTTTATCCTTTCTCTTTCAAGATAATATTGACATAATTATCTTTTGTTTGTTCATATATATATATATATATATAGACAACAACAATTTTGTGGCATCCCAAAAATAATATCTAAAGAGAAACGTTTTTGGAAGCTGTTTTGTATGTTTTTTTTTAGTAAAGACTTGATGAAAACATATTTGATTAACATATGTTAAATATGTTTTTAAGCATCACATAATTTATAGAACAAGGAGAAACATGACTTGTAAGTGTAAATATAGTATACCAAACCACAAAATTGCTATGCATGTTTGCCTTAGGAATCTAACTATGCAAGGAGCTAACTTTTTGAGTTTTTTTCTTTTTTTTGAAGGGTAATAATATTAAGAGTTCGGATTCAAACTTGTAACCTTTGGTCACAATTGAAACAGGTCGATTATGGACTCACCAGTTTTGGCTCTCTTTTTCTTTTTCAAATTTCAATTAAAAAAAAAACAAAAAACTCTCAAAAGTGCTTCCCAAAAATACTCAAGCCAAGAGTACAAATGTTTTCTTAATTTGAATATAGTCATTTTGATTAATTCACTTACAAACATAGTCATAGATACTAAACCATCAATAATATTTTATATCTCAAAGAAAAATGAATGAATAAATAAAAGTATCCACGAACATCATTGACATGAATAAGTTGACCTAAACATTTACACACTAAAAAATTATAAACTATTTTGCAAAACAAGCTGTCAATTTCTATTGTGATTGCCCTCAAAACTAAAAAGATAAATCATCTTCTAAAAAATAAAACAATGTACAAAAATCACAGATTTCACAATAATAAGCTTTTAGTAGAGCAAGGATTGCAAAAATAAATCATCATCTATTTCTTTGTTTCACCTTTGTTATCATCAATCTCATGCAAGGCCTATCAAAAGCATCCCTCACTTTAGAGATGTGGTTGTGTTCTTCATCTTTACTGTCCCTTGTGCAGTTTTCTATTTCCTTGCATCACACACAACCGAACCCGAGACTTTGGACATGTTTGGAAGTGATTTTAGAATGGTCAAAATCACTTTTATCATGATTTTCTAATTTAAAGCCCAACAAAAGTGAATTTAATCATTTTTAAACCACTCTCAAACATTCTATGGTTGCAATGAGAAAACTGACGACAGAATAAGCTGCTCGTTACATAAAACGAGAGATAAGAACCCAAGGAAACAAGTCGAAGGTAATATTCGCGTATCGTTTTCTAATCAAGTGATTACAATAAACCATCATTCGAGTTACAAAACCGGAAAGGATCTTCAAGTTCAAGATGAAATTAGTTTGTGATGAGGCCACAAAAGTGAGAACCAACCCAACGAATGGAATAGAAGTTAAGTTAACAAAAACATAGCTCGCAAGTTACATGATATATGACTTAATAATCAAGAAGTTGACAATTAAAAAAAAAAATTAGTAAAAAAAAAAGGGTTGAGGAAACAAAAAATAAAAAACAAAACGGCTATTGAGACACATATTTTTCCATTTTGTAACTTCTAAATTTTCTCATAACACATATTTTATAAATCATTTATACATTGACTTCTCCATACAAACTTTCTAATTTTTATATCTCAAAAAAAGAAGTTTCTAATTTTTATGTTGTTTGTTTTGGAAAATATTCATCACCAGTTACACCTTTTATTCTCCTTTTGTGTTCTTTTTAAGAAAAAAAAAAAAAAAAAATTTAGATCAATTTGAAAATTTTGTGGACTACAACAACTGTCATCACGACTGTCAACATTATGATATTTATAAAAAGAATGTCAACATTATGGAAACCATATGTCACAAGTGTTTGATATTTTCTAAGCAAAAGGGGAAAGTGAGCATAAAAATTGATATGGATTTTAAACTAAAATCTCACTGATTAGCCTAAAATATTATTAACTAAAAGAATCATAAAAGTAAATTATAATATAATATAGATATGATATGATATGATATTAATAAAAATTATATATATATATTTATCACAAACTTGTTGAATCTAATTGCAATTTCTGATCTAAAAAAATTGCAATTTTTATTTATTTATTTATTTTTTTGGAAAAATTAAGGTTAGAAAATGTATTTTTGTGTAACTTTACCTAGAGGTACTGATTTCAAATGAGTGTTGAACTGTAATACAACAAAAAGCATCAATTGTTTAATGAGTTCTTTTAGTCCTTAAAAGATTTAAGATAAATTTTATCATTATATTTTTAGATTTTACGCTCAAATCTTGGTTTTTAATTTTTTAATTTTTATTATAAATTTAAATTTTGTAAATGACTTTAATTATAAAATTTATTGTTATCTCTTTAGAATCTTGAGACAAATGCATGTAAATTTACCAAATCTAGCAAAATTGTTATTATCAGCTATAAAAAAAAAAAAAAAAATTAAAAATTAAACAACCATATTAATAAAATTAGAGATTTGAATCTACCCTCTCTAAATCAAACATACCGTGAAGAGTAGAAATTTGAACTTTGTAAGTTTCAACATTGTAACCTAGAAAATATTATAGCAAATCAATATTAAATAGTTTAGAAGAACATAAGATTTTGCCTTTTTTAAGGGGCGATTTTCCCAAAATAAATCCTTTTATGTTCTAATTTATATTTCACAAAATTAGAAAACCAAAAACCAAAAACCAAAATCGGAACAAAAACCCCATCTTTACTTTTTCCTCTTTATTTCTCTCCTCACCGAACGCCCTCTTTGATTTGAATCTTTACTTTTTCCTCTTCTAAGGGCCATGGATTCCGAGGATGATCTTCATTACTCTACCGACGATGATTGCGATTTCTACAGCGGCGATATGGACATGGGTATGGGTTATTACAGCGACGGTGACGATCCTAACGGTGAGGATTTCGCCGATGATGATGTTGATGATTACTTGGAGTCCCGTGGACGCGAGGTTGTTTTTTGAAATCCTTCTTGTTTTTTTTGGAAATTTTGATTTAAATTGAGGGTAATTTCGATTTTTTTCTGCGGCTGGGGAGTGATCTGATTGATAAGAATGAATTTGGATGGTTAGGTTTGATCTTTGGTGATCTTAGTTTTTTTTAGGGTTTTTTATTTTTTATTTTTTATTTTTATAATCTGGTTGCAAATTTGAGACTAGTGAAATTAAGTTTTGTGAATTTATATCCCTAGTTTTGTTTGTATGGTTTTGGGTTGCAAATTTGAGACTAGTGAAATTAAGTATTGTGAATTTATATCCCTAGTTTTGTTTGTATGGTTTTGTAATGAAAATTGAGTGATGTCTGTTTTCTATTGGAATGTTTTTTTTTTTAATGTTTTTTTGCAATGAAAATCTGGTGAGTTCTTAATTTTTTGCTTCTTATTATTACTATTTATCAATTTTAACTTGTGCAGCTAAATTATACCATACTAAATGAGGTTGATATAAGACATCGACAAGAGGACGATATTACGAGAATTTCTTCTGTACTTTCTATATCACGCGTAACTTCAATTGCCTTACTTCGCCACTTCAATTGGTATGCTCTTTGATTTTTGAATTCTTGTCAATTTTGTCTAAGCATATTGTATCTGTTTTATTGCTGTCACTCTAGGTCTTCTATAACGAGAAAAAAATCTGTGGTAGGAGAAATATTTCCCTATTTTTTGGAATTAATTGTGCATATTTTTATACGTATGCTATCAATTTGACATCCAGGAGTGTTACTAAAGTCCACGATGAATGGTTTGCTGATGAAGCTCGAGTAAGGAAGCTAGTTGGCTTGTTAGAAGCACCTGTTGTACATGTCCTAAATGCTAGAGAAGTAAGAAATGCAGTTATTTGAATCCTCATCTTTGTCCTGGTTTCTTATGAAATGTGTGTTGGTGTTTTTTGATTGATCACTTGGAAAATATCTTGATAATTGCCTTTTCTGGCAGCGTACATGTGGAATCTGTTTTGACTCCTATCCAAATAGTAGGATCAAGTCAACCGCATGTGGTCATCCTTTCTGTGCCTCTTGCTGGGAAGGTTTGTCATATTGATAATTTTTTACAATGTCATAAAGTTCTAATTAAGTACCAATGTACCAATACCTGCTTCTTATATTTTGTACATGATTTATGATGTGAATTTGTTTAAGCTATTTGAGTTCTCCATCTTCTGGACATCAATTATATTTTAATATGTTCTTTATAAGGCTGTATTCGTCTAGTTCATATATTTTCTGAAATATTGATTTTTAGCCGGTATAACATACATATACAAAAATTGCACTTTTGCGTTTTGCATGGTTGGGCTTTGCCAGATGCTTGTCAAGGAAATCCAATTCTTCAATCCTTATTGGCTTTCCAATTACTAGCTTCTCACTGTCTTAAAAACCAATAGTTAGTATGAGTTAGATACACAAGAATATGTTAAGATTTCACATAATTGCTTCTGAATATATAAGATTATTATTGGATTTTGTTCATTAATCCAAGTAGGGATTATAGAAATGATGATATCTATTCAATTCTCAGTTTCCTATAGTCTCCAAGGGGTGGCACAGTGGTTGAAGACTTGGGCTTTGAAGGTATGCTCCACTCAAGGTCCAGGTTCGAGACTCACTTGCGACATTACTCCTTCGATGTTTCCCGCCTGGCCTTGAGACGGGCATGGTTACCCTTGTTTCAAAATTTTTTTTTTCTCAGTTTCCTATCTATAAAAAAAGAAATCTATTCAATTAATTTCACAAGGTAGCTAACTGAATATTCATGTAATGCAAGTTTTTTTTTGTGTTTATTTACCTTGTCAATTTCATGACATTTGATGCTGCTTCTCGTTAAGTTTGGTTACCAACCCATATTTTATGTGCTTTGCTTGTTCATGTGCAAGTATGTCTACTATTTACTGTCTTGGGCTATTTTTTATGTTACTATTGAAATTAATCCCCTTAGTTTACATGATTGTAATGTCCTTATGTTTTGTACATGGATCTCTGGATAGGTTACATTAGCACATCAATTAATGATGGTCCTGGATGCCTGATGTTGAGATGTCCTGATCCTTCTTGCGGTGCTGTGGTTGATGAAGACATGGTTAATTCATTGGTCTCAAATGAAGACAGGGAAAAATATGCTCGTTACCTTCTTAGGTCTTATGTCGAAGACAACAAAAAGGTATAACTTGTCTTGTTACCTTATTATTTACTTTTATTTTTGTTAAACAGTATTATTTAGCTAATTACGTCTGTTTATTTGTTATGTTTTGTCCTTTATAATTTTCCTTTTCGACCTAACTATAAATAGCACAGTAGCCTTAGGTTGTATTTTGGACTGCTATTTTATCAATATACTGCCTCTCTTTCTCCAACATCTTTCTCCTTGAGGTCTTTTCCTCTTTTATGGTATCAATCTTCAGGTCTCGATAATGGCGAATGGCCCTAATTCCTCCTCCTCCTCTGGCCTTGGAAACCAGCCGAATCAGTCCATTCCTACAAATCAATCCCCTGCTCAGCCGAATGTTTCCTCAGCTGCAAACCTTTCTCCATTCCCTTCACCCCCTCCCCCTCGGCAGGTTTCTAACCCTGTTTTTCCTCTACTGTTCTACTTCCTTCTTTACACTGAGGTATGTGTGTAAACTTAACAAGGCCATCCATGGATTGAAGCAAAGCCCTCGTACGTGATTTATGAAATTGAGTTCCTGCAATAGTGGGGTTTTCTGTCTTGCCATTCTGATTGTTCTATGTTTTGTTTAAAAAGTGGTGCTGACATACTCATTATTGTTATCTACGTTGATGACATTATCCTTATTGGAAGTAGTTCTGCTTTACTCTCTCCTGCATCATTTAAGTGAGCAATTTAAGTTGAAAGATTTAGGTCGTTTGTCTTACTTTCTTGGCATTCAAGCTCCATTCTCCGCCGATGGATTGCATTTATCTCAAGAAAAGTATATTTCAGATGTTTTACGTAGGGCTAATATGCTAGATTGTAAACCAGTTTTGACCACGATGGTATTTGGGACGTCTCTGTCTCTTCATGATGGTCAACCGTTTGAGAACCCGACCGAATATCGCATTATAGTTCGTGCTTTGCAATACTGCATAATCACTCGCCCAGATATTGCCTTTGCGGTGGACAAGGTGTGTCAGTTTCTTCATGCTCCAACCTCGATCCATTGGCTTGCCGTCAAGCATATCTTAAGGTACTTAAAGGGGACTTGTTTTCACGGTATTCAGTTTGTTCCATCTACCACTTCCCTTGTTTGTTATACTGATGCTGATTTGATTGGGCTAGTTGTCCTGATAATAGACGAAGCACTTGGGGTTATTGTACCTTCCTTGGCAACAATTTGATTTCGTGGTCCTCCTCAAAGCAAAAGACTGTCTCTTGGTCTAGTGCTGAGTCCGAATATCGGTTTCTTGCCAGTGCTGCTGCTGACTTATTATGGGTGTCCACATGCTGTCTAAGCTTGGTTGTCTTGCTCCCTCTGTTTCATTACTCTTATGTGAAAATATTAGTGTGACCTATCTTGCAGCATATCTCGTTTTCATCAGCGTACGAAGCATGTAGAAATTGATCATCATTTTGTTCGTGAACGGATCTTGCGCAAGCAGCTTAATGTCAAATATGTCTCTTCCGGAGATCAGCTGGCTGATATTCTCACGAAGAAGCTGCCTTATTCTCGGTTTCAGGGGCTTCGAACCAAGCTCTCCGTGCCCTCTAGCCCGTTTCGCTTGCGGGGGATAGTAAACAGTCTATTATTTAGCTAATTACATCTGTTTATTTGTTATTTTTTGTCCTTTATGCTTTTCCTTTTCTTCACCTAACTATAAATAGCACAGTAGCCTTAGGTTGTATTTTGGACTACTATTTTTCAATATTCTGCCTCTCTTTCTCCAACGTCTTTCTACTTGAGGTCTTTTTCTCTTTTAATTTTGAGTCCATTCAATTATCAAATTTGATTGTCTAAGTTGTGTTTTCTTGTTTTGTACATTTTATCATAAAACTAGACTTAACCATCATGGAGTGGCCCAAGTGGTCAAAGAGGGCCTTGGGGTACTTGTGATGGGTTCAATCCATGGTGGCCATCTATCTAGGAATTAATTTCCTACGGGTTTCCTTGACATCCAAATGTTGTAGGGTCATGTGATATGTCCCGTGTGATTAGTTGAGGTGTGTGCAAGCTGGCCCAGACAATCACGGATATCAAAAAAAAAAAAAATCATAAAACTAGACTTTCTCAAATCTACATCTTTTCGCTGATTTTTCATTTTCAACCATACCTGTGACTAGTAGAGTAGCAACTTTACATGCTCAAATTTAAGTACAAATACAATGTGTTCTCTTTCTATGCATGAAATATATTAACATTGTTTTATCCCTTGCACTTGTTAGAGAAAAAGTAAGCATTGTTTTCTCCTTTCTTTTTTGTGTTCATTTATGGGCCTATACTGCATCTTTCTTTTGTTATTTATCATTGCTTCCCTATCTTTCTCATGTTTTCATTTTCACTTTCTTCCTTTTTATTACCAGACTAAATGGTGCCCTGCACCTGGTTGTGAGCATGCTATTCTCTTTGATGCTGGCAATGGTAATTATGATGTATCTTGCCACTGCACATATGGTTTTTGCTGGAATGTTGGTATCGCTAAGCTTTTCTAAATTGTCGTTTTTAGTTTTCTTAGTTATTTTACACGTATTTAGCTTTTCTTTTGAATCTTCAGTGCACAGAAGAAGCTCACCGTCCTGTAGATTGTGCTACTGTAGAAAAATGGATTTTAAAGAACAGTGCTGAGTCTGAAAACATGAACTGGTATTTCTTCTGGCATTTGTAGTCTTAATTTCATAACCCTCGTTGTGGATTTTAGATTGCAACTTATTTTCTATTTTCCCCCTTTCATCGCATTGAATACTGCCTTTTTTCTGGAGTCTTTTTCTCACGTGCTTTTCTTCTTTTTGCATTCTCATTGTTATGTGTTTTGTTCATTAAGATCTTGATGTTTTTCTATTTCTTATTCTGTGCAAGACATTGAACATGATTAACATTGAGTTATTGGTACTTACCCAAAAAAGAGAGTTGACAGTACTTACCCAAAAAAGAGAGTGGATAGTAATGTGCCATGTTTGTGTGTGCATTTAAGTTTCATTTATATTTTTTTAAACAAGGCATGAACAATAGAAAGTTTAAAGAATTTTCTGAAAACCTAACTTTATTTATTTTTAACATTATAATTTCAGGATATTAGCTAATTCCAAACCTTGTCCAAAGTGCAAGCGGCCAATTGAGAAAAACCAAGGGTGCATGCACATGACTTGCACACCTCCATGCAAATTTGAATTTTGCTGGTAAGCTTTGATCCAGTTAGCAGAATGAAGTAATCTCTTCTCTTGCTCTTATCATGCAATTTTTAAATGTTTAATTATGCTTGAGAATTCCATCTTCAGGGGGAAATATTTTTGACGGGATTATTAGTATTTAGCTAAAACCTCCAAGTTTTCCTTTCCTCATTTTGCAGTGATTTCGAGGCGACCCCAGGCGCTCGCCTATGGCAAGAGGCAAAGCGACCTGGGGTGTCCTCGCCTTGCTCACCACTGGGGCGAGCGACTTCACTGAAGCGCTCGCCTCACTACGCCTCTACGTCGCTTTGGGTTGACTTCATGTCGACAAAGGCGAGCGCCTGGTTATGAACTGAGAAATGTCGAAGAAATTTGCAGGAGGAGAAGGACTGAAAAAAAAATCGAGAGGATAAGAGAACAGTGGAGAAAGGAGGAAGGAGGAGGTAGAATTGGAAGAGAGAGAGAGTTCTTTAATCATTGTTCTTTTTTAAAAAATTTAGGTCCGTGTGTAAAAAATGAAAATAAAAAGTAAATTTATTATTTTAGTATTTTTAAATATGTTTTAAGTGACATGTCATTTAAAAGCTACTTACTTTTGTACTATTTGAAACGACTGTTCAACCTTATTTTTATTTGAAAATATTGAACATCATGTCATTAATACTTAAAAATATAAAGCTTACTCTTTTTAAAAAGCATTTTTATATTTTAAGCTTTCATGTACATGTTTTCTTTGGTCTGCCATGTGATTACTTATTTACTTTGAAGTTAAATATTTTTTACAAATTTATTTATTTATGTAGTATATAGCAGTATGTTTTTTTTTTTTTTTTTTTGAATATTTATACAGTAGTATGTTTAAATAGATCATTCAAAATTTTTAAAAAATATCAAACTATTTAACTAATGTTTTAAAAATAAAAAAATAATTTTTATAAAGAAACATTTGTTTATCCTTAAGTTTCTTGATGACTTAGATTTGGAGGGAGAAGATGTTGGTTTTATATTTAATATTTAAACTTTAAAGTTTATTTTTTGTTCATATTTGATGACTTTATTTTAACTTTTTAATTTTTAGTATAATTTTGTAAGGATTTGAAATTTTATGTTATGTTTTCTATATAATTTATTATCTATATATAATATTTAATTATTCATTTATTCGTTGCGCCTTACTTCACTCGCCTCTCGCCTTGAGACGATCGAAAAGAGCATCGCCTTGCGCTTTGAAAACACTGTCATTATGGCATTCCTTTATCCACTAATGTTGTGGGGGATTGACAAAACGGGGTGAAAATGATTTTCATTGATTGTATCTTTTGTTGGCCAATTTAAAAATAGTTTTATTTTATTGAAACACGATAGATTGTGCTTTAGATTGCCTAATGGTGAAATAAGGGTTTTGTAATAAGTAAAGTGCCTTGAGGTTATGAGTTCAATCTATGAGGACCACTTAACTAGAAGTTAATTTCTTACAAGTTGCCTTGGCAACTGAATTTAGTAGGGTCAAGTGATTGTCCTGTGAGAATAATCGAGTGCGCGTAAATTGGTTCGAACACAGACAAATATAATAAAAAGTGTTCTTTAATTTTGTAAAATTTGTGAAGTGCAGGCTATGTCTTGGTGCATGGTCCGATCATGGTGAAAGAACTGGTGGCTTCTATGCTTGCAATCGATATGAGGTAGCTAAGCAAGATGGTGTGGTAAGCGATCTTCCAACTTTTGACCAATTGCAGCTGTGTTCTGTGGAGATATACTAGAAATTCCGGCCTTTATTTATTTTATGCTTGATTGATATCGTAGTATGATGAGGCCGAGAAAAGAAGAGAAATGGCAAAGAATTCATTGGAAAGATACACTCACTATTATGAACGTTGGGCGAGCAATCAAACTGTATGGAAAAATAACTATCTCAAACTTACTGTATATGACTATTTAGCTCATAATTGCATATGCTAGTCTATCTTTATATAGTTTTCTAGTTCTACCCATGGTCTCTAGTTTCATGATTGTTTGTTTCTTCTCTGTGGTACGCTCCTTTTATTTTCCCTTCTGAATTCTACACTTGTTGCTACTTGTGAACATAAACTATGTAAAGTTGGTCAGTTGTTTCATATGACTAGCCTGGTGCAAACTAACCCCAACTCTCTCAGGTATTAAGAAGATATAGTAAGTATCGTAGCCGCATTTATTTTAATCGAGAAAGCTCTGAATTTCATAAAATAATCATTGATGCGGATGTAGGAAAATTTTCTGGTGGAGGTTATTATACTTGATTCTTTGTTAGTAGTTCATAATTTTCATTATCTTCCGCCTACCATATCATTATTGACATAAAACACTTCCTCTATCAAGACCCCGCATTATCTGTTATTAAGTTTTTTTTGAGGGGATAAGAATCTGTTATTAAGTAATGTTGGCTAAACATTTGTTAGATGGGAGAGACTAGAGAGTCTCCCCCGGTCAAAACTTTTAGGGGGCGTTTGTTTGATGGAATTAACGAGTTATTACAACTGAGCTTTTACAGCTCTTCAAACCATCACATTCAAATTAGTTATTGTAATCACTCAAAAATAATCACTCAAAATAATCACTCTACAATTCCACATCCAAACACCTTATGATATTACCAGTGATTCCTAAAAAAAAATTCTGCAGGGTTTTCTTTTTGCTTCTAGATGGATTGACCTTGTTGACGAGCCATTTGTGTATCGTTTTTCTTCCTTAGTCCAAGCCTTTTTGTGTGGTCGCATACAAAATAAAGAGCTCACGAAAAAAGAAATGGAAATGAAGCCTCTTCGAGTCCAGCAAGATTTTACCTAACGAATAATTTCAAAATAACGTAGTCACCCAACGAAAGCATGTATATTATATCCTCCCTCTTTTGTGTGTGTGTGTTTGTTCATTAGATTTGATTCGTTTCAGGTCCTCTTATGTGCATGGTATTTGGACATTGTTCAGGCAATTCTACTTTAATATATATTTTTTTGTTTATTGTTCTTTGGGCTGTCTCTGTTGTTTGCAGTCTAGGCAAAAAGCACTAACAGATTTGCATCAAATGCAGAATGTGCATGTGAGTTTCTATTTTACTTCATAACCTTTTATTTTCAATAAGCTACTGGATTATTAATGCTCCAAAACTCTTTATAAATAGGAATGATATCTATTGTTTTGGTTGCAGATGAATAAAAAAAATAAAAAATGAAATTTACAAGATCCTCTTAGTTTTCACATGCACGTTTATTGTATTGATTACTCTGTTTTCCTAGGCCGGTTTATTTTGAGGAATAATTCTTATTCGTCATTTTTCACAGATTGAAAAGCTCAGTGATATCCAGTGCACTCCCGAGTCTCAGCTAAAGTTCATAACAGAGGCTTGGTTACAGGTATGTTCGAAATTATCCAGCTATGAAATGTTAGATTTCTTCAGTTCATTGGCGAATAAATATGTGTTCTAGTAGGCTTTCAAGTTGTATGAGTAACGATTTAATAAGTTATATATAGCTCAAAGATACTTTAAAACTAGCCTGAAGTATAATCTAATGACGTAGCTCAACTAGCTTTAAATATTAAATATGATGTAATGACCAAAAGGTCATGAGTTCGGATCTCCATCCCAAATATTGTTGAATTAGAAAAAAAAATTCTCGAAGTTGCTACTACTCAGTTTAGTGTGAGCCATTGCAGAAATTGAATAGGGAAGGATGATGACAATAGTAACAAAAAAAAATATCTATATTTTACAGGGTCTGGTTTGTGATGGATATTATTTTTTTTTATTTTTTTTATTTAGTTTTTACTAACTGGGAATTGGAGTTTTGCCCCATTTCATACTTTGGCCAGCCGATTATTCTAACTCATTCCTTTTCTGATAATTATTTGTAGATAATTGAATGTAGAAGAGTTTTGAAATGGACTTATGCATATGGATTTTACCTGCCAGAACAGGAGCATGCCAAGAGACAGTTTTTTGAGTATCTGCAAGGTAATTGTGTTCTTGAGGTTCGAATAAGGAACAATTTCTATATGCTTTGGTTATTTAAAAGCGGGATATTCGCTTGTCCTTCAGGTGAGGCCGAGTCCGGATTAGAAAGGCTTCATCAATGTGCCGAAAAGGAACTACTCCAGTTTCTCAGTGCAGAAGGTCCATCAAAAGAATTTAACGACTTCCGCACAAAGCTTGCGGGTCTGACCAGGTTAATGAAGGCTTTAAACACTAATGAACACAAGTCTGATTTCAATACAGCATACTTCATAAGCTAACATTTTGCGACTCGTGTCTGTGTCTGCCAGTGTTACTCGAAATTACTTTGAGAATCTGGTTAGAGCATTAGAGAATGGGCTTTCAGATGTGAACTCGCACGGAGCAAGCAGCGGCACAACGAGCTCGAAAAGCACAGCAGGAAGTAGTAAATCAGGGAAAAGTGGACGGGGTAAGGGAACCAGTCGGATCAGCAGCAGTTCGACCAGAAGCGGCGACAATGTCACTCATTGGCCGTGTGATCACTGTACCTTTGTGAACACGAGATCTGCTACCACATGCGAGATGTGCCATCAACGCAATTGAAAACCTCTGAGAGAGTAATCAAATATGATTATTTTGGAGTCTAATGGTTGAAAAAGAAAAAAAAAAAAATTGTAAGAAAAGGAAAGAGAAATGAGAAAGAGCTGGCTGGTTTATGTTGAAATAGGTAAATGTCAAATATGATTTGAATGTAAATAGTTGGTAGAGTATAAAGTAACAAATTTGTGTTGTGCAAAAAATGTGGCTTTCACTTGCTGGTTTAATGAAACAGCAATTTTTTTTTGGTTTTTTTTTTGAGACAATGAAACAGAAAATTAGAGATCTTACCAACTACTACTAGTCTTGAAATAAGGCATTGCAGTTTCTCAATCTTGAGATTGTGTTCTTTCTGTTTTTCTTTTATTGTTAATTTCTTAACTTGTTTTTTTACCAAATATTTGTGTTGGTGGACAGTATCACTCCCTTATAATTTGATAAATGTTGCAATAATTTTTTTTTTTCTTAACTTGTATAGTAGTATTAGGGGTTGTAATTATTCGACTTTGTCACTTAATTTTTAATTTTTGAGATGGATTATGGATTCACATTTTGATTAAATTTTAGGAATTTATCAGGTACTCGGGACTAATTGGACATAAAATTGATGATTCAAGAACCAGTTCAATTTAGGAACTTAGATACAAAGAAGTATGTAATTTTATTAGTCAAATTTAAAAACTAATTAAAAATATAGTCTATAATCATTTGTATTAATGTTAATATTGTATTAATAATATATAATAATTCATGAGTATTTATAATATAATATTAAAATGTATTATGGATACAAATATTTTAAAATTTACTCGGAAAAGATTCACAGCACAACCTTTCTTTAATCCTATGTTTTTTCGCAAGCTCACTGTCAAACATTTATTTGATTTCAGTTCCTCAATTTTGATACATTCTATTGCAGTAACAAAAAATGAACAGATGAAGAAATCATAAGTAACAAAGTAATGTAATCAAATGCTATAAGAAATCATGTTAATACTGATTCTTGTTCAGGTGAAACATCATAAGCCACAGTCTGTGTTCATCGTGTTCGTCGAGTTCTTACAAAAATATAGCGAACTAACGAACACGAATATGACACTTGTGGGAATAGATGTTCTCGATGTTATTGATTATCCTGTCGACTTCGATTTTCCATTAATCTTCTCCAAACCATTTTCCCACAGTGAATCAAGGTCAGAATTGCCATAATATATACGAGAGGTATTGCAAAGTTTAACAGCATCTGAAAGCAAAAGGTATATATACATATGATTTATAATATTTTTTATTATAAAATAAGTAAATAAATTGGGGCACTAGGAAAAGAAAAGAGATATTGTGAAATATCAGATCAGCAATGCATACAATGACATGGGAAAAATTGAAAATTGCAAATTCTAAATATTTAAGTTACCTTGATTAAATTTCACTTGATTAAAGTCTATCAATTTTGTGATTATCAATTTAATGTGATTGAATCAGTTTTTAATATATTTGATTTTTTAAAAATTTAATTTGGCATCGAAAATATATATAAATATATATATATATATATTTTACTACTCATGAAAAATCCCAAAAAAATTAAGTTACTTTGAGAGTATGGATACTCTCCCTTTTATTAATGCAAGCTCCCTACCATCATGCTAATAATTTATCTTGTTAATTAATCTTAAATATATATATATATATATATTTATTTATTCATATTAGGTTGTAAATTTGGAGAAGAGTAGCTGGAGAGGAGGATGAGAATGAAGATGCAAATGCAACATACATATGCATCGTCTTCTTCCTTTCAATTTGGAGACTGATTTTGGCAGTTCAATTAAGAGGCAAATGCAAAATATTTATTTATTTTCAGTGAAAATTACACCAACCATTTAATATATATATATATATTGATATCCGTGATTGTCCGAACCAACTTTCAAAATTAATTCCTAACTAGATGGCAACCATAAATTGAACTCATCGCATTAAGCAACTCAAGACTCTCTTTGATTACTAAGCCACTTCATGATGGTTACCATTTAAAATGTATATATTTAGTTGAAAGTTAATATTTAATAATATGATTCGAGAAACATAAAATTTATTCACTATAATTTAATAGACTAAAATTTAATACTTATGGTTTGATAAAAACTGAAAATAGTCATTATGGTTTGTAATTTTTGATGAATTAGTATAAATAGGTGATTATATACTTAAAAAAAATTCAATCAATCATTTAACTCATATCGTCATTATTGACACATGAATAACTAACTTTCATATATTTAATTCGACAACAATTACAAACGACTAGAACTATTTTTTAGGTTTAACCAAACCATATACATTAAATTCAAACTTTGTTCATACTATATGACTATATTCTAAATTTTAAAAAATTTCATATGGACTAAATTTATAATTTACCCATTTAAATATTAGCGACAACAAAATTATCACTAAGCACGGACTATATATGGGTAGGGAATACCCCTAACCTAACTATCAAAAGAAGAACCTCACTTAAGGAAAGTCTCCAAAATTATGTAAACAAAAAATAAGCCTTAAGAACCACAAAACAATGTGCAACTTAGTATAAGATCTATTATTAAATTGAAAGGATTTCAAATCTTAGCTAACAAGGAATGGACATCAATCACAAAATTATGCGCAACCCTTAACTATCAAAAGAAGAACCTCACTAATTCGACCAACATCACGACAAGAATAAATTCTACCCCACAAAATTATGAAGCCTTCTCTAATAGTTATTCCTTTCATCACTTGAGTGTATTTGAGGCATCGGTTTGATTATGATAGACGAAGGTTTATGATAAACGGTAAGTTATGATATGTAGTGAGTTATTATACATGGTGTTTGGAAAACAAATTATTATAACAGGAATGGTATTTGAAGGGTTGGTTATTGTCGATTCATGATTACAAGGGTTTGTATATTCATTTGTTTTCTTATTCAAAAAGTTGTATTTTGTTTTGAGTTCAAGTAAGAATTCAAACATTTAATAAAGAAATATGAATTCAATGTAGAAAATATGAGAAAATAGATCCAATTTTAAGAACTAAATATTTATCAAACGGCAGTTTTAAATGTCAAATTTTTGTTTATGAGAGCATAGGTCGAGTTAGGCGTGTACATGAGTTGGGTTAGCTTGGGTTGAGAGAGATTTTCAACCCAACCCAAATTTTCAGGTTGGTCATTTTTTCAACCCAACTCAATCCAATTAAAGAGACAATCGAACCCTTATATTTTCGGGCTGGGTTGGATTGAGTTATCGGGTCTAAGAATAGATTATAAATATAAATATCTTTTATCAAATCATTTATACATTATACATAAACAAAATACAATCTCCAATAAGATAATGAAATGAAACTAAATACTAAATACTAAATATGTAAAATGTACAATCCACTTGAATATAAAATATAAAACAAATAGATAATTAAAACAACAAAAATAGATGACATGATTCGACTTTCTTAAAACAAATATATAATTAAAATCAACAAAAATAGATTACATAATTTGACTATATATTTTATTATGATATATAGATTATAAAAACTTGAAAAAATATTGAAAAATATGAGAAAATAAAAAGTCTAACAATAATAATTAAATAAAATAAATATACGCACATATAATTATGTTATAGGTAAATATATATATTTTAAACTAAAAAATCAATTCGGGTTGGGTTGGGTTAATTTTAGGTCAACCCATAAACATTTCATAATTTTGAACTCAACCCAACTCAAAATATATTGGGGCAATTAAGCAAATGTCTAGTTTTTGAAAAATAAAACATCAAATATCTAGACTTTTTGCTAATTTAAATTTATGTCTACATCTAATATTCTGAAATTTTATGATTGAATGAATGACATTTATACCCTTTTTATGTATTTTTATTTTAAATGTTTAATATTTCCAATATAGATATCAAATAACTAACTCCCTATGATTTGAATAATAACAAAATTGAATTATAAAAAGAAATTTAAATTATAACCTTATGAATCGAAATATACGGAATGAAAAAATACGTTGAAAATTTGAAATATGAAATTTTAAAATGATTTCTAAAAAACCAAACAAATCTGAAATTTAAAAATATCTTCCTGAATCCCTTCCAACTATTTACATACGAATACATATTGTTATAGAATAGAGATCAAACGATTAATTGATATTAAAAAAACACAATTAAGGAATTGAATGCTTACCTCACATGCATCTACTTAAAAAAAAAAAAAAAAAAAATGACCTACCATCTCTTTTTGTGTTTGAGATTGTTCAGATATTTCTGAAACCTCAAGGGACCAAGTTGCTCTTCTTCCCTGTCGTGAGAACACCTGAATCCGTCCATCTTCTCCCCACCTACGACAAAGCACGTCTACCAACATCCAGAACGTCCCGAGTTTCTCTTCTTCTCCACCCTGTGAACGCCATCTTTCTCCCCCGAGCGTGAATTCTCCCAGCAAGAAGAAACAGGGTAAGTATGCATTGTCGTCTACGAAAAAAATTGTTGTATTTGTATTAGTTATGGAGTAAATTTTATTCATTTAAATCATGCACTAGAATCTCGAAGGGACAAACTAAAAATCCATCCATCTCCAACTACATCCACCAATGTCTCTGAGTTTCATCCTCTTCCACGCCATAAGAGGCAAGTCATCTCCACTCCGAAAAAGTACGTTCGACTACATCCACCGACATGTTTGAGTTTCGTCCTCTTCCACACCATAAGAGGTGAGCTTCTTCGCCGGCATGTATGAGTTCTAGCTATCTCCATTTTTAAACTATGGCAGTCTAACTATCTCCATCTTCGAACTCTTTTTGTCCAACTATCTCTATCTTCGAACTATTTTTGCCCAACTATCTCCATCTTCAAACTATTGCAGTCAAACTATCTTCCATCTTCGAACTGTTGTAGTTCAACTATCTCCCATCATCGAACTGTTGTAGTCCAACTATATCCATCTTCGAATTGTTGTAGTCCAACTACATCCATCTTCGAACTGTGGTAGT
>JBBMKA010000021.1:167625-195073 GCA_037833695.1 Sechiopsis laciniata | reverse complement strand
TATATATATTATAACAATGATATTTTTTAAACTTTTAAAAAATGAAGAGATATTTTTGATACAGTTCTTTATGCATTGTTAAATTTATGAAGGATTTAAAATGAGTATTTAGTAATTACTCTTTAAAAAATTAGATTCAAACAAGTTATTATAACTACTTAAAATAACTTATCATTTATTTTTATTTCTAATTATTCATTTTTAATTATTAAAAATAACTAATTTTTAACTATTAAAAATAATTCATTTTTAACCACTCATTTATTTTTTTAACTAAAAATAATTTATGAATCCAAAAGAGCTACCATCTTAAAATCATTGATGATCTTTCTTTTATTTATAATATAAACGAATTATTTTTCTCACCACTAATTAGTTTAAATATAATGTGTTTTTTTTCTTCAAAAGGATCTAATTATAGTACTAAAAAACATAAGCATATAAAGTTAATTTGTAGGAGAAAAACAACCCAAAAAAAAAAAAAGTTAATGGTGGAACAAACTTCAAAAGGGAAGAAAACATGGATTTTTGCTCGGAATTGAAGTTTTGATAGTTTTGCATGGGAGGCCCTTTTGAAGGCCCAATTTCCCAAAAGCAACCCTTCTGTAATGTTTGTTTTTACACCAATCCATTCTGTCCTAATTTGATCTCCTTTTTTTTTTCTCTCCAAAAAAACCAAAATCAAAGCCAAAACCCCACTATTGATTCTTTTCCCTTTTCTTTCTCTCCTTCTTCACCGAATCCCCCCAAAATTTTCCATTCTGAATCGCGTCTTTCACCTCCCGATTTTGACGATTTTCCAATTCCGCCATGGATTCTGAGGATGATCTTCATTACTCCACCGACGATGATTGCGATTTTTACAGCGGCGATATTGATATGGGGATGGGCTATTACAGCGATGACGACGCTCCTGACGCCGAGGACTTCGTCGACGACGATAACGATGATTACTTCGAGTCCGGTCGACGGGAGGTTGCCTTTCAAATTCCTTATGCCTTGATTGTTTTTTTTTGGAAATTTTATGTGAATTGATGGAAAATTTCGATCTTTTTGGCGGCTGGGGAATGATCTCTGAGATAAGAAGAAATTGTGATGGTTCTGTTTGATCTTTTGGTGATCTTAGGTTTCTAGGTGGGAATTTTTTTTTTTATGTGGTTGCAAATTGGAAACGGGAAATTAAGTATTGTGAATTTCATTCTTAGCTTTATGTAGTTGTTTGGGTGCGGACAAACGTTTTGTTTGTATGGTTTTGCAATGAAATTTGCATCATTTTTTTTAATGACGGTAACTTCTATACTAATAGCGAGACTCTGTTTAAAGAAGAAAACGGGTTCTGTAATGTCTATTTACTATTAGATTTTTCATGTGAAGTTGTGTTCCAACAGCTAGAAAAGGGGAGAGGTAACTTTATTTCCCCTCCTGAATTCTTAGTTTCCATGTGGGTTTATGGTTCAACTGGATATATTACTTGAAAGTTTGAAATTTATATGGATAAAATTAGGCTTGGTTAGAGAGTGGAATATTTTGTTAGAATACAAAATAGGTGGTACTCCCATTTATGCTCTGCAAAATTGGCTCTAAGCTTCTATTGATTCCCTCCTCGCTTTCTCGACCAATCTTGTTCTTATTGTTGCTTCTGTTTTGAGGTCTCAAGGAGTTTTGTCAGAAATGTCAGTTTTCAGTATCTAGGTATTTATAAATTGTAACAGAATCTTTTCATCATGAGTGTTGACAAACAAATTGATGTATTATATGATTAATTTTAATCGATGTCTCAGTTCTTGTTTCTTGTCAGTTGTCAGCAGTTTCTTACCTTTTATTGGTAGTGAGATAAAAAAAATGCAACTGTGGCATAACCACTTGCATCAGTATCTATAATTTGAACGTGATTGAGGGTCAATTTTTTTTAAATAATCCTTTTCATCAGGGTCATGGATCAGATCATAAATTTCTATTAGGCATTGATTTTTTTTTGATAGGAAACAAAACCTTCATTGATGAATGAAAAAGTACCTATTAGGTATTGATGATTAGATGTAATTTTTCTATAGACTCTATTTTACTTGCTTTTCAAGGCCCCCCTCTTTTTGTGGGCTTCTCCTTTTGTATGTTATTTTATTTTCTTATTTTAAAGAAAGTTCGGATTATAATTATAAAAAAAAGATGCTATTTTCAATTATAGCTCTTTTTTTCAAGTCATGCTAACTTGCCCCTTCCAATGGTTAGATTATACTTACCTCTAGGCTCTATAACACAACTTTTATACACTAGTCTGCTGATAAATCTGTCTCTTTTATGTTTCTAACTTTGAAAAGCTAGTGGTGATGTTTGTTTTAAATCTTGTGATTTTCTTTGTTTTTTATTAATTACTGATTTGAACTTGTCCTTTGGCAGCAAAATTATACAATACTAAATGAATTTGATATAAGACAACGCCAAGAGGATGACATTTCGAGAATTTCTTCTGTACTTTCTCTCTCACGTGTAGCATCAATTGTCTTACTCCGCCACTTTAATTGGTATGGTCTTTGATTTTTAAATTCTTGTCAATCTGGTCTAGTCATATATTTTCTGTTTTATCTCTGTGAGTGACAGTTGTCTAGGTTTTTTTATGACGTGCAAAAATTTTGTGGTAAAAGAAAACATTTCCCTGTTTTTTGAAACAGGTTTCTGTGATTATGCATGTTTTGACATATATGTTATCAAATTCTCACGCAGGAGTGTTACTAAAGTCCATGATGAATGGTTTGCTGATGAAACTCGAGTAAGGAAGCAAGTTGGTTTGTTGGAAGCACCTGTTGTACATGTCCTAAATTCTAGAGAAGTAAGAAATGTCGACATTTGAATCCTCATCTTTGTCTTGGTTTCTTATGAAATGCTTGTCGGTATTTTTTGATTGCTTGTCACTTGGAAACAATCGTGATGATTGCTTTTGCTGGCAGCGTACTTGTGGAATCTGTTTTGACTCCTATCCAAATAGTAGGATCAAGTCAGCCGCCTGTGGTCATCCTTTTTGTGCTTCCTGCTGGGAAGGTTTGTTATTTTTTTTCGTCATAATTTGGTTATTAAATTTTCTGTCCAAGATTTATTACGTGAACTTTGTTTAAATTATTTAAGGTCTTTATGTTCTGGACAGTAGTTGTAGTTTATTATGTTCTTTACTTAGGTTGTATTCATCGGTTTAAGCCAAACCATGAGTTGGCCTAGTGGTAAAAAATGGCCTTGGAGAACTAAGAGGTGATGGGTTCAATCCATGATGACCACCTACCTAGGAATTAATTCCCTACAGATTTCCTTGACATCCAAATGTTGTATATGGTTAGGCGGTATGTCTCGTGATGTTAGTTGAGGTACAAGCAAGCTGGGTCAAACAGTCACGAATATTTTAAAAAAGGGCCTTATAATTCATAAAATGCTTAGGTTATATGTTCAACTATGGTGGCCACCTACCTCAGAATTAATTTCGTAGAAATTAACTTGGCAAAAAAATATAATGGGGGTAGTGAGAATAGTCGATATGCACTTAAACTCGTCCAAATACTCGTGGATATAAAAAAACGTAAGGTTGTATATGTCAGTTCTTGCATATTGTTTTGGATAGGAAATAAAACAATTTCATTGATAAGCGAAAGTGTTACAAAGACCTTCGAAACAAGTGAATAGATAGAAGAAAGTGAGAGATTAGGTGCAAGACCGATTACAAAAGGCCAAAATAGAGGGCAAAGAATAGAAGAATAAAACGATAAATTCAAGCCTATACACCAATGATATATAGTGAGATCTCAAATGAGATAAAAGGAACATGATGGTTGGTGTCAGTAGAGGCTTGCGAATCGATGTCACTGATGAATAAGGAAGAATGCTGCCATAACATTTCTCGATTAATTGCCCTCAAATTTGAACTTTGTGTCAATGTTGTTGGAAGATGCCGATGGAGAAGAAAGAAGTTCTTGTTTATGTCGTTGGGTGTTCTCGCTAGTGAAGAAGGAAGAAAACCAAAGACATGCCAAATAAGAAACGCTTGATGGAAAATGTGTTGTTCATACCAACGAATGTTAGTCGTCGGTGGATGCGTCAAACCTGCCAATATTGTGCCACACGCTCTCGTGGTTGGTGGAAACCCGTGCTCGACCGAGAAAAGTTAGATCGATGCCGTTGATGATCCGAGAAGAAGAAACACTAGGGTGGGTGTCAACATGGGCTTTATGACGATAGAGGCTCTATATCAAGGGGGAGATGAAAGAAAATCAGTGCTAGGGCTTTCAGGAAGAGAAACACAATGAGGAGTTGTGGCCTATAATATAAGTGGCGCCGTTTATAAGGAAGAAGGCTCATGAAGGTTTTGGAAGAAATGAGAGAGGAAGATTGAGGTACGAAGAGGAAGAAAGCTGCAGGGAAAAAGGATCTGACTCGGTGCCGAAGGAGTGAGTGAGTTTGAGGTGGTGAAGAACGATGATGAAGAGGTACTTGATGCAGGAGGCCCGGAGGGTAAACCTTTCCTCCTTGGTGCTGGAGGAGCATAACGCCAAAGGAGGACAGATAGCGATTTCTAGGGCTCTAGGGTTTTTTGAGAGAGATTTTAGAGAGGAGTTTTAAGACTTGTTATGATGCTTGATATTTTCATATTACTGATTTTAGCTCCACATAATGCTGTATCCCTCCCCAAAAATGAAAATTTATTTTCTTTCCTCAGCTCACATATTTGCTTCTCATTGTATTAACAACCATGAATTAGTGTGAATAAGTTAGCTTATTTGCCGCTCACCCACAGGCCACGAGAATATTTGAAGCTTTTACATTCTAATATGAACTTCTGAATACCACTGAGATTATTATCTGATTTTTTTCATCAATCAGAATAATGATTGAAGAAGTGACGGTATCTATTCAATTCATTTCACAATGTACCTAACTTAATATTTATCCAATGTAATTTTTGTGTTTCTTTACCCGATCGATCTCATGAAATTTGTATATTTTTGTGTTTAAATACCTTATCAATTCATGACATTTGTTTCTGATTCTCATAAAGTTAGGTAACACCTATTTTATGTGACTCTTACATTTGCGAACATGTCAACTATTAACTGTCTTTGATTGTCTTTTATGTTATTATTGGAATTACTCCTCTTAGTTTACATGATCAATTCTATTTGTTTTTGTATAGTATCTACCTTGTTTTCTTGTAATATTCATATGTTTCGTATGTGGGTATGATAGGCTACATTAGCACATCAATTAATGATGGTCCTGGATGTCTGATGTTGAGATGTCCCGATCCTTCTTGTGGTGCTGTGGTCGATCAAGACATGGTTAATTCATTGGCCTCAAATGAAGACAAGGAGAAATATGCTCGTTATCTTCTTAGGTCTTATGTTGAAGATAACAAAAAGGTATAGCTTGTCTTATTAGCTTGTTATTTACTTTTATTTGAGGCCACTTCAATCATAAAGTTTGATTGTCTAAGTTATGTTTCCTTATTCTGTGCATGTTAGCAGAAAGCCATACGTTCTCAAATCTACATGTTCACAGTGATATTTTAAACTAGAAGAGTAGAAACTTAGACATACAAAAGTTTAAGTACAAATACCTCATGTGTTGTCCTTTTCCATGCACGAAATGTATTTATCGCTAGCGTTGTCTTATCCCTGCACTCATTAGTGATAGAATAAGATTTTTCTGTTTCGTGTTCATTTATGCTGGCAGTTGCAGCTTCTTTTCTTTCTTTCTTTTTTATTTTTTTAATGGTTGCTTCCTTATCTTTCTCATGTTTCCATTTTCACGTTCTTCCTTTTTTATGCTAGACTAAGTGGTGCCCAGCACCTGGTTGTGAGCATGCTGTTCTCTTCGATGCTGGCAACGGAAACTATGACATATCTTGCCTCTGCACATACGGCTTTTGCTGGAATGTTGGTATCACTAATCTTTCCTAAATTGTTGTTTTTGGCTTTTATAGTTATTTTACTTATGTGTTTAGCTTTTCTATTGAATCTTCAGTGCACAGAAGAAGCTCACCGTCCTGTAGATTGTGCTACTGTAGAAAAATGGATTTTAAAGAACAGTGCTGAGTCTGAAAACATGAACTGGTATTTTTTCTTGCATTTGAAGTCTTAATTAGTTTTCATCACACTCAGAAGATTTATAGTACTAGTAATTTGACAATTATTTTCGCTTTCTCACATTTAATGTTACCTTTTTCCTGGATTCTTTTTCTAACGTGCTTATCTTCTCGTTGTATTCTCATTACTATGTCATATCTGTGTTTTGTTCATTAAGCTCTTGATGTTTTCCTGTCTGTTATTTTTGTGCAAGACATTGAGCATGATTAAATTAACAACGAGTTGATAGTAATGCTATGTTTTTGTGTGTACATAAGTTTCATTTTTATTTTTCAACAAGGCATGAACAAGTGGAAGTTTAAAGAAATAATTAGCTTGTTTTACAGAAACCTGACTCCTTTTTCTCTTTTTCTTTTTTACATTATAATTTCAGGATATTAGCTAATTCCAAGCCTTGTCCAAAGTGCAAGCGACCAATTGAAAAAAACCAAGGGTGCATGCACATGACTTGCACACCTCCATGTAAATTTGAATTTTGTTGGTAAGCTTTGATGCCGTTGGCGGAACAGAGTCATCTCTTCTCTTGTTCTTATCTTACAAGCAAAGTGGAAAGGGTTTTCATTGGTTGCATCTTTTTGGGCAATTTGGCAATAGCTTGTTCTTTAATTTTGTAAAATTTGTGAAGTGCAGGCTATGTCTTGGTGCATGGTCCGATCATGGTGAAAGAACTGGTGGCTTCTATGCTTGTAATCGATATGAGGTAGCTAAGCAAGATGGCGTGGTAAAGAATGTTCCAACCTATAACCAATTCCAGTTGTATTTGTGGAGCTATGCTTGAAACTTTAACTCTTTAATTCTGATTGATATTGTAGTATGATGAGGCTGAGAAAAGAAGAGAAATGGCGAAAAATTCTTTGGAGAGATACACTCACTATTATGAACGTTGGGCAAGCAATCAAACAGTATGCCTAAATAACTATCTCAAACTTGATGTACCAGCAGCATATTTTGCTCACAATTGCATTTACAAGTCTTATCTTTATTTAGTTTTCTAGTTCTACCCATGGTCTCTAATATCCTGATGTTAGTCTCGAAAGGCACATTTTTTTAAAAAAAAAATGAATTTTTGAGACACATGGTTCATGATTGTTTGTTTCTCCTCTGTGGTACGCTTCTTTTATTTTTCCATTTTGAATTCTTCACTGCTTGCTGCTTGTCAACTTATTGCAACATTTGAAGAAAAAGGTCAAAAAGAAAGGATAAAAAAGAAAGAAACAAGAAGGTATACCCACTAGGTTGAGTTCTTGGTAGTCACCCTTCTAGGACACTATAGCCATGAAGTTGTATGACGCCTGACTTGGTAAAGTTGGGCAATTGTCTCATATGCCCTTGTATTATTTCATTTTTCACAATGAAAGCTCTGGTTTCTTATTAAAAAAACTTTTGCCTACCATATCATTATTAACGTAGAAATTTCTTCCTCTAGCAATTTCTTAATGGTCAAACTTTTATATATGCCGAGTAATTCCTTAAGTTTTTATGTGGGAGGGTTTTCTTTTATGCTTCTAGATAGATGGGCCTTGTTGACCATCCTTTTATGTATCTATATCGTTTTCTTTCTTAGTTCAAGCCAATTGGTGAGGTCTTTTAAAACTATTGTGTGAGGTCTTTTAAAACTTTTTTGTGAGGTAGCCTAATAGGACCAAAAGGTGAGTTTTCTTCGGAATCAATTTCAAATGACCTTTATTAATGATTCAAGAGTCATCCATACATGATAAATGGGCTTAGTATTTATGGAGTTTTAGCGACCAACCAAACTATTGTAGAATTATCTAAAACGCCCTCCATTTGGCTCCTAAGCACGTATATTTTATCCTCCCTTTTGTTTGTTTGTGTGTGTTTGTTCCTGCTTGCGAAGTTCTTTTTTCTATTATGTGCTTGGAATTTGGACATTGTTCAGACAGTTCTGTTTTACAATTTTTGTTGTTTATTGATCTTTGATGTTAGGCTGTCTTTGTCCTTTGCAGTCTAGGCAAAAAGCACTAACAGATTTGCATCAAATGCAGAATGTGCATGTGAGTTTCTGTTTGTAAAGAACATTTTTTAAAGAGTTTCTGTTTTACTTTACAACTTTGTTTTTAATAAGCTACTGGATGTTTAATGCTCCAAAGCTATTGATTTTATCTTATACCTGTCGGTAGTTTTTTGAATGATATCTATTGTTTTGGTTGCTGATGGATGAAAAAAAAGTCAAATCACAAGATCCTCTTAGCTTCCACATGCACGTGATTATACTTATTACTTTGTTTTCTTGGGGCCGATTGAACCTCAGAGAATAATTGTTATTTCTCGTTTTTTCTTAGATTGAGAAACTCAGTGATATACACTGCACTCCTGAGTCTCAGTTAAAGTTCATAACAGAGGCTTGGTTACAGGTATGTTTGAAATTTATACAGCTACGAAATATTACATTCGTTTCAGTTCATTGGTGCATACATTTGTGTTCTAATAGGCTTTCAAGTTGTTATTGGTACATCTTAGTGATCCATTACAGATCGAACTTGTAAGGATGATGAAAATAGCAAAAAAAAAAAAACATTATCGGTGGGAAGTTATGAGTTCAATTTGTAATGACCACCTACTTAAGATATGAATTAATTTTCTATGAGTTTTTTTTGATAATATAATGCTGTAGGGTCAGACGGTTTGTCCCATGAAAATAGTCGAGATGCGAGTAAACTAGCTTGGTTACTCGCATATTAAAAAAAAAAGAGGGATATTATTCTAGCCCAACTATTTTTGACCTTGTATTCATTTTCTGTTAATTATTTGTAGATAATTGAATGTAGACGAGTTTTGAAATGGACTTATGCATATGGATTTTACCTGCCGGAACAGGAGCACGCCAAGAGACAGTTTTTTGAGTATTTGCAAGGTGATTGCGTTCGAGGTTTGGATAAGGAACAATTTCTATATATATGGTGTAGTTACTAAACAATGGGATATATTTGCTTCTTCTGCAGGTGAGGCCGAGTCTGGATTAGAAAGGCTTCATCAATGTGCCGAAAAGGAACTACTCCAGTTCCTTAATGCAGAAGGTCCATCCAAAGAATTCAACGACTTCCGCACAAAGCTTGCTGGTCTGACCAGGTAATCAAGGCACATTCATTAACACAAGCCTGGTTTCAATATAGAGCCATACAAAAACATTCTTGGAAATCTTTAAAATTGAATAAGTGGTTGTTTAGGTGGTGTTTGGGGTAAGGAGAATGAATGAAAATGACAATGGAGGAATGAGAATATGAGGGAGATGATTAACTGGGAGGGTGGTTATTTGTATTTGGAGTTAAATAATGATTATGAAGTTAATGGTTACTTGTGCTTGTAGTACAAAGAATGATTATGAAGAGAACCATTTCTTGTGTTTGGGTGTAGAGAATAATTGTGGATAAAAAGTGTGAGAAGAATGTTCCCAAGGGGTGGCGCAGTCGGTTGAAAATTTGGGCTTTGAAGGTATGCTCCCCTTAAGGTCCCAGATTCGAGACTCGCCTGTGACATTAATTTGTAGAAACTTCTCGTGTCTCAATTCCTTCGATGTCTCCGGTGTCTGGCTTAGGGACGGACGTGGTTACCCTTGTTTCAAAAAAAAAAAAAAGGTGTGAGAAGAATGAAAAATAGTTATGAAGAGAATAAAAAGGAGTGAGGGGAGGAATGAGATTATGGATGAATGATTGTTAGTGGCTGAAATGTGGGTAAGGGAATTGTTCCCATTCTTCTTGCTCCGATCACATCACCCTTCAAGAAAATGGGTTGTCATTTTGCTACTAATGTATTGGTCTGCTATATACAGTGTTACTCGAAATTACTTTGAAAACCTGGTTAGAGCATTAGAGAATGGGCTTTCAGATGTGAACTCTCACGGAGCGAGTAGTGGCACGACTAGCTCAAAAAACACAGCAGGAAGTAGTAAAGGAGGGAGAAGTGGACGGGGCAAGGGAATATTGCGAACCAGCAGTTCGACCAGAAGCAGCGACAATGCCACTCATTGGTCATGTGATCACTGTACCTTTGTGAACACTAGGTCTGCTACTACATGCGAGATGTGCCATCAACGCAATTGAAACCTCTGGTTTCAATCAAAGTGTAGAGAGAGAGCAATCAACAATGAGGAGAAATGAAAATGTTGGCCTTTTTTCTCTGTTGATTCTTTTCATGTCTAATGGTTGGAAAAGGAAAAGGAAAAAAAAAGATAGAAAGAGAAAGTGAGAGAAATGTCAAATATGATTTCAATGTAAATATAGTTGACATTATAAATTAACAAATGTGTTGTGCAAAAATGTGGCTTTCACTTGCTGGTTTAATGACAGAAGGTGAGCATATAACTACAGTCTTGAAATAAGGCATTGCAGTTTCTATCTTGAGATTTTGTTCTTTATGACATTTTTTTAAGATCAGTTCATGACTGATATACATTTTGATTAAATTTAATTGTTTGTGGTAACTTTGTGAAATTCAAATGATTTTTTTAAGGGGATAGATTTAATTCAATCTAATTAGTTTGGGTATTAAGTTAATAGCATTTGTGCAAAGAAAATTAACGTTCATTGGAAGTGAATTTGATAATTTGGCGCAGTTGGAAGAAATTGTTGGGATTTAGCTAATAATAACGAAATTGGATATATCATTGTAATTATTTTTATATTATTACACAATATCTAAATTATTATAAGATAACTATTTGAAATTTATTATACTTTAAAAGTTATATATAAAATCATTCTAAAAAAAATAACTGTTAGATATAAAATTGTAATGAATAAAATGTGATTCCAATCTAAGAACAAACAAAAACTTGTAGCGTAACTTATATACTAATCAATATTTTATATTCTTGTTCAGAAGAAGCATAATGGCATTTCTATAGGCCAGAAAATCTGTTCATCGTGTTCTTACAAAAATATGGGCTGTGCGAATAGATGTTCTCTAGAAAAGACTGTCAAGATGTTGAGTTAGCAATAGTACAGCAGAAGAAGCGTAAACGACGTTATCGATTACCCTATCGACTTCGGGTTTCCATCAATCTCCTCCAAACCATTTTCCCACAGTGTATCAAGCTCAGAAATGCAATGATATATAGAAGAGGTATACCAATGGCACAACCGCCAGATGCAAAGTTTACCAGGGTCTGAAAACAAAACGTAACAACACATATATTAGTTTTTTTTTTTTGAGGTTACAACAATTGGGGGAGGGAGATTCGAACTCTTGATCTCTTAGTCATTGAATATACACTAATGCCGTTGAACTATTACTTTTGTTGACTCTTTTTTTTCTTTCAGTTTTCCCACTCTAACTATGACATCTTTATGAATGTTCTTATATAGTGCATTTCACAAAAACTCACTTTTTTTTTCCTTGTGCCTATGTCCCAAAATAGGTTAATGTGCCTTGGCTCTTAAAAAATACTGGTTTAGGTAACTTTGAAGTTATTCTTTCTATTTATTACTCGTCATGTCAGCATTCATGTTAAAATTGTAGGGTTTATGCTTACCAGCATTAAAAAAAATTATAAGATGAGAACATAATGTAAAGAGAGTATGGATATGATATGGTACTCTTGGAGTACTTTTCCATTGCCAAGTGCTGCAATATGTTAGTTGCTTTTGAAGTTCTTATCAACATTACTAAATGAGCCATGATGTACTACTGATCTTATTAATATATGAATTTAAAATGTGCTTGAAATACAGAACATTATGAGGTGAGCTTAAAGGGTTCACGTCAGCTTCCATCAGTTTCTTTGATATCCAAATGTTGTAGGGTAAGATGGTATGTCCCGTGACATTAGTCGAGGTGCACGCAAACTGACTCAAACAGTCACAGATTTAAAAAAAAAAGGTCACGTCAGCCTGTGCTCGCGGCTATGGCTGAAAAGGAGAGAACAAGAACTCGCTAATGGCAGATCACTAACAATCATAATGGTTATTTTTGAAGAAGGTCATTCACAATTACGAATATCAAAGGCTTCACTAAGTAACTATATATGACAATGATGTTGAGAGGCTTAGTCGTTTTTATAAGGCAACTACAAATAGTTCCTGCTCCCCCTATTGCAAGGAAGGGAGATTATCAATGAAAAGAAGATTAGGCTGGACACCGAGACTCCTAAAAAAGGGGGCCTGCCTTTGGCCAGATATTGCAAAATTATTAAGAAAGAAAGAAAAAAAAAAACACTGGCAGATCTTGAGATTTTGGCTGGAATGGACAGAAAATCAGATTTGGGGAGGAGTGGACAATTGGCTTATTTTCAGTTAATTTCTAGAGCTCCTAAGCTGAAATCTCGAATAATGAAGCTCTTGGAGGAGTAAGAGTGCCAAAGAAAAATTGATTTGTTGTTCTCCAAAATACTATTCTTAAGGGTATTAGCTAAATGAAAGAGATGGGTTCCATGGAGATGAGTAGGCCCTCTTGTGATCCTCGTGAATCTTAAGAAATTATATATTTTGTTGTTGATAGATAGGATCATAGGAACATGAACACATAATATTTGTGATTTTTGAACAAAGTATTTGGCCTCAGACTGAAGTCCTCTTCACAAAATATTTTTTCATCAAATTTGTTCTTGATAAAAGTTAATTGGAGGTACATTACATAGCTTCTGTTGGGGCAGGTTTCCACTTCCTCGGTTATTAGGTTTACTTATTTTTCCCCTTAAAATATATTCTCTTACAAAACAAAACTAAAATGAAACCCCAAGAAGAAAGGGTTGGATTGTAAACTTTACATGATAAGCATTTAAGTGAAACTAGTTTTCTTAAAAGAATCCATGATCAAGAGTAAGATAAGGGTTTTACCACCATCCCTGCAGCAAGATGAATGACTGGAACAAAATACTGGTCCACTTTCTTCCCTTCTGAATATCCATTGAATGCAATAACCATAGAGACAGTATGGATTGTAACAAATGCAAGAGCAATGGTAGCTGCAGGATTACCAGAAAAATACTGTCAAGTGCTAGATTAGCCACCTTCAGTTATCGAGGCCACGTAATAAGACATAAAAAATAATGGTGATCCCTTAGCCAGTCTAAACGTGTGCAAGAAATTAACGAACGGAAACATACTACGCGAACAACTCTCAGATTAGCAGGAATCTTCAGATGCGGGGTTTTTTTAAAAGCAGAGATTGGTAACAATGACCTAATTTTGAGCAACATATAGCTCACAGAATATACGAAGTATTTAAACAAATAAATTTGAGTAAAAACTCACCAGAGACAAGAAAAAACGGTAGTTGGGAACACCTATCAACAAAGTAAGTCGCTGGACCAAATGATGGTGTTAGAAGGCTAAGACAGAAAAACACAGCATGAGCTACACCGTGACCTAAACCCCCAGCTGCAAGCAATTAAGAAGTGTATGTTAGAGCTCATGTCAGATCAGAAAATAAGCACGGTAGGGAATCTTGGTAAAGTACTTAAATCGCTGTGACCTCTGTTAAAAAAATATTGCCTTCTTAAACTAGAGGAGAGAGCATAAATGTCAATGAATAAGCTTCAAATTTAGGACATTTGGCTGTAAGTTCGACTGATTACCTGAGTTAAAGTCACGTCCCGAATTTGGAAAAATATGGAAGCTTTAAGATTTCTGACCAGAATTCTAATTGATGTAGAAACTTTAGATTTAGAAGAACCAGCACATTGGAAAAAATTTCCTAAAAGTTGCAGCCTGACTCAGTGTTTGGGCCCTGGGAATGGGGATGATTCTACGTGTTTGGGCCATCGGGAATCATTCCTTCCATAATCACGTTTTTCAAAAATCACTTTTTTCATTCTCCCCCTAACTACTTTTTATTCTCTCTCCAACAACTTTTCATACATCACATCATTATTTTTCACTCACATCATATTCATTATTTTATTTTTCCAATAATCATTACCTTTATCTCAAACACAAATAATCATTCTCCCCATAATCATTACTTTCACCCCAAACACAAATAACCATTCCCCCCATAATCATTCTCCTCCCTATTCTCCTCATTACAATTTCCTCCTTAATCATTACCATTCCCTTTGCCCCAAACACACCCTAAGTGATATAGACAAGAGTTGTCTTTGTATTGGAGGTAAAGTCTGTGGGACAACTAACACTGCAGCCATTATCTAAAGAAATGCCACTATTTATCTTCATCCTTTTGTTGCATAATTAAGGAGGCTATCGATAATTATGACTTGAAACCGGTGCATTGTTCTTCTGCAGTGTGTGTTGAGGCCTCTTTTTTCTTTTTCTTTTTCTTTTTTTGATTTTTTTAGTTACCTTTTAATGGTAGGCTGTTGCAGCAAGAAATATCATGTTGGCAAGTACACAGCTTGGCTATTATATATATGGAGTATTTGGTTGGAGCACATTATAATAGTATTTGAAGACGTTTCTTGCAAATAGGAGACTTGGGGCTTTGGACACCTAAATAAATTTCAAGGAGAGGAGAAGATAAATGATTTCAAGGAGAAACCTAAATGATCTTTTTTTTTTACCACGAGAAAGCTAAATGATTTGGAGCTTAATCTGTTAGTCTATCAAGTTTTAATGAAAATCAAAACATCAGTTTCCTTTGATAGGAGAATTTGGTATTGGGATTCCACTTGTTCTTTCTCTAGCACATCTTCTATCTTGAAGCAAGTCTTTCCATTCGGCTTCGTGATTGTTCTCATTTTGGACAGTTTAGATTTTTATATGGGTAGAACATATTATCCAAAATTTTGAACCTAACTTTATAGAGACTAATGGTAATAAAACAAAGAGTTATTGTAACCCTTGGGGCACTTATTGTAATTTTATACATTCATGAAATTGTTTCTTATCCAAAGAAAAATAAATAAAAACAAATAGTTATAAGGGAAATCACGGGTAATCAAAGTTTACCCAGAGCAATCTGCATCTTATCTGTCAAATATAGACGCGGCTTTGAAACTCTGTCAGCAAAAGCATCTAACATATCTTCTAATCTCCTATAAAATTCAATAGGTGAGACTAGGTAAATCATTGTTTATAGCTATAGAACTATAGTCTACAGAAATTCGTGGTTTTAGAATCTAATTGATATTACACGTACATGTTAGAAAAGAATAGACAGACCACTCGCATATGTTACTTTTTTTTTTCTTCTATAGTGTGCTTCTCGAAAAAAAAAAAAAAAAAACCTACTTTTCTTAGTACTTCAAGCTTCAACTTCAAATGACTATTGCATGTACTTAGAGAAATACTAGATTATAGCCAGGATTTTAAATTAAGACAGGAAAAAAAAATAGTGGAAATTCTGCCCCTCCATCCTTAATTCCCCAATTCTCCAAGTGTAAATGAGATGTTATTGTTAACTCACATGTAGACTTTCCAGAAAAGAATCCGTAGAGCTTCTTGAAAAAGGACCGAAGTCAATATAAGAATTGCATAAGGCCACAATATTGTTGAGTTCAGTGGAAGAAAGCCCCTCCATAACGCAGACAGCAATATCAAACTAATGAGCCATAACAAGGTGCTGCACACACGAACAATAATAAGCATTAAAATCATCTGATTAGTTGTAATAGCTGGGAACAAAAAGAATTCTTATTTGCAACCAAACTACTTGTGCTCCTTCAAATATCAGTTAGCAACTTCAATATATAACCTAAAGGTTAAATTACAGATTCAATCTCTTAAGTTTGGTATTTGTGCACACATACTTCAAACTTTTAAAAATTTCAATTTCATTATAAACTTTGAATTGTGATTCTACATGGTCACTGCTATTAACAACACAGTTGACGAGATGAGGACACAAAATGTTAATTGGACGACATACTAGTTGGTTTGATATGAGGTTGCAAACAAATGATGAAAATAAACTAAAAATTAAACAAAATAAAGAAACAATTGGTACATATATCATTTATAGACTGAAACAGAATTAAAATTCAGATTTCAAAAACCTAATTGAAAGTCTTTAAAATCAGAACTAAATAAACACACACAGCCAACAAGCTGAGTTGAGTGAATAAATTTGCAATTCACCCAACCTAAAAAACTCAGAAAAATACGCGCAGCAGCATGCTAATCAGAAAATCAGCAACAGCCTTCATTTCCTCGGATGATTACGCAACTCGCACAACTTACCTAAGTTTGTGTGCGATCGCTATGACAGAGAAGGGGAAAAATTAACTAAAAAATGCGCGATCGAACTAGAATAGAATACCACTTTCACGCAAAACAATCACATGAAGACCGATAAACGGACATGATAGGAGATTCTTGGATGAAAAACAGAAATGAAGTTGGAAATGGAGAAGAAAGTACCTGGAGAGAAGGATGAGAATCAAGAAAGGCTTATGCGCAATGACGGAGATGAAAAGGGAGAGAGAAGGGCCCAACGCTATCAAGGTGTAGCCGATTCCTGCTGCTATTGTCATCGTCTTCTTCCTTCGCGCTCGCCCCCTCAGACCTTTCCAATTTCGCGACCGATAGTTTCACACTTTAATCTGGAGGGGTATTTCTTGTAAATAACATTTGCCCCCACATTATAATTATAACATTTTTTTAAAAAAAAAAAAAAGAGAAATAATATAGTTAAATTTTAAAATATTTGTATTATATTATTTTAAAGTAGTACTGTCATCCATATAGAATTCGTTAGTTCTCCTTCTTCTAGTCATTAATATGTTTTAATGCAATATTATAAATACTCATTAATACAATATTATTATTTTTAATAGAATATTATAACAAAATAAATGTATTTATAATTATTTTCTAAATTTAAATAATATTTAAAGTTTTCCAAAATATTTCATTTTATAGAAGATTTTGATTTCATTTTTGTAAAATTTTATGTTACACTTCTTTTTAGAGAATTGATTGAATCCGTAAATGAATTGATTGAAGTCTGTCGACAAATTGATTGAATATATAAACTGAAAATTGATGAAATCTATTAGCTAAAAATTGATTGAAGCGTGGGTATTTTGGTCATTTTATAAAAATCATCCTCTTTTTGCTACATGTTAAATATTTTAAACAAAAAGTGCTATCATTGTATTTTTTGGATTTTTTTTTTAATGTAAAGCCAAGCTTAGAATTTGGATTTGTTAATATAGGTACATTTTGTAAGATATGTCTACCAATGTACTTATCTTGACTAGTTTTAAAACTAAAACTCACAACATACCTTATATCTGCAACTTGTCTTGCGTCAAATAGCGAATATTATTCTCACATACGAATACAAGTATTTTTTACGTGTTTTAGTCTCATTCACATGCTTCTTAAAACAAATTACTAGAAAAACACACGAGATAAGATGATTTAAAGCTAAATACGTTTAATTTTAAGGTTCACATGACTAAGCCACAAAAAATAAAATAATGGCGTACTTTGTTGGTTGTAATAGCCTTCAAGATTTAATTATTTTAAAACTATCACTTACATATTTTTAATATTCATTTCATCCAAATGTAGTCATGTTTTACTTATGTGCTCATTCTAAATTCGGTTATTTCATCATGCCCACCAAATAAAAAAATAGTAGCTTTCATAAAATAATAGTTGAGATCCAAATACCAATTTCAGACATCGAACTCGTGACTATGGTATTGAATTGGGTTTCACAACTTAAAAAAAGTAGATGATATTTTGTTTGGTATGGACTTAAAATGTCATTTTGTGTGTGTATATATAGAAAGGGCAGTGGTGAAGAATGGTAGAGATGTCCACGGAGCGGGGCGGGGCCAGAGAATGGCTGCCCCATCCCCGGAAAAATCCCCATTTTTTTTCTGGGGGATCGGGGCGGGGATCCCCGTCGGGTCGGATTCCCCGCGGGGATTTTATTTATTTATTTTTTTTACATTTTAAAATTTTTTCTTGGACAATACTTTTAAATAATTAGATTTTCTTAGAAAATATCTATAAATTTCAACTATAATGTTAATTATTAAAGAAAAATATTCATAGATAATTTTATCAACAAATATTTTTTTTTTTTGAAAATTAAAAGGGTAAAGAATAGAAAAAAATATTAAAAAAAAAAAGTAAATGGGGCAGAAATCGGAGATGGGGAATACATTTCCCATCCCCAGCTCCAATTAGCCCAGGGAAATTTTTTACCCGTCCGTGGCCCCGTTTTCTGGAGGAAAAATGGACATCTCTAAGAGTGGGTAGAGAGAGGAGAAAAAAAAAGGAAAAGAAAGAGAAATGGGTTTAAGAATGCAATAGGCATGCAATGCAGCAGCAGCGTAGAGCTCAGTCGCTTACGCCACCTTCCATTCCTGACACACTCATATGATTCCTTCTACCTTCGTTTTAATGGCGAACCAACAATCCTCTCAACTGCCTTCCCTCCTCTCCAAACCCTAGCTCCAGCTCCTCCTAAACCTTCTTCCGTCTTTTTCCATTTCATTTTTTCCTGAACTTGAAGCTGCTTAACGGTTCGTCTTCTCCAACTCCCCCGTTTTTCATTGCTTTTTTTTTTCCTTATCTAGGATCAGCTGAAAGTTTGACGTTCAATGTTTTGCTAGTTTGTGGGGAAAATTTTGTTATTTATTATTATTATTTTGATTGTGAACGAGTCATGGTTCATTCAGGCTTTCAGCCTTGCTATTTATTTGAAGCTATGGTGAATCAGTATGCGGCGATGGTCTGTTTTTTGAAACTCAGCTCTTCTTTTGGACGTTTTTGCTATTGATTTTTGGGTTTTTTTTTTTTTTTTTTTTTCGTTTGGTTAAACATGCATTAGAATAAGGTTAACGTTTTCTGTTCAACAATCGTTCTAGAATTTGAGTGTGTGATTTTGGAGTTAATCGAGTCAACTGGTTAACAGATATGCCGCCAGTCTGTCTATTCTTGCACATTTTCGACTTTAATTTAAGCAACATAAAAATTGAAAAATTGATTGTTATTTGCTTGTTGGTAAATTATCTTCATTTTTATAGGCGTGGAGTAGTTTAGGGGGGAAGTTTGGTCCCTTGTTTGCTTCCATACCTTTTTCTTGTGCTTCGGGTGTGGAAGAACTCTTCTTATAATTATCCCATAATTATCCCTTAGGTTTAATTCTTACTTTATTGGACTGGAGCTAGTTTCTCTTGGATTTCCTCCATTTTGGGTTGTTCTTTATGCTCTTGAATTCTTGAAAATTTGGTTTGCATATAACGCTAAGTTTGATCTACCTATGCATTTGGCACTTCTTTTAGCGGGTTCCTAAATTTTCATTCCAAGCAGCGGCAACTGAACTTTGAATCTTTCTATGTTATTTTCCGCCAATGACAGAAAAGTCTTGCACCTCATTTTCAGAAGAGGATTTCCCAGCAGGGATCCAAAAGAACATCTTAACAATGAGTGCTTCAGATGTATGCCCAACCGAGGATGCCATACATGCACTATTAGATCTTTTAGTCGAACCTATGCTTCCTGCAAAGTCAACTTCGAGAGACAATCCACCACAATCTCTACTGCAAGCTGTTGCAAAACAGGTGGTACTCTAGAATTGCCTTTCGTGTGTTTAATATTCTAATTTCATTCATTTTCTAGCTTGAGAATGTTCAAACAATACTGACCAGGCCAATAATATTTTAAGCCTAAAACTACTTTTGTAAATAAGTATAAGGTGCCATCTAACGTAGTGCTTTCCCCTTGAATCTACTATGTTAGGTGCATGCTGTTGTTTTATTGTACAACTACTACCACCGGAAACAACATCCACATCTTGAATTTCTGAGTTTTGAGAATTTTTGCAAGTTAGCTGTGGTCATTAAACCAGCTTTGTTGTCTCACATGAAACTCATGCAAACCTTAGATGATATAGGATTGGAAAATACCGAAAAGCAGCTTTCGTCTGCAGAAAAAGCAATTATGGATGCATGTGATATAGCCACTTGTATAGAGGCAACAAAAGATGAAAATGTAGAGGGCTGGCCACTTTCCAAGGTTGCTGTTTTTTTAATTGACTCCAAGAAGGAGTGTTGCCATTTGCTATTTAATGTCACTACTCAAGGAGTTTGGTCAGTCATCGAACAAGATTTAGATACCTCTGAATGTCAACCAGAAAATTCGGATGAAGAAAAACATGTAAACAAAAAGAAAAGAGTAGTTAAGAAATCTTCAAAAGAGGGGCTAGTTACTCAGCAACTTGCATATTCAGCAGTTAAAAATGCTACTGGTGTGTATATTACTGCATTAACGCATAAGTTAGTTCAATATTCATATCTCGTTCTTGCACTAAAAAAGTAATGAGTATCACTATTATTGTCAATATGATTGCATCTTGGTTGAAATGTTCTCCTCTATTTTTGGATTATAGTTATTCCTCTCCTTTCTAATTGGAGAAGTCTTCTGTAAGCACCCCTTCAGGGTACTCTTCTCTTCTAACTTCAATCATCAATGAAATTGTTTCTTAATACAAAAAAGTAATGAGTATGTAAGGAGAATTGCTTTTATTTCCTACCATCTTATTTTGTTCAGCTTTATGCAGCAATGGAGTGGAAGCAAACTTCATGAAGGCCATCCTTTTTGTTGCTGTTATCACCCTTGTAGTTGTATATTATTAGATATGAAACTTATCTTTGGTGCTTTGCTTACCGATACTTGCTGATTCTAGTTATTTTCATGCGAAACAGGGATTAATCAAAGCGATCTCAAAATTTTAGAAAGTGATGTTGTATACTCTCTAAGTAAAGAGAAATCAGCAGTCTGCTTTTATATTATTCAGTGCACTCGATCAGCGACTGAAGATGTAATTCAAGTTCCCATAAAAGATGCCATTGACAGGTTTACTATTTTCCTTTCACACCTGTCCACTTTGATTCTGTCTTGGTATATTTTCTTACTGTCTCACCAGGTTCTAATATGTTTAGGTTAGTAATTGGAGTTGAGTATTTGGTTTCAATGAATATCCCGGACCTCATGTCATGTGCAATGAGAACGGGTCTAGGTCAGTCCTCCAATGCATAGATACCTTTTCGGCTCATGATTTTTTTTCCACCTTTTCTTGTCCATGGTATTAGTTTGCAGGACTCGTTGTTTAAAAAAGATGGTAGGAGATGGAGCATTACGTCAAAAGTTGAGTATTTCCACATTCTTCCATATGCTAGGATGATGCTAATCTGGTTTCATAGGTATTCTCTTAATTGCTATGGATATTAGTATTCTTCCTGTTAGTATTTATTTATCGTCTACGTAACTTGATAATCTTTTGCTTGATTGTTGTGAACTTCTTTATTTCTGATTCTTTTTCTGTATACAATCACTTGGCTCCTACTCAGTAGTGTGGATACTTGTTGGAAATTGAGCCTCCTTAATCATTTGTTTATCTTTTACTTCATTTGATAATATCTCTTTTCTTTCACTTGGTTTCATTCTTTGAGCGTATCCAACCTCCTAGCTCGTGCTAGTTACCTGTGATAGGAGGGTTAACTATCGAGTTTCCTGCACCATTAATGTAGGCGGTATTTGATTCATTATTTTTCTTTTCTTCCACTTGATTCCCCTGTAATTTTTTTTTTTAATTATATCAACACTTTAACATTCTCTCACATGTGGGCTTAAAAATTTGAAAAATTCCCAACAAGTGAAAATAAATATTAATGGGAGATAAAACTGTTATAGTATATGTATTTGTGTGTATTATTTAAGTTTGTCATTTTTGGTAACCGTACATCTTTAGGGTTTCCTTGTATCTCTATGTTTACTTGTATCCCTATATATGTGTTAGTCTTATGAATAATATACTATGACTATTTTCTCTCATTAAAGATTATAAAAAATGACTTTACTTGGGTTTAAAGTTGAACACATGACCTCCATCTTGGTTTTAGGGAAGAAAATTATGTATTGTATTTCTTCTCATATAATCAACCATACAAGGTAGAAGAAGAACCATTACAAATAAGGAAAAATATTACAGAAATAAATAACGAAGAGACACACGTGACACATTACCCAATATTACAAACGAAGGTGGAAGGTATAAAGAAACAAACTAAAAGGATATCCAACAAATAATGTACTATTTACAAGATAACAATAAGATAATTAAGGAAATAACCAACAATAACACAAGTCATTTCTACATGGAGCCGCTTAAAACTATTTTAAGAGCATATAAAAATAATTTTCAAACTTGGCTTTGCTTCTTCAACGTCTGAAAGATGCTTCTACTCATTATATTTTATGCAACTTCTCAACGTCTTAAACATTCAACTCATGGGCATTTGTTTGATAAAAGCGTGTGAATAATTGGCAGAAATGCTAAGTAACGCATGGTTTTTGCTTCTCTCGGGGCACTTATATCCTAAAAGTTATCACTTACGTAGGCATGCATTTGGGAGGCAGCCATGGAAGGCTTGGGTTTTGCAAATTTTTGGAAGTTACATTTTTTTTGAAGTAGCTTACGTAAGTTAAGTTTATTAAATGGAGGGTTTATTTTATTTATTATTATTATTTTATTTTTAAATTTAAGGGTGGAAGGGTTTTGTTTTTTGGACAAGAAACTTTAACTTTTACTATCAATGGAGAATTCAAAATTGAGGAAGACTTTGTGTTGAGTGGTCCTAGCAAACTTATCCATCTAAAAACTGAAAAGAGGGGCCAAAGAAATATTCAAATTTCTACTGTCTTTCTTTACATTCTATCTTGCTTGAGGATTGACTGTGGGTAATTGGCCTGCAAGTTGGAGACCTTGGCTGCATCTTTCCCATTTTAGTTGTTTGCATGTGTGGAGAATGTACCCTTTTGTAATGTATAACAGTTTCTTAAGATTGAAATATCTATATTATGGAGTAATCACATATATGAGAACGGAAGTTCTTTTTGCTACATAATTAATGGGAGGCGTTGCTATTCTATTTTTACGTGTATATGGAAAGGCATTTGCATGTTAATGTCTGTATCTTCTTTTTCACATAGGAAAACTTCAACAGATAGTTTCCGAGTCATAGGTGGAGAAAAAATTGATGGAAACTTGAATAAGCCCGAGAGAGTAGATGCAACCAGGATGCTTGAAATTCAAAACAAACAAGATGGTGTTAGTGCAAACAATTTGAATAAAGGGACTAGCATTTTTGGTGAAGGATTGGAGAAAGTGCCAGAGAAAACTAACAACTTGAGTAGTTTGAATGATGGGATGTGCAGGCCTCAGAGTACTTATGTGGATGACTTGGTTCCCTCCTATCCAGTGAAGAAGAAAAAAGATGTACCTAATCATAGCCAAGTTATCCTTTCCTATACAAAGAAAAGGAATGCTACACAAGTTGACAATCACGATGAAGTGTTGATCCCATACATGGCGAATGAATCAAATGCCTCAGAAAGTGGCATCAAAGTCAAGGTAAGAAGTAGGAGTCTCTGCAGATACTTTTCTTGGCTTGTTTTATGTTTATCTATAGGGATCTTGTGGGGACATTGTCTCAGATTTTATTCATCTCTCCTATAAATTCTGGAATAAATCATAGCTTTATTTTTTAATGATTTGTTCGGTACATTTTTTAATGATATCCGTGACTCAGATTTTATTCTGGAACCAATATTTATCTTTAGGGATCTTGTGGGGACATTGACTCAGATTTTATTCATCTCTTCATATATATATTTTTTCCTTGTCTAATCCAATAGCTTGTTATGAATTGTTTTTAGTTTTTTTTTTTTTTTGAAGCGTGTTTTTAGGAGTAGAGCAAATTGGAAAAGTATTTACAATACTAGGCAAAAAATAAAAAAATTTAGCAATCATAATAGTCATAGGTATTAATAATTATAATGTATTATTAATAATTTTATAGTATTATATTATTATACGGTATTATTAATAATAATACTATATTAATACACAATACTGTACTAATAACATATAATAATGTCTTAATAATACAAAATACTGTATTAATAATAAAATAATACTGTATAATGAGTATTAATAATACCGTATTTTTCAGATTTGTAATTATTTTGGGAAATTGGACTATCTATCACAATTTCCCTATTTATAATTCGGCTGATAGCCTGATTTACTTTTCAGAATGGAATATTAGCAACGAATCCGTGCATTCCTGAATGCATTGGTGAGAAGACTGCTTCTGGAAATATCTCTGACAATACATCATCTGATCAAAATAGGAACGGGGCTCTCATCACCTGTCAATCGAACACGGAGCATCTTTCTAAGTTACAGAAAATTATAGTCTCGAAAGAAACAGCATTGTCACAAGCTGCAGTTAAAGCTCTAATCAGAAAGAAAGATAAACTGGTACACGCATACATCTTGTATTGTACTTTAAGTTTTGGGCTTATCCTTTTCTCATGAATTTAATTTGAGCCAGAAACTTCCTTTCAAAGTTCAACATAATGCAAATAATGAGATGGAGCCCTTTTGAATATTTGATGTTACATAATTGGTATTTTGGAAAGTGAAATCCATTCATTCTGTTTGCAGTCTCATCAGCAACGCATGGTTGAAGATGAGATAGCTCAGTGTGATAAAAACTTGCAGACAATATTAAGGGGTATGTTCTATCTTCTCTTTTCCTTTTATTTTTTGTTCTTCCTAACTTTGTTTATTTGGCATGTTTCAAGTAGAAGACCTCTTGAAATTCAGCTAATTTCCTCCTTCGAATACTAGCGGTCCTCTGTCCTCTATTTTGCTTCATTTTTACCTGAGGAACTCCTCTATTTGTATATCGACGAATTGTGTTAAAACTTGACCATGTAATATTAGAAACTAAGAATTAAATTAAAGGATGTGTAGAAATACATTCAAATTTGTTATTAGTGCATCCTAGTATTTTAGATAAAAGAAAAATATTTGGTAGTGCTGTTAGCTAAAATATGTACGGTGCCTTTCCTAATCTAAGTATTCATAGTGTTTTTTTAACATACTCTAAAGTATATGCAGCTTTAAGCCATTAGAGGTGCTTTTTAAGCAATTAAAGGCTTAGATTAACATGAGTCTTACTTCGTTCTATGGTTTTTCCTTCTTTCTTTGTTCCATAATTTTTTTTAGATTTTGTTTTGATCTCAATCATTAGGCATTCATGATTGGCCAAAAAAAAGTATTTGAATTACGTTCATATTTTTGTTGCTAAAGGTGATGAAGATGATTTGGTTATAAAGCTGGATACTGTGATTGAATGTTGTAATGATGTCTGTCTAAGAAGTAATGCCGAAGATAGATCTTATCAATGCTTTGAAGAAAACTGCCCATCTCAATATGTCATGAAGAAGAGATTATCAGAAGCAATTCTTTGCTTTCGGAATCCATGTCAGGTGGGTTAACCATTAAAGATTTATATTAAAAAATTTCATATTCAAGGGTATTTGCATAGTTCTTGGTATATTTATTAATTTATTAGGTAAGAAATCAAGTTTTATTTAGAAAAATGAAAGAATGTACACTGACATACAAAAAATAAAAAATCAAGCCCACTGACACGTCCCCCCTTTCCACCAGTATCGTTGTTTCTTTGCTCTTCACCGTCTTTTTCAGCATTCCTCTCTGCTCCCAAAACCCCTAACCAGCGAGGAGCCTTCACCGGTGACTCACGGACAAGTTTTCTGTGGTGGACTCTGGGAGGAGAGAAGCAATGGAATTTTTAGAGGGGTCGAAAGATCTTGGGCTGATGCGTGGTCCCTCGTCAAATTCTATGTTTCTCTCTAGATAACTTTATTTCTAAGTTTTAAACTAAGTTTCTTTTATAATTTTTATAGCTCCCTCCATCGATGCCTTTTCTCCTCCTTCTCTATTGTGTTCTCCTCCTTCGGTGGCAATGTTTACACCTTTTCCTCTCGATATCATGCCACAACATCACTCCCACCTCCCTCTGTCGGAGCCTTAGACAAACGTTAGTTTCTCAATCTTCCAATGGTTCATCTCCGGCATCCCATGAGCTTCTTCTTTTTTCATCGGACAAATCGACGCTAATCTTCGACACGAAGGCACTTACAAGAGATTTAGCAAGTGGCTTTTTTCCTTCTTCATCAATGATATCGACACACAGCCTCCACCAAGTCTCCACCATGTCTCTATCTATTGGGATTATTTCTGTTTCATTGGTTACTAGCTTGTAAATTTTGGTTTTTCTTATGTAGTTGCCCTTTTAAATTTGGCCCATTTAGTTGGCTTCATCTCTTTTCTAAACCTCTACTCTCTCCCTTTCTTTACCTAGCTCTATCTATCACTCGTTTTTTATAGGTTTCCTGGTAAACTTTTTCATATATCGATAAAATAGTTTTGTTTCCTATAAAAAAAAAATGAATTCTAATAAATGAAATAAAAAGTTACTTGTCTGGACCTAATTCTCAAGGTCCTAGTTTTGTCTCCTTGTTTATTATCTGTTTTATACTTCTTTATGGTCCCGATATATGAGAAAGAAATTTCCAACTTTTCTCTTTCTCTGTTTTCTTATAAAGGTAGATCTCTCACTATATTTTATAACTGGGAAAGGACACTTTTATCTCTTCGTAGTTTTTTTTTTTTTTTTTTTTGTTTAATTCTTATTGCAAACAAAAGAAAAATTTAGAACCTAGTCTATGGGCTTAGTTGTAAATACAGATTTTATTTTTCTATTTCAGGATGATGTTAGGCTTCCAATAGTAGTGTACGGGAGGAGAGGTAAAAAGTGAAATGAATCCTTTGAAACTTAGTTAGAATAGTTGCCCTCGTATATATAGGGGAATATGATGTAACCGTGTGGGAGAAGAGGAATCTTGTGTGAAGCATGTATAGGAAGAGAAGCTGGTCCTCAAGTTTTGTAAGGTGCTTGGTTCACCTCTTTCCTTGTGAATAGTAATAATTATCAGTGTTGATACCTAGTTGCTTTAAAACATACTTTCTTGTAGAAAAGCCCAAATGAAAGAGGACTTCAACTTGATCTCTTGCTTGTAATTAGGACAATAACTTTTGACATTGGCTTAACAAATCCCTGTGTTCTAGGTTCATTAATTTAAACTGAATATCCATTCGGATCCTATGTTCTTTTTTTGGGTTAAGTGAGAATTTTCTTTCTTGAACTAGGGACACATATAAATGTCAAGTTGCAATGGCCTCAAAGTAACAAACCTTCACATTTTACCTAGCAGTGAATTGATCTTAAAACTTGTAACTTGCAATGCCATTTTTTAAAATATGCAGTTGAGGATGCTGCTAAGATATTGTTCTGTGTCTGTTTTTCATTTCTCACTTCTTTTTGGTTGACTATACGGAAGACCAGGAATTAAAATATATCCGCAGATGGCCCTCAATCAAATGGAAATCTTACAGAACCTATCATAGTTTAGCTACATTGTTGTCACATTGGAGAAATTTCTTGTAATTATTTGATAGCCCTCTTTTTCTTAACTTTTCATTCATCAATGAAAGTTTTTTATTTCTATAAT
>JBBMKA010000021.1:127317-163041 GCA_037833695.1 Sechiopsis laciniata | reverse complement strand
ATAAATATATATAATTTTTATGTATGGCAAACTTAGGTTAGAAAAATGCATAGTGTACTGACTGACCTTCTTTAATATGTTAAATGAAATTTGTATCTTCCACATCAAATTATTGGGACCTATCAATATGGCCTTGCTAATGCACAAGAAACATTTAAATTTAAATTTTTTGTAAAGAAGTAGCATAAACATTGTATGCATGCATCTAAGTGAAAACAAAACGATAGTCTGTTTACATTTTCCTTTCATTATTTCCACGTTTATATTTGCAGTTGTAAATGTTATAGTGCTCTGTTGACTTGGCAGGAACTGGATGGCATATGTCATAAAAATAACTGGTTATTGCCCGTTTATAGAGTTTTGTCATCAGTTGGTAAGATCTTTGAAGATTCAGTCAGTTATTTCTAATGCACGATAAATATAATTTTCTTTTCCCTTTGAGTACACAATATGCATGACAAACCATCATAGATTGACCTAGTGTCAATAGAGCCTTGGAAAATTAAAAAAAAAAAGTTATGTTTCAATCCATGACGACCACTTGAGGAATTAATTTCTTACGGTTTCTTTGACAATTAAATGTTATAGGGTTAGATAATAGTAGAGAATAGTCGAGGTGTGCATAAAATAGCCCAAACACTCACAGTTATCAAAAAAGAAAAATAATGTGTATTGCAGTTTTTTCTTTGGGTTTTCAAATTATTTTTCAAAACAAGATTGTTCAAATATGAAGTATTTACTTAGAAAAAAGTATAGTGGATTTCTAACTTGATGGTGCTTCAATCTCTATCTCTTTCTCCTGACTTTTTTTTGTTATCTATATCTAGTAAAAAGTCAGTGCTTATGACTTCGAGGTCATGAGTTCGAATTTCTTAATCTCCAATTTTTGTTAACTAAAAAAATGGAATAGTGGTGCTAAAATGTGGTGTTTGTTCTTTCGAAGGTGGATTCCAAGCTAATGTGTTTGTAAATGGGATGGATTTTGAGCATTCAAGCTGCGGTGAGCTGTGTTCGGAGCCTCGTGAAGCAAGGGATTCGGCTGCAATGAAGATGTTAGGTCAACTATGGAAGATGACAAGTCAGACCAAGCAGTTTTAGGTTGGGTTTCATGAAGGATGATGTTGTTTTTGGGTTAGGGAAGTCCCCATATGGGGGAAGAAGAGAAACTTATGCTCTTCAATATAACTTTTAACTCTTCAATATAACTTTTAACCTTGGTAGATAATTGTGCAGTCAGATAGTTTTTTGTGTAGCTGACTAACAAAACCAAAAGGAAAGATTTTAGAAGGCAATCAAGCAAATATTTTAAAATTTCATCTCTGCACTCTTTATTGTTATCTTGCCCTAATTTGTTCATAGCTGTTTTTTCAAATTTAGGATTTATTTGTTTCCCTTAACATTTTTTCTTCTTGGAAAGTATATGCATTTTTGCTCTTTAATTTATGGTCTGTTTCTTATAAAACGTCTTTTTGGTCATTAGCCAAAATTTGAAAAATGTTTGATTTTGGACATTATTTGAAAGTTTGTTTTGTTTCGTTTAAATTGTTTTTACATCATCTTTCGTAGAATTATATTATAATATATTTTTTTTCTGGACATTGTGATATAGTGATGTGGAATGACTTTAAGGATCCTCATTTAATCACCTAAAAAAACGTTATTTAATAAAATTATTAGTATGTGTTAATATGTTAGGAGACGTAATTTCTTAGGTTCAAAATTCACTAAATTGTAAAATCTCTCAAATCTGGATGTGGATGTCCCAAGATGTAGTAGAACAAAGTTTCAATTGTTGATTATAAGAAAAAAATGATTACACTAATTGGTTCCTGTAAACCATTACTTTTTGGATGATCTACCCATGTTTGACATAAATATAATCAACAAAGTTCTATGTCCCATATTATGTACTCGGTAATCATGGTAAGCACTTTTAATGCAAGATGGTAATCATGGTATACATAAATTTGGGAAAGTTCACAACTAACAAATTCAAACAACATTTCTAGGAGAATTTGTTTTCACATAAATATACTCAAAAGTGCTATGTCTCACATTATGTAATTGGTAATCATGGTAGAATTGGTTAGGACATATACCCAAAATTCTCCAACCTCGTATATGGAACTAAAAAAATCCACAACAATGAAAATGAACCCAAGACTGCGCAACTACGAACGACCTAGGTAGAGTATTTTGGGGACGATTATAGGGACGCATACTTGAAAAAGAAGAATCGAACACGCCCAATGAAATAGAACTGCAAAATCACATCTCTTAGCTTTTAGAGAACTTTACATTTGCTTAAGCCAAGCCAATGATTGGTAGAACAGCCTCAGTTCCAGAAACACATTCATCTTCTACATATGGAATTGTTCTCCACACATTTAACTTCATGGGAAGACTAGCTGCTCCTGTAAATTTACCAAGATGTAAGCTTATATCAATCAACTAGTAATATTTGATATTGTAAAAGTGAGTTTCACCTCTAATGTTTGTGTCTTTTTCCATGCAAACAGCAGCATAGTGAGAACCCGACAACTCTATCAGCGCAAACGTCACGTTTCTCGAGCATTTCTCGGGATCATCACAAGACGCTATACTTATTTCATAAGCCTGAATTGGAACAACATGGCCATTAATGAAATTCACAGAAATTGCAATCACCATGAAGAAATGTTGATCACTCATATATGGTCAAACGTTACAAAATAATAATCCGACACACACCCAAGGATAAAATTCCATCTGTCTCACACAAGCTGACAGCATGTTTATTTGATAAAAAGCCTATAAAATTGTAGGCTAGATTTGATTTTACTTGATTGAAGGCCGTCTGTCTTTATTCGTTGTCTCCCTTTTTTGTGGGGTTTTATTTTCGTATGCCCTTGTATCCTAATGAAAGCTCGGTTTAATATATTAAAAAAAAAAAATCCAAAAAACAAATAAAATATGATTTTTTAAAAGAAAATTGGGTTAAAGAGTTATTGAAGTTTGCATTTGCATTTCATTTCAAACCTCCCCTGTTATACAGTTATCTTCAAGTCTTGATGAATGCCTTACCTCCTCATTAGTTCCACACCCAGGAAGACATGAACTTCGAGCGGTTCTTCTGTTAAACTGAATAGTGAAAGTCTTGAAAGGAGTAGCTGAGAAGCCCCTACCCAACGCTTTAACATATGCCTCCTATAAAAATTTCAGTAAATGAATTTTGGTTACATCAATAAAAAGGAAGAGAAAAAATATGTTCAAATGCAGATGGAGTGACTTTACAGCAATCAGAAATTTCCGACGATCATTTTTTTTAATATCCACATGTCTGGACCAACTTATGTACATACACCTCAACTATCCTTATAGGACAATCGTATCTAACCCAACAACATTTGGTTGTCAAGAAAAATCGTAGAAAATTGATTTTTAGGTAGGTGACAACCATAGATTGAACACATAACCTCTTAGGTTTCTTGAGACTTTGTTGACCACTAGGCCAATCCATGATAGTTCCCAATGATGAATCCTGAAAATAAGAAAAATAATTTCCTTTATTTCGTTTTTTTAGTTCAAAAGTTGGTGGGGTGGAAATTTGAACCTTTAACATCTCGGTCAAAGATATATAGCTATGGGTCATCCAGGACATAGATTTGAGGTAGATAATAATTAGAGAAGCAAAAGAGCAATGAAATTCGTTGCCACAAAAAAAGTGACATACATTTGTTGTTCACACTTGCCTAGGATCTCAAATGAAACTGCAAGTATAAATTGATGCATCATGGACGCTAATGCAACTCTGCTCACCTTCAAAGTCCATAATTTTATGAACTCCTGCCGCTGGCTTTCAGGATCAGAAACAGCAGATAAAACTTCTATTTCATTCGTCGAAAAGAAACGTTTAGCAAAAGCTATAATGTTGTTCTTTATCTTTCGTGTCTTCTCTTCCACATCTATTCCAATCTGAATTAGAAATATCACACTAGTTAATTATTTTTAACGATATAAATAAAAATACGAAGTAGATATTTTTTCTAGGTGCTTTGTCCCACTACATATTCACGGGCACATGTGCTTGGCCCAACGCCTTACCCCCATGGGAGGACAACAATGAATTTTATATTTAAGCTCACACGCGGGTTTCGAACTAGAAACCTCAAAAAGAATATACTTTAGAGACTCCAAGCCTCTACCAATGAGATATCGAGGTCGCCTGTTGGGACAAAAATCTAAGTAGATATTGCATAAGTAGAAAATATGTTCGAGTATTTGGCGTGTTAAGTAGACACTTACCGGAGAATTCGTAGTCACTCCACATGCTATCAAGGATGAAGAATGTGAGATGTTGAATTGCAATGGTGGCAGACACAGTTCACTGCTATTTTGCAAATCTAACTATTCAACAATTATATAAATATGAATAAATGGAAGAAAAAAAAAAGCAAAGAAGATAGCAAACAAAGTTAACAGTCAGACAAAGTCATATGTAAACTGTAAATAAATGAAAAAAAAAGGAGAAGAAATCACCTCAGGCTTCCCAAACATATTCTTTTTAAACCTTAAGGCTTGAGGATCAATTGGACAATGAGTCACATCTAGAAAGAAAATAGCATATTTCAGGCATAACAGTAACAAACTTGCACGACATATTTAAAATATATGGTGAATAACACCATATCCCGCTGTCCTAAAAGTTCTCATTCTGCAAGTACTAACATAACAAATAAAAATAAATTACAAATGAAATAACAATAAGTGGACTTACATCTAGAAATGGTAGATCGAACCAAAGTGCGGGCTAGCAAGGCTCTTTTTTGAAGCTCCCTTTCTTGTATTTTCATAACATTTTCCTTTTCATTTGGTGATAATAGATTTAAATAATGATTCTGAAGATGTGTACTCTTTACTTCATCAGGTAAGATATACCAGATATGGGTTTCCCTGCAAAGCAAGGAAATACTAGAGAATAAAACTTGGGAGCAGGGATCAATCTAAAATAATGACAAATTTTGTAAGCTACATGATCCACCTAGCCACTAAATGATGCATGCAATGTACAACAGTGGCCATAGAGCATTAAAACATACCAGTACAATATTGAATGAAATATTGTAAACTAAAGAAAACTCCTAATCAACCACATTTAAATATACCCATCATGACATAAATGCTCATACATTTTAGATGGCAGTTGCATTGGAACAATAGAGGATGCAGCAGTGACAAAACTCCTTGGAAAGCAATGCATGTTTGTTTTAGTGCTCACTCTGTGCGCCAAGAACTGTACATATGATCGATCGATGAAAAAAGTCGATTTATGACCACGGCTCCATCGAAGATACAAAAGAGATTAACCTGTAATAAAGTGAGATGATTAGACATAGAAAATGAGGAAGGAACAACTGCAAAAATATGAAAACCATAAACAGTTGAAACTAAATTAAAATTAACAACCAAACAAGAGCATTAATGCCATGCTAGGTGCCACCTTGCAGCTAAGATAGCCATATAAACTAGGTTTAGTACATGTACATTCCTAAAGACCCTTTCCTCTAGCCATATATATATATGTACATTCCTAAAAACGACACCAGCACACTGATCCCAAGTTTATTTATTTTGAATTCTACAACAAATTGAGAAGTGTGATTCGAACCCATGATCTCTTTCATCATTGGTTACACACCTATACCGCTGAGCTTGATGGCTGTACACTGATCCCAAGTAGAAAAGCCCAACTTCTATGCCTAATGTTTGTTAAATTGTAGATGAGTAGTAAATCCTCTCCAATTTCTAAAGTTGTGATTATTCAATAGAAGTGAAGCAACGCTACCATGAGCTGAACGGACTGAAAACATAATCAAGGTGAAATCGAGCAAAATTAACCAAACAAAAACTCAAACTCATATAAGAATAGAAAAAGGGAAAACGAGAAAACGAGAAAAAACTCGTGATCAAGGCGATTTAGGGGGTCTGAAAGGAAAATACAGGAAATTATATGTTATACGACAATCAAAACAGCAAATCAGCAAAACCCAAATAGCTCAAGACACGATGAAAAGAAATCGAGCAACGGCGAAGGAAATAGCAATGGAAGAACTTACAGCTTCAAAATCGAAAAATACCGCAAATCTAAACCCTCAAATTCGTAAAGAGAAATTGCATCCAGCGAGAATTGCAAAATCAGGCAAGAACCGCCGCCGCTGAACCTCCAGATGATGAACTATATAACTTGTCCACCATAGATGTTTCTGACGCGCGGCTTAAACAGTACTCGAAACCCAACGCTAAACCTTCCTCGTTAGTGAACTTTCTTGTTTATGATAATTAATTATTTACACTTATTTATTCTTTAAAAAAATAAGTAGTACAATTAATTAGATAAACGTCTGGTTACAAAATGGGCTTGAATCCAGGACTCTGTATTGGGAATAAGAAATATCAAACAACTTTTAAAAAAAAAGTTAAATACAGAAAAAAAAAAGAAAAAAACATGAACAACATAAATCTAAATAGTTCTTTTAAGATAAAGTTTGAAATAAAAGAATTGAGTGATTTAAATATCATATTTAGATGAATAGTTGCAAGAAATTCTTCCTTCAATAAGGTTGTTTATAGGAATTATAAGAAAATCTCGTTTGGAGAAGAAATTGTAGGAAGAGATTGAATTAATGTATTAGAATGTGAGAATGGAAGATACTTTTTTTTATTCTAAACAAATATGGATAAGTTTTACCTTATGTTCTTTCCCTCAATTTTCTCCTTATTCCCTGCATGCCTTAATTTCCTTGGCAATAAAATATTTTAGGGTCATAAATTGTCCAACACTAATATATATATATATATACTCTTAAACTTAACCAACGTTATAAATATTCTCGTTGGCATGACCCCATTAACCACATTCAGTTGATATTTTCCATAAGAAGTGAAGTATTTGAAAATTTAATCAAAAAAATTATCTGATTCAATTGAGACTTTTTCCTTTTATTTAAAAGTAAATGACATAATTCCCACTTGAAATTCGATATCAGAAAATTTATCATGGAGAACCATGATTTTCACGAATTTCCCACTGATTTTCCTTAATATTGGGCCAATAAGACAAAAATATCCATGCTGAAACAAATCATATATAAATAAAAAACATAAAACCAAAATTAAAACAGCCAAAAGTTAATGTTCAGAACTCTTGTCGATCTTTGAAAGTTAGAAGATGATTAATCATAAAACCAAAGCCATTGTTAAGAGCCATCAACAAATATTAGAGAGAGAATCATCAACAGATTTCCATTGCAATGAAAATTCCCGACTTTACATAAACCGAACAAAGGAAACCTTTCTCTTCTCTAACCTTTTTTTTTTTTTTTGTGGGGCATTAAATATCCGTTTATAATAAAGTAATAATAATCATCAGAAATTAGACTCTTCCTCAGCAAATTTCATTAAATACTTCAAAACTGAATGCTTAGGATCATCCTTGCCTTCTTTATCTTTCATCTTGAAAACGCCCTTCATTATTCGAGTATATAGTCTTTGAAGCTCTGGAATTCCATACTTCGCAGTCCGCTCCACAAGTACATTCTTCACTGACTCGACTTGGCTTGAAATATAGCAACCCGATACCGAAGCATCTTGTGAGGCATTCAAATCTGTGAGATCAGAGGCTTCTCCACCAGAAGTTTCACACTGATTCCCACTACCCACACAGGCTTTTGAGCTTTCACGACTGTCTTCGTTCGTATCGGGGTCCTGAGATGGTTTCGGTGCAACTGAATCTTGCTGAGGGGGTGGTTTCTCTTCTGCTAATAAAGTTGATGTCAAAAAGTTAATACCAAGAAGGGATATGCAACAGTCAGCCATTAGATTGTAATCCCAAAACAATTCAGAATAGCCCACCAGAGAAACAACAATTCAGTGAATGTACCAACAAAGAACCCATAACCAAGACACGATTTTGTAAACACTAGTTTAGCCAACCCAGTATAATTTCCTTTTACCACCAAGGAACAAAGGCAGAAAAAATGTTACCAAGAGCTAACTCCTCGAAAACAGCCCGATCAAATTACACTTTACGTGAGACCTAATTAATAAATTCGTTTTCCATGCCCACAGATGTATAATCTGTATTTTTTATTTTTTGGAAACCACAAAATAGGAGTTTTGCTCCACCATACCTACCCAGGATAACCACGCCCGTTCCTAGCCAGGCACTAAGAGATATCGAAAGAATAGAGACACAGGAGGTGTCTACAAATTAATGTCACGGGTGAATCTCGAACCTAAAACCTTGAGGAGAGCACACCTACAAAATCCAAGCTTTCGACTACCGCGTCACCCCTTGAAGACAGAGGTATAATCTGTATTTACAGTTTGCAGTGCCGAGGGGCTACTAAGGGAGCAAAAGAATATTTCTTCAATATTTCATGATTTAAGAAATATATAGAGAACATAAGAAAAGTGAGCTTATAATGACCATTTATTCATTCATAGTACCTGCATGCTGAGCAGCATCCATGTTCTTCTTTGGGCGTTTCAGTGCCTCATAACTTCGATTAAAATCAACCTCTGGGTGGACATTACGCAATCGAGCACTGGCACGAGTAACAGTTCCCAGCTGCACAACTGGAGTAGACGGAAACATAGTTTCCCCAAGTTCATCAGGCAAGTTCAGTGGACCACCTCGGTCAGCTATCTTGTCACAAAATGCAATCAGCATGGGATCCATCTGCGTAAGCATTCCATGCACCTGTGGATAAAGATATCTCTGATGACAATCCCATTCAACTTCAGAAGAAACTCATGGGGAAAAAACAAATGAACATACTGAATCTCGAAGCTCGTAAGCTCTACTAACAATCCGGGCACCATTGTAATCATCTCCATTATAAGCCTGAAACAAATACAAAACCTATAAGAACTCATTGCTCATAAACAAATAAAGGTAAGAAAAGCTTGGTAGAAAGGAACCCTTTTTTTGTTATTGTTTTAGGGGGTTCGAAACACAAACATCGGCATAATTAAAATGATTGAAAAAATGCCCCAGCCACACACACGCACACACAAAATGAGTATGGACAAAGAAATCATAAAGATAGACAAAATGGTGGCATTAACATGTCTGCTACTTGCCATAGTGCTACCAAATTATGGCTAGAAAACCCACCAACCATACTTGGGAATGGAAAAAAAAATCCACGGAAAAGCATACTCTTTAGCAATTAGGACCGGACTACCAAAAAAAATGATCTTGAAGATTTGTCGTATTCACTCTGCCCCTATGGAGTTGTGCATCCGGTAAGAAACCCACCAGATAAGTTCAGATGCGATTCGCACAAAATGAAAAATAAAATAAAAGTCCATTGGGACAACTCTGGGCATCTTTAGTTTAAATATCTATCAAAAGACTTCTATCTTTGGCTATCAAAAAAAGATAAATTTTATTTGGAGGTTTTGTCTCAATTACTAAAGTTCGTTAAAATTTTATAAGAACTTCTTGATACACTAGGATGACCACATTTTGTCACAACTCATCTAGAATTGTGTTGCCTTGCACAAACACTACTCAACATACACACTCTCAAAAGAATTTTCATATTATTTTTAATCCAAAAAAGAAGAAAGTTACCATTTTATTACGTGCTAATTCAATCATCACGTAGTTTATGTAGAAAAATCTGTTACCAGGAGTACCTTTGCATTAGAAACAATAAGATCGACATCTTGAATAAATGCTGAGCCTGTAATATATAGACCAGAGTCAACACGTTGAAGCAATGTAGCCATGTCCATTGGGTTTTGGACGACTGCGCGGTAATTAGGAGCATCCTCATCGAGAACAGGGTAATGGAAGACAGTAAACCTTTTATCATATAAAATCCTGCAAAAAAAAAAAAAAAAACAAAATCGTTTCTTTAAAAAATGAAGTATTTGGTAATCCAATTTTAAAAAAAAATAACTGTTCAATAAAAATATTTATATTTGCCAACCTTTTGAGAAAAGTAGTTAAAAGTAAATTAAAATTAAACTTACAGATGGTACACAACCTTTTTTTTTCTTTCCTCAAAATAATCAATCCCACAAACAAAGCAGATTTTTTATTTAAAAACTGATTATGTTCCTAAACACATCATGGAACTTCAGTAAAAAGAGAGATATGCCATTATAGGTCTTAAAAAATAAAATGAGGAAAACCAGCCTTCCTCCAGCTGACTAAGTGGAATGCCAAACTCAAAACCCCCAATGTGAAACTATATTAGGAAAGGGAAGGCACCAAAGAAAGTCAAGGTCTTTATTTGGTCCATCTATTTGTTGTTTGTGCTTGAAGGAGAAAACGTTCTTGGATTCCCTTCAATGGTTTTTCTTAGGGGAAAACCAAACTTAAGGAATAAGACAATGGGCATACTAAAAGAAAGCACAAACCAAAAGAGGTAAACAAAAACAAAAACAAAGACAAAAAGGGCTCCAATCAGGCAAAAAACCCTATAAATCCCTAAAATTCTAGTGTTCCTCTAAATCCAAAGGCTCCACGAGAGTGTATTTCAAATTCTCACTGGACCATTTTTTAGTAACAAAGGTTGACTGATCTACCTTAATGCAGTAAAGCTACATTTTCAGAGATTTGGTTTGAAAGAAATCAGAAGATTTTTTAAGACAAATATATTGTTCGAAACATTCGCTTTGATATCATGCTTCTCAAACCGGCATCTTGGTGTGCTCTTTCCAAATCTTTTGAGGGCTACTCTCCGTCTGACATTTATCTTAATTTTTTGAAACAAGAGAAGTTTTTCATTGAGTGAATGAAAAGAGGCAAAGCTCAAAGATTCAAACTCCAGATAGGATAGAAGAACAAAAAACAAGAAAACAACAGCAACAACAGCAATACGAAAGAGACTGAAGCTTAATGAAAAAAAATTTGAAACAGGAAAGATCCATTCATTAAATTAAGATAATGAAGGCGAACCAAGAAACAGAGTCAATCAAAAGAGAAACAAATAAAGTTCTTAAACAAAACAAAAGAGCAAGAGAGTAAGGCACTAAAATCATTAACTCTCAAATAATCAGTGACATTGTGTCTTGAAAAGAATTAAATAAAGAAGACAAATTTTTAAGTCATTGATTTCAATACTATAATGCAGCAAATATAACTCAGTAGTACGAGATGAAATGATGTTAATTTTTTAATGGAAAACAATGGTACAAGTTAAGACCATCTTACCGGTTACAAACATCTCTAAGACACATTCGTAAACGTCGAAGGGCATGCTGTTCAGCTTCTACCTTGGCTTTAAACTCAGAAGCCTTTGGTCCACTGGCTACTACTGGAGCCTTGGGAAGTTCAGGAAGAGATGTAGACACTTGCACTTTTTTCTCCAGGCCCTCCAGCAAAACAGAGGAAGCAGCCTCAATTAAATGAGTAAAAAACAGAAACTTATCTTCACTGGACGGAGGACTGACTTGATAGCTGCTAATCAGAAAAAAGGAAAATAAATAATAAAAGTAACATTAAACAAGTAATTTTTTATGAACGAAAAATATTGTCAGCTGATATATTCTCTTTACAAAAAATTCCGAAGAGAGATAAAGAGTTATTCATCTCTTTAGTCAAGAAACTACCAAGCACCTTTTTATTAGTAAACCCCCTCTATTAAAAAGGACGAAAATACAGGTAATTGAAGAAAGTGGAAAATCAGAAGCAGCAACCTCGATGAGAGACTCAATACCAAACTCTAAAGACCTTTTATTGCATTACGTGAATTTGTTGATTCTTGGATACTAAAATATCAAACTGGCACAAAAATTCAAGTTGGCTATTTTTTAAGAGAGGTTAGATTCGTCGACAGAAAGTTAATCTGCTCTTTGTAAAATTCCAACTGGGCCTCCCATCATTTGAATGTTCTGCCCGAACGCACCATCTGACGAGTGAAACAAAGAAAGGAGTTTAAGAGGTTTGAAGTTGAGTTCAAGGCTCAACTGAGGTATAGAGGATAGAATTCAGAAGGAAAGGACTAGGAAAGAGTACAACAAAGAAAACATTTGCAAGAATGTACAAGATTCGAACAACCTTCTAATCACCCTCTCCATCCTAAACCCTAAGAAAATGAGTGTCTATGATTTGAACTGACAGACCCTTTTTGTCAGAGGTCTTCGGTGCTCAATGAGTGTCTAGAGTCGACAATGGGCAGTTTGCTGAAGGTCGCTGGTATGCGGGGGAAGTTGGATGCTGCCGATGGAGAAAGAAATGAAAGGTGAGGAAGTTTGAGGTTACCACACCAGAGAGAGAGATCCAACGAATAAGAGAGGGTCAGAATCTCTTTCTCGTGAATAGAGTCAAAGGAGGAACGCCATAAAACGAGGAAGAAGCATGTGATTTGCCTCATGGTTTTTTGCTTTTTTTAGGAGGGTTTAGAAAATAGCAAAGAGATACAATCAATGTTTTTTGAAAGTATCTGAATTTTAAATATATAATCTAAATGTCAAATATGCATCATAAGATGATATAACAAAATTTAATTTCATAGTACAATTTCACTCAGAATCCTTTTTGGTGAGCTTGCTTTATGTATGCCATGTTTTATCTTTCATGCTTCTCAATAAAAGCTTGATTTTAACCAATAAATAAATAAATCGCTCAAAGCAAATGAATTCATACATCACGCTATCAGGAAAAATCATAGAAGCTTGCTCATCAACTTCAGCAAGTGACACTAAGGATGTTCCGAGCAGTAAGATTGGCAGATCAGAAGGTAGTTCCTCTAACAAAGTCAATAAAACAGCTCTCAATTGCTCATTAGCCTGAAATATCCATCATTAAAACAACTTAGAATATTAAATGACGTCATAAGACTAATAAAGAAAATTTAAAAGTAAGAGATTTTTTAATACTGATTAATGATTAAATAATGAGCATCTTGGATAACGAACTCACTGTCTCCCACCAACGATCAAATTTAGGTAAGTAGAGTATTGATGGAGTAGTCTTTCTTGCTTCACCAAATATATGCACCAATGCTTCCTCAGGTGTCTTCGCACTTGGATCAGAAAGAAGTGACGGAAGTCCCAGAGAATGAACGGGAAATTTCTCCAATTCATGTAAAATTGCAGGACCAAGGTGATCCTGTAAAACTAAAACAGTAAGTACATTTAGTGGTTGCTCCAAAGTGATCATAGGAAAATCTCAGGAGGTTCCAAGATATTTACCAACCCAACGTCTTCACCACCACCAAGCAAAAGTCGAGGTCTAAACACTAGTGGAATTGCAGATCCAAATGAAAGCATGGAAAGTTTGGCAAACTCTGATGATGCCGATAAAGGAAAGATATCAGATAAGATATTCATGGCTTTGTGAAGATGTATTTGCAAACATGGAGCAACCGCTGAAGATAGTGGCCGAGAATGCACTATGGCACCTCGATGAGCAGCAGGAGTAATTGTGGACATGGCTTCAACAAAATGAGACTTCTCAACCTTTACTGACTCAACATCTATTAAGAACTTGTCATCGCTAGTGTAAACTTGAGGATACTTTTGGCGGAAAGCTCGAATAGCAGCTTCCGTGCACAGAGCCTTCAAATCAGCACCACAATAACCTACACAAGTAGCAGCAAGTTCAGATCGAAGCTCCTCTGAAGGAGAACTCATCCACTTGCGTGTGTGAATGGCCAATATCTCAGCACGTGCATCACAGCCAGGCAATGGAAAGTTAAATTCACGATCAAAACGACCAGGGCGGCGTAGGGCTCCATCAATTGCATCAATCCGATTGGTAGCTCCAATTAATACAACCTGCCCACGAGAGTCTAGCCCATCCATCAAAGCAAGCAATGTGGAAACGATAGAATTATGGATTTGCTCCTGTTTGCTAGATCTAACAGGAGCAAGCCCATCAATTTCATCAAAGAATATGATAGAAGGTTGATTCCTTTGCGCTTCTTCGAAAAGTAGTTTCAACTGTCGCTCAGCCTCACCAACCCACTTGCTTAGAACATCAGCACCTTTCCGCATGTAGAAGCTAACCTTTTGGCCAGCCTTTGATGCAGCACAGGCTAATGCTCTAGCAATTAATGTTTTCCCAGTGCCTGGTGGCCCACATAACAGTACCCCTCTTGGTGGAGTTATATGATAACTTGCAAAGAAATCAGGGTAGAGTAAAGGAAAGAATACCATCTCCTTCAAAGCATCAATATATTCTGATAAACCACCAATGTCATCAAAGCTAACATTTTCATCGACTTGTACAGGTTGAATATCTGCCCCACCCTTAGAGCTTGGTCCAGCAGTTTGAATTCCAGAAGTTAAACCTGAAAAGGCATCACCTTGGTGACCCCAACCAGATGCCGCAATATTCAATCCCCAAGACGTAGTCCCTTGCATGTCCAAGCCTCCAAACAGCCAAGGTGGGCCAGATTTACTTCCACCTCGAGCCCATGGTACACCAGGAGCTTGGTCCAGTTCATCCACAAGAAGAGAGTCATCAGAATCTTCTATCCTTGACATACGGCGTTTATGAACTCGTGAACCACCCCTTCTTACATCTCTCCCAACCTTAGTCCCCATTCCTTGATGTAATACTCTACGAGGAGATCTTGGTCTTGGTTTACCTTCACCTACAGAAAGTCTCTGACTATCGGGACGATTTCGAAGATCATATCGTCTTCGTACCTCCCGTTCTTCTTCACCTCCTTCATCATCACCATCTTCCTCACCCTCATCTTCAGGTCCAGGCTCGGCCTCATCGTCATTTTGAATATCATCCACATCATTATCCTCTACGTCATTCCCATTTTCAATCTCATCTCGACTCACTTTATCTTCTGAGCTACCTTGCTCATCATCTGATTCTGAATTCAAATGATCCCTAGAAATTAGTCTTGAATGACGTGGTCGTAATCCCTCCCGCCTAGGAGTAGGCCTGTTCTTGTTCTTTATATGCTTTGGTGAAGAAAAAACATTTTTGTTCGAGTTATTATCCCTTTGACTCCTCGGCATTTTATACTTGGGACTCTGTAACAAGTTATTCACAGCTTCAGTCTAGGTGCCAAGTGAAGGTTATGTTTCCAAAATAAATTTTGAAGCATCTATCCAATCACAGTTGAGTTAAGGAAAAAATGTTGGAACATTAAATCTCACCATTAGGTCTTCATCTTCTGAATCAGTGTAACCACTAAAATTTGTACGCCTCCTCTTCCGTTGTCTTTGAGAACGCCGCAAATTTCCTACTGGCTGCAAATACACATGAGAAAAATTAAAAAGTTTGGGATATTGTAAGAGTTTAAAATAGAACCCCAAAGAGAAAAGGCTTATAATTATTAACTCCTACTGGGGAAAATCCTAAGTTTACCTACTACGACCGAGTCAATTGTAATCCTGATCTATCTACTTCATCCATTTGAAAACTAGAATAAGTAAAGGTGAAAAAAATTAACCAACATAACTTGTTTTTTTTTTAACAAGAAAAAAAGACTAATGCTCAAGAAAACAAGCTTCAGCGAAGGAAAGTAGAAAAATCAGCAAACAAAAGGAAAAATCAACATGAACAATACAAATTAAACTGAACAATAGAGCAACCCCAATTTAAAAGAATGTCCTCGATGGAATAGCCAACAAAACCCTATGAGAAGGAACACTATAAGGAAGCAACCAAACTTGCAGAGAAAACCAATCAACCCAACCCAACTAAGTTATTTAGCCATAGGCGTAGGCCCCGAGAAGGAAAAATGTAATTTGATATGTAAAACTCATCACGCAAGGAATTTCACTTTGCTAGAGATTTTAACCGTCCAAATGGAGGAAAAACAAAGGCCCCCAGGATGGAAAGAGGGGAGCAATGGATGGGAAAGAACCAACGACGTGAGAAACCCTTCAACAATTTAGGCTACCAAACCTAAACATTTCTAGAACTTTAATCTCAATCTCTCTCTAACTTTTTCTCTCACCAAAAGCCCTCCCCACCTCGCCAAAAGCTCACCACGCGAAATGCGCCACATCTTCGGTGACACAAATCATAGATAACCTCTACCTCCATTTTCTTTTGCTCTCGCCTCCCATCTCAAGGGCAATTTTCTCTCAGCCGAGATACCATCTCTAGCACATCCCTCTGCTCGCCTTCCATCACAACCATCGTCTCACCAATCGTTTTTTTCCTTTTTCCCTAGCTTTGGATCTTTTCTCTCCACCTTTTCCCAGCACAACCTCCTGAAGCTCCTCAAGCAACGAACTCCATCAGCAACGTAATGGTGCCCTCTCTCCTCTCCCAAAAGCAAAAAGTCTAAGCCCTAACTCTAATCGCATCCCATCATATATATAAGAGAAAAAAGCAACGAACTCCACTAGCGACGAAATCTTCAGTGACACAACTCATGGATAACCTCTACCTCCATTTTCTGTCGCTCTCGCCTCCCATCCGAAGGGCCATTTTCTCTCTGTCAAGATACCATCTCTAGAACATCCCTCCGCTCGCCTCCCATCACGACCATCCTCTCACCCATCTTCCCTTTTCCCTAGCTTTGGATCTTTTCTCTCTACCTTTTCCTAGCACAACCTCTTGATGCTCCTCGGGCAATGAACTCCACCAGCAACGTAATGGTGCCCTCTTTCCTCCCCCACCCAAAAGCCCTAACTCTAATCGCATCCCATCATATATATAAGAGAAAAAAGCATCCCTCTTTCCAAGCAACCAAGAAAACATCAAATCCTCACCATTTGGCTTTAAGGTAAAATAAAAAATTATAGAAACCATCCAGCTTTCAAATGTTCTTTTTCATGTCTAGACATATTTTTTAAATACTATTTCATTACAAAGAGTGCCGTATATTGTTATACCTAAACAACCCCTAAATAATAAAAATAAATAAATAAAAACCAGGAGACATGTGCTTCAAAATTAACTTTTAAACTAGTATTTATCCTAGCTATAATCAATGCCAATAAGAACATTATGAGTTTTGTGTTGATGTAAGATACAGGAAATAGTTCTCACAGCAGTATTTGCAACTGGCATGGATTGCTTCTTTGGACGGAGCATTTTGGCAATTCTAGTAGCTGGAGTTCTTTTCTTGTTAGGTTTGTAGGCTGCAGAAGAACTATAATATACATATGGACGAGCATATGATATTGGCCTCCTCCTTGGTCGAGCACTTGTGCGTAGTGGGCTGGAGACTTGTCCATCTCCTAAACCGGTTTTCTTAGGATACATGGGCAATGCAAGAGCTAGATTGCATTGATAGAATTCCCCATGAATGCTTTTGAAAACAGAATCTGACAAGAAATTAGCCTCATCAATTTTCAGCCAAAGCCTTCGAAAATAATATATATATACATATAAGAAAACGTAAGTCAATATACATTTACCATAGCATTACCAATGCTAAAAAGTGACAAAGGCTTGATCACGAACAACAGAAAAGTTACCAATACTGAGGATACAAAAAATTTCAAACGACTCATATTCCTAAAATGGTTTGGTCAAAAAGACCTATCTTAAAGATAATGGTAATCAGAGGAACTGTAGCAGTCATGCTCATTAAATTTATAATACATTCGTAATATCCCCTCTAGAAACAAAATATATCTTGAATGCACAAATACAGAGGCCACAAACTACATTACTTCCTTCTATTTACTTATTAATTCTCATGGCCTTGTGCGATCATCCACTGAATGGCCTAAGCACAATCAGTCTATGGCTATGAAAATCATAAATTCGAGGAAAAAGAATCAATTTATGAGTGAAAAACATAGTAACCAAGTAATAAGCCATGATTTATGCAAGAAATGAAGAGAAACCACACATAGCAGACAGTAAGTAATTGCATTGCATGTTATTAAAACAAACCTCAGCTCGTTTGGCCTCTCTCTTGCCTGATGCTGTCCAGGAACAAAATATTTGAGATGCCTCAGCAATCAAGGAGTTCTGATCAAAATTTCACGAAACAGAAAGCATTCTCAGAGCTGTAAAAAGGAAGAATTGAAGCATGGTGTGCAAAGGAGAAGGAAGAAGAGTGAAGAAGGTACCGTTGGTGATTGTCTGTGAGAGATTCAAGTTGTGGAAATCGCATTTGAGCTGAGGAGAAAGACGACGAAGACTGGGGAAGAAGATCGAACCTGGTTGGGAGTTGGAGGAGAATAACGAAAAACAAATTCTACGGAGAAGACGGAAGAGAGAGTGCATGGCCTCGCCTAGGGCTTTCGTGGGCCGTCTAAATTTGGGCCCTTGTTGGGCCGTCGATGAAATTCCACTTCGATCCGATCCTTCTCAACCCGACCGGCCCGAATCTATTTCAATTTCAAAAGGATTATGATGTTGTGTGGGACAATTTTTTTAGTCAAAAGTTGTGGGCTGGGAGATTGAACAGAGATACAACTGCCTATATTTTTGTTCTTTTTGAGTTTAATAAATGGAAATGAAACTCAAATATTTGACTATTTTCTACAATATATATATATATATATATAAACTTTTTAGTTGCTAATCTATTTAATCATCGGAAGACATCGAATGAGTAATGTCACAAGCAAGTCTCGAACTTGGTACCTTAAAGTGAGCATATCTTTGAAGTTCAAGTCTTCAACTATTGTACAAGCTTTCAACCACTATGCCACCATTTGAGAATTATGTTAAATTAGCGAGGTTGTTCCTAATAAAAACTCTAAATATTAAATCTTATTTTAAAAAGATAGGGATCATTTGATTTTAAAAAATTAAGCCAATAAAGTATGAGTTAGGGATCATTTCATTCTTAAAATATTATTTTTCCACATGAGTTTTCATGTATTGGGTTGCTTATACTCTTTACATGTATTTTACAAAACTAAGATAAGTTTTTTAAATTATAAAAAACAATTTATAAACTTATTTTTGTTTTTTGAAAATTTGTTAGAAATCCCAAGTTTCCTTTAAGAAAAACTAACTATTGTGGAGGAATGGTAAGAAAGCAAGAATAATTAAAAAAACATAAAATCAAATGATTATTATATAATACTTAAGTTAATAGTCTTTTTACCAACCAGAATAATAAATCAAGTGTATAAGTGTGTGTCCAACCGCCAAGAGATCGTGGGCTCTTACACATCTTAAATTTAGATCATGTATTTTCAATCATATTTAATGCTAGTTTTAGAGGTTCTTGAATTAAAAAAATAAAGTTAATTTTTATCAAAATTGATAAATTAATAGCAATCATTTACAAAAAAAAAAGAGACTAATTTTGTGATTTTATTATAAGTATACTATTTGTACAAGTTAAATATTCAAAATGAGTTAAACCTATCGATAGTAGTTGTGTTTTTTCTTCTATATAAATTCATAATCTATAAGCTTTGCCTAATGCATATATAGAAGACCCATTCATATCTTAATACCCTAATTTTAGGAGATAAAGAAGAAATTCTTAAATTTTCTTGTAAATTTTTAAACTAAAATATCTAAAAAGCATATTTCAGACACTCAAATCTCTACCAAACTAGATCGTTGCTACCAGAACATTGAATATATTTTTTTAGTACAACAAATATTGACTAGATTCATATTGTTATTTCACAAAAAAAATAGAGTTTATTTCTATTAAAACTTTAACAAAAGTTTATAAAAAGATCATTATACCCAACACGCATTTAAAATTGTATCATTAAAGTAATTTTAATATATTTACATCAATATTTCTGTCAATACATTACTTTTTTTTTTATTTGACATACTGTCGATACATTTTTTTTTTTTTAGAATTGTCAATACATTACTTAGAATCACAAAGTTCAAGAAATTAAAATATAAATTAAAAAACCAATTAAAATATATATTGTCTTAATTATTTAAATTTTCACTATTGTTAATTGAAATAAAGAAAATATAACATAATGAGTCTAATACAAACTTCAACTTTCGTACACAATATTATCTCCAGTCATGGATGAATTTAAGACGTTGAAGTCTGACGAAATAATCAAAGTTTTAAATTAAAGATCGTCCAATTTATCAACAAAGACAAAAAGAAATTTGTTTTCGACTTAAAAAAAAAAAAAAAAAAAAACAGATTTGGATTGATTCATAAACACTCACAGTTCGACGACGGCGACGGCGCTTCCGGCAAATCCACGGCGGGCGGATGACATTCATTTTCGACGGCGGCGGCGGCGGTTTGAGTGGGAAATCGCAATGCATTGGAGAAGGGCGAGTGGGAGATTAAGAGCTGAAGAAAAGGTTTGTGCGATGCAATGTGATTAGGGAAAGAAAATCGAAGGTTATGAAATTCAATATAAAGGAGGAACACAAAATTTGGCTGAATTTCAGACAATCAAATTTAATTGTGATTCGATTTCCTTATTTTGAAGCAATTGATTATTTTATTTTATTATTTTGTTTTCCTTTTTGGTATCTCCACTTTTAAAAATTACTTCTATACTTAAAAGTTTCACAATTACCCTTACCTTTAAAATATCCACGGTTAAGTAAATTTGACTAAAAGAATCGAAATGGCCTTGAGACAATCAATCAAATATTGATTAATATGTAATAGGTTGATTTTAAAAAATAAAAAGAAATGAAACGATATTATATGATTACGAGTTGGTCCAGTGATAAAAAAAAAAAAGAAATATACAAAATTAGTCGAATTCATAAAATAATACAAATATGCTCATTTAAAAAAAAAAATTAATAGTCATAATATCATAGGTATTAATAATAATATTGTATTAATAAGTATTAATAATATAATATTAAAGACTGTGGATACAAATATTTTAAAATTTGACTACATTTATGATTATTTTATTAAAATAACTCATCCATTATAATTTCCTTAAAAAAATGCTTTAGAGAACTAAGTTTATGAGTTAAAACTATAGTAGTCACGTCTTTTAGTAAATTAATTTAATATATATTTCCTTGAAATTAATATTATAAGGTCAAGTAGATTTCAAATACATGAACTGAATGGATCGTTGGTGTGATTAGTTATCTATTTTGGTATTAATTCATTTTCACTTTACGATCACATGTTCGATCCCTAGAATCGGTATTGTAATCTCATTCCCACAATTTGTACTAAAAAAAAATAAAATTCAAATATATGTATATATTATATAGTTGAGTTGTTCTATAGAAATATTTAAGGTCCGCATTAGTTTGATTTAGACTTTTTGTAGATATAATTAAAAAAAAAAAAAAACAACAACAACAAGCCTTTTTTTTTTTTTTTTTTTTTGAAAATAACAACAATAAGTGAAGGAAATATTTATGTGGACACTTAGGACACAAACTAACTGAGAATTATTGCACTTTATAAGTAATAGGTTCGAAGCTGCAAAGTATAACCACAACTTGAAATATGAATCACATGACAGTTAAAACACAAAAAATAATATTTAAAAAAAAACATACGTATGTACAAATAAACATGAATATAAACCTCAAATACACAATTTCCTCCAAATGAGATTTTCCAATTCAGAGAACATTGTATAAAAACAAGGAGATATCAGATTACTTTAGAAATGGACAAACCTCCCCAAGACCTTTCTAAGTGTATCCTGGACAACTGCATTAGCAAAACCAACTATTCCCGCTCAAGTCACTCCGATGCTCATCGCATGCATTCCGTAAACATCATCTGTATAGCAAACTAAATCAATAGACAATTTAATATGAAGAATGAATGAATCGAAAGTGGGATGTCGAAGCAGCGAATCCGGGAATGCAAGCTATTGGTTTTTAACTTGTAAATTACAGCTAAGTTCTAGCATCCAGCAGCTTTTAGGAACTTGTCATATGGACTTGAAGGTGGTAATCTTAAAGAATGGCACCCAAATGCTTGTAAACAAAGATGATGCTGATCCTGTCCTTTGTTTGCCTCGTTGGTATAATATTTCAGATCTCCTGGAATAATTTCCATTGTCTGAAACAATAACGCGGAAAGAATATTAGCAGTTTTTTCCGGTTCGACGAAACAATATAAATAATAGGACTGCCACAACAACTACATTCTATGGCTAGGAGAGGAACCAATGTGGTTGGAACTGATAAAACTATACATTCTAACTTATCTCTCCTACATTTTTTCTATATACGTAAGTGTCCAAGCTAGCTTACGATCACCTCGACCACTCTCATGGAATAACTACTTGGTCTTACTACATTTGATTGTCTTTATGTCAACATTTAGGAATTGAACCAGCAGCATCTTGGTTAACAGGTCATACATCATGTCACAGAGCTCAACTCTTATTAGAAGAAGGTCAAGGTAACTCGTACCAAATTAATTTATAGGTAGGTGGTTCTCATGAATTGAACTCATATCCTCTAAGCATTTTATAATTTACAAGACCCTTATTTTATTTTCTTTCCTACATCCCACCGTATAAAAGTCGCATTGTATCGGCTTCTTTGAATAATTTTGTCTAGGAGAGCCCAGAGAGCTAATTCTCTATTCTAAGTTTTTTTTTTAAAAAAAGGTATCCATATGAATATGGAGTTAGTGATTGCCTTATACAACTTTGAAATGCTATTACTTACATTGACAGGTAAAGGGCGATATGAAGTTTCAAGTTCACTTGAGAGCACCATCGCCTTCTCATCCTCTTTTTTCTTGAAACTATGAAGCACTGACATTTTCTGCTGTTTGCAAGTTACGAGGGCCTCACATTGACTTTGCATTTGATCGTAAGGTACAAGCGCAGAAGAAACCGGGAAGCTCGCAACTTCTCGGGCTGTTTCAAGCACCTGCAAATAGTACAGATCACCTACAGAGCCAATAATTGTACACATGGCTATGGATTTTGAATTTAGTGTGTGTGTTGTGTTGCACGTTTTTGTTGATTGGTACATATATAAAAAAACAAGGGAGTGCCCAGAAGAGCAAAGCAAGGAACTCCAAGTAACTTCTTTCGTTTAAAGTTATTGCCATACAAAATTATTGGCATCTAAATGTCATGGAATCCCAAAACATAGTGTGATGTAGTAGGATGAGGAACTGCCAACAAGAGCATAGCTCAACTGGCATGTAGTTTTGCTTATGACCAAGAGGTTATAAGTTGGAATCTCTCCACCTCAAATGTCGTGAACCCCAAAAAATGATTAGATGAGGATCTCGATTCCACTCTGTTCTCCTTTTCTTCTTTGTTCTTTCTTTTTTTTACAAGTAATAAAATTTTCCATTGAATAAAATTGATCTTTTTCTCCTCTAATACCTCTACAGCAACAAAAATAAAGGTTTTATAACTAAAATCCGTTTCCAATACAGTAACAAGAAAATACCCTACATGTTTGCAGTGAGTAGATGCATACTAATTCTCAGTCTAAGGAGTTAGCATAAATTCATAGATGGAAAATAATAAAGCGTTCACTATGGTCCAAATAATAGGAGGAGATTCAGGTAAATAGAACTAAAACGAAAGAATTTGAAGACTGGAGCACCATGAAATGTTTGTCTTACAGATTCCAAAAGCTGATTGACATTTAAAATGTCGAGGTTACTGATGGAAAGCGATGTTTTACAATCATACGCGCTTTCACTAGGCTCAAGGAAAGCTTCATCATCTGTCAAAGCAACTGGAGGCATAGCCTGAAAGAAACACATAATGGTTTTACTGTTACACTTTTAAAGGATAATGTCAACTGAACTGACATACAACCTAAGGAAGTCTCACCTCATCAGAATCTGGAAATGCCAACCTAGCAAGCGGAGAACATGGACGTGATGTCTCCATAAATAATAGAGCTCCTAATCGGTATGTCTCATCAGGCAAAAACGCGTGTAAGAGCTGCTCTTTAATACTTGATAGCTCAGCCTAAAAGAAAATAAAGATCATTAATACAATCTTTGGGAAAGTACTGATTAAAAATCAACATTAGCAGTTAATTAGACTGCTGAAGTTTTCCTCACAACACCTAGGATTTGGTTCTCTAGATGTTTTGTGGCCAACCACTTTAAGACAAAGCTAAGATTGAATGGTTAAATGTCATCCAGTGTAAACCACAAATAGATTGTAAGGGTATTAGTGGTTAAATGACATCCAGTGAAGACCTCAAATACTATAAGGGTATAAAGTGGTTAAATGTCATCCAGTGAAAACCTCTAATAGATTGTAAGGGTATTCAGTATTGTTGAATTATGTTAAATCACCAATCAACCCAAAAGTTTGATTAGGCTTTCTTACAGCATTTATATGCCTCAAAATCAAAGTGTTTATATTCCTCAAAATCTTTTTTTTGTCTCCTCTAAATTATCATTAATTATAATGGTTTTCACATGCCTGTATACAAAAGTTTGAAAGGAATAAGAGAATTTTTAGGCTCTTGGGAAGATGGTTGATTTCTTCACAGTTTAATGTATCTCTTTAAGATTGTTTCAAGAGTTTTGTTTCAATTTTTATTATAAATTAGAAAATTTCTTTTCCCCTTTATTCTCTCAAATTAGAGCCTTGTTTGTATCTTTATTTCCATTTAACATTTTAATCTTTTTTTGTTGGGCGGCCATTTTGTTCATTTTTCCTCATGAAAGCCAGGTTTTTCAGTTACAATTTGGAAAATAAAATATGATCAAGCACTATAACTAGAGGTTTGAAAACTCAAAGATCTTCACAACTTTAAACTGAAAAAAGGATTCCAGAGGCTCACTCATAAACTTAACTCCTACATCTTTCCACGATGACTCACTTTCTTTCTTTCTTTTTTTTTTTTTTTTTTTTGAAGAAAACTCACTTTCTTAATTATTAGTCATGGAGTTCTTTAATTATTTCCTAATGGTTTTTTGTCCATCTTCAAACTTTAATACCTCTTGATGAAAGTTTTGTTAATTATGAAGTGTGATAAGAATCAAAACCTCCGAGAGTTTGGCATATTTAGTCGTAACGTGGGAGATCACAGATTCCTTCAACTGCTGTTCATCTAGTTCCAGTACTGCTAGAAACTTCGAGGCAGAAACTTCATCTTCTTCTGAACCAAATGGTACAATATCTTTTTCGAACTTCACGCGGGCAACCTGCAGCCTGGTATCATTAACCAACTGAAGGTGAGGATCAACCTGTCAGAATTCAAAAGTCCAACATGATAATTTTAGCCCATATGCTGCAAAAAATAATTAATCAAAGTACAAGACAGTGTACTGATCATATATTTGACAGGTTTGAAGATTTAACCATATTATTATCTAGTGATGCTTTAATGATGGGAATCAACTCTGGGAGATCGCCTGCCCTGGCTGAAAAATGAAGCATAAATGATGACAAAGTGAAGATTGACCTTCTGCGCGAGGGTAGTAAACCACCTTCAATAGTAGCACAGAGAGATCTGTTAGCACTTCTTTTACCAGAAGAAACTGCTAATCTTTTACATGACACACTGAAAAAATAGAATTCTTCCTCTCCATCAGAAAATTCCAAATAACCAATTTAACAATTAAATGTAGAAATGGTTGAAAATGTAACACGGGATGCTTAACATGTAGAAAAAATTGTTTTCTTCAGAAACGCCAGATATAATACGCACAGTTTATGAAAAGGCAGGATCTCTTATGGTCTCAAGATTCAAGAGAAATAGAATTAAAAAGTTTTTCTTTTAAATTATTAACAAGATAAGTGACAAGTTCTTAACGTTCAAATTTGAAAACCTTGTTTTGCTTCCAAATGATTTAATGTAAAATGTATAATCAAAAACTGAATAAAAACTGAACCGAAAATGATTCAAATGGAAAGATTCTATACCACTACATCCAAACCCTCTCAATTACGTTCTCTTTCAAACTTGTTTGCTCACTATCCCCATAAAGATACTTATATGAATTGAGACGTTTATTTTTACTCACTAGCATTCTTGTTTAATTTTACTTTTGTAGCTTTCTTTCACTCCCTTTGAGAGTTTTGTTTCCTTTGAATGTTTTTTGTATCTTTTCATGATTTCATTGAGAAATTCACATTTTGTCGGGAAAAAATATCACTAGCACAAAGGCAGGCACATTGAGATAAAAGATGCTCTTTTACCACATGGTGAATAGTTTCCTAAATCCTAATAGTTACAAATGATCTCAGTTTACCTTCTTGATCCACAGCAACGCAACGAAGGGAAAATGCCAGCTGAAAACATCGTACCAGAGCCAAGTGACTCGAAGTCTGTTAAGACCATACCATTAGCAATACTTTTGTATTTTTTCAGATCACCATTTAAGAGCAAACTCCTAAGACTCCAGAAAAACTACATTATCAAATAAATTTATCCAAGGAATTCACCTTATGTCTAGCAAATAGCAAAGCAATGCTGTAAGTGTGAGCCAAAGCCTCAAAATTTGCAGGTGTATTATCTGCAGTTGTAGCTTGAACCCAGATTGATGAAAGCAAGAGACTCACTTGGTGACTGCTTAACCGAAGGGAAGCCAACTTCTGAAAGTTTTAATCACGAATTTAGATTTCAAAAATTATTAAACGGTTCCCTAGACCAATTAATATACTATGAGTAATTGAATGGCAATATCATAGGATGAGTACTTAGAACTGCATACAGTTTTTCCTTTGCTGTGATTGAGGCTGGAGGATTCACGCTTAGATGGTGTTGCAGATTTTTCGGTAACAAAGTCTGCTGCTCCATTTTCTTCCCTTCTCACCCCATTAACGGATTCATATGCATGTTTGTCTTTGTTTTTGAACGAAAAACTTCCACCATTCAAATTCTGTGTTGCACTGCCAAATGGTAACCATGAAACAGTGTCTGAGGAAATCGTTTTTGTTTCTATCCTAGGACAATTGATGGATGGCATAAGCACTATAGAGAAAATTTCGTGTGCCCCAACTCGAGTCTCGTGGTCAGGGTGAGCCATTACTAAAAGTAACTGATGAAATAGAGCATCAGGAAAAGCCTGAAAAAAAATCATGATAGATTTAACATTTAGGTTTCACAAAACCTTGAGATCCAGCAGCACATGCATGTATCCTAAGCCCAGACTCCCATCTCAAATAAATAAATCAAAAGTATGGTTACTTGCCTTCTTGTGATATGAAACATTAGGAATAGAAGAAACGGCCATTGCAGTCTGATAAATAGCAGAGATTGTTGCTCGAGCTGAAATACTATTATTTGGAATATTTTCCAGCACAACAGCTAGCATATCGAGTATGGGTCCCGCATCCCCAACCTGTTAGTTCCAAATGGTTTTAGTGAAAAACAATATAGTAAGGAACCAATGAATAAACGTGAATTTTACTTTTTTCCCACTTAGAGTGTTTAGAAATCTCAGTATCAATGATAATAGAAGAATATGCATTTATTTATATTTATTAACTGGAAGATGGTGCATTTAACAATTTCCCACCTCACAAAGTTGAAGCAAGTAAAGCACAAAGGATAAAGAGCAAATGATTGACAAATTTACACGAGTGCCAACGTAAATTGAATAATTGAAAAGTAAAACAACGAACCACATTTGGAGGGATGGCTGAAAAGAAACGGGAGAAAATATTGAAAAAGAAATAAATTGGTGATCAAACACCATTTAGATTGGAAAATGAAAGCATCATAGAGAATCAACATTCAAGGGATAGCTTAAGCCAAATCGATTTTGAGGTCTATAGCCACAAAGCAGCTTTCAATAGACTTTGTAGAATCAGATAAAAAAGCATTGTACTAGGAGACCACATGGCTTGCCGTAAGTTCTGAGACAAAATTAGGCAAATACCATGCAGCAATACAACTACGAATATTAGCTGCTATCAAAGTTGGAATGCACGAGCCATTTGAGAAAAATATTCGTTATTATGCGAGGGAACATACTCATGATGATTTGATATGCGTACAAGACTTAAGAAATTCAACTATTATTTTTTATCCGTTCTTATGAAGGGTTCTACGAATCAATGATCTAAGAAAAAATATTCCATTTAACAGACAAGCACACTATATCAGTCAGACAAATGAAAAACCATATATTCATGCATGGCTGAAGAGCTTTGTATGAAAGACCTAACATATAGCTGAATACTTCAGTAGGCTCTGCAAGTAGTATGCCATAAATGGGCAATGTTTGGGGTTTATTTCATCATTCCCTGCCATTGCCAAACTCGATCACATCAAATTATTAGAATAAACGCAAAAAAGAAAAGAAAAAAACCTTATTTGAGAGCTGAGAAATGCAGTTTTCCAATGCCAACTGAAGATCAGTATTCCATTTATCTGTGTTGTGACCAGTGCTGGATGCTTCAGATGAACACAGAAGGCACTTCCGTAGATGTTTTATCAAAACCGTGATAGGCCCTGCAATAGTAACTGAAGCTTGCGGATTTGCATTCTGAGCAAGTTGTGTGGTTACATTGATAATATCCAATTGAGTATGAGGCTTTTTTACAATGTTTTTATGATCCAAGTGCTTGACAAGAATCGAGAACAAAAGATGCGAGTTGCCTTCTGGTATCAGATAAAAAGTTCCAAAAAGGGAGGAAAAAAATTCAAATGATGGCAGCAGTAGAGTAATTGTTAAAAGAAACATATATCAGCAATAGAGTTTTACCTGATTCATCCAAAAGCGATTGCATAAATGTCAACACCGAGCATGCAAGTCCATATTCTAAGGACCATTGATTTTCAGCATCAAAATGATGAAACAGGGGTTCAAACACACGCCTGACCGTTGTAGCTTCCTTTGTCAATCTAACCATATTACACAAGCAAACTCTAGACCAATAAGAAGGGTTCTTGGAAACATCCCTGTGAAAATGGTGGATGATGTAAGAAATGGAACAAGAGATCTTTTCCGAATAAATATGATATGATCCAGGATCTAGATTATATAAAAAGACAAAAGAATACAAGATAAACCAAGATTTGATAGGTCTTGGAACCTCTCCTCTCAAGAGAATGCTCTCTATGAGCCCTACAAGATATTCACTCAATAATTGGATGCCTAAACCCTACCCTAACCCTCTCTATTTATAATAAAATACCCTAACTTACTCCACAAGTAATTGCAACTTACTCCCCAAGTAATTGCTAACATACCCTTATATTATTCATATTTCTACTAAGACCCAACCCTATCACTACCGGCCTCTAAAAAAATACACCTTGTCCTCAAGGTGTTGGTAAACAAATAACTATGATAAAATTCTGAGGGGTTTTTTTTTTTTTTATGATAAGAACTATCAAATTACTTTCTGATATGATCTAGGATCTAGATTATATCAAAAGTAAAAGAATACAAGATAAACCAAGATTTGATAGGTTTTGGAACCTCCCCTCTCAAGAGAATACTCTCTACGAGCCCTACAAGATAATCACTCAATAATCTACTCAATATTTTGATGTCTAAATCCTACCCTAACCCTCTCTATTTATAATAAAATTCTCTAACTTACTCCTCAAGTAATTACTAACATGCCTTTATATTATTCCTATTTCTACTAAGACCCAACCTTATCACTACTGGCCCCTAAAAAAATACACCTTGTCCTCAAGGTGTTGGTAAACAAATAACTAAGATAAAATTTTGGATTTTTTTTTTTGTGGTGGCAGCGACGGTGGTGGCAGAGGTGGTGACGGCGGCAGCGGCAGCAGTGGTGGTGGTGTGTCGGTGGCAGCGGCAGCTTCAAAACCCTAGCCGTCACTTTTTCTTCTAATATAATTTCCTCTTTGATATCTCTAAAACATCTTTTTAGGTTTTCTCTGAATTCTTTTCTTTTAGAATCAATCAAGGCCTTCAAACTTTGCAACCATTCTTGAATGAAACAAACATCTTCTTGATCCATCTCTACAACCAAGAATCGAAACAGCTTGATACTAATTGATATGATCCAGGATCTAGATTATATCAAAAGTAAAAGAATACAAGATAAACCAAGATTTGATAGGTCTTGGAACCTCCCCTCTCAAGAGAATATTCTCTATGAGCCCTACAAGATAATTACTCAATAATTGGATGCCTAAACTCTACCCTAACACTCTCTATTTATAATAAAATACCCTAACTTACTCCACAAGTAATTGCAACTTACTCTCCAAGTAATTGCTAACATACTCTTATATTATTCCTATTTCTACTAAGACCCAACCCTCTCAAAATAATAGTTAGAACCAATTAAATTAATAAAACAACGAAGAACTTACGTTTCAGTTTCCATTTTGCTCAACTGGTTAAACGAAGAGATCTTTCCATTGACATCTAACGCAGAGGAGCTATAGTTTTCTATTTTATGTTGTCCTTCAATGTACTGAGCCTCTGAAAAAGAATGTTGTCCAGCTACTACATAGTTCTCCAAAACTACTGATATAACCTATTTTAAGAAAAGTTAGAAAATGTAATATTAGCATGGAATCCCAACTAAAAAGAAACACCTTCGAGTTTTAGAAGAAAATGTCAAATACTCTGACACCTTTACTATTTCCAGGAAAAAAAAATAAGCCAACAAGATTAAGACTCACTTTGTCAAAGTCCAATGAGAAATGAGATTGCTCGGCCATGAACAATATCTAGAAAAACAATTTAAAAAAAAATGCATCAGAAAATTATCTTGATCAAGTAAACAAATGAGTCTAATGAATTGGCAGGAAAAAGGGAAAGAAACATAATCAGTAAAAATAACCAGCGATCTCAATAATCAGGTGTCATGAGAGAAGCAGAGTCCAAGAAGGGAATAGTTCTAATAGTTCTAGTAGGGGAGCATGTAAGACAAATTGGATATACTATCAGTGTATTTTATCACATCTTCATCTTCTAAGAGGAACCGAATCCGATAAGGGAATACTCTAAAAACGTGAATGTACCAGCAATCTCAATCATCACATTTCATAAGAGAAGCAGAATCCAAGATTGATATAACTCTAAAAAGGTGAAGAATGCATCCACACAGATTGGATAAACGTAGATAGAAGAGATTTTGCTTAATAAGTTAATAATTATCAGATAGAAGGCACTTCGAAATTCAAATATAAGAGAAGTCTTGGCAGTAATCAATTATGACCCTATCAAATTTGATAACCATGGATGAAGATGGAAAATAACAAAATGATGAAAATAAAGTTGTCATACATACATACATACATACACACACACACACACATATATATATGTTAGTTGATATAATTAAAATTACTCCAATCCATCAGCTTAGGCTTTTGGATTGATTGGTGGTTTAACATAATTCAACATGGTATCAGAGCAGGAGGTCATGAGTTCGAAATTCCACTTATATATATATAAGTCTCTAAAATATTAGCATCAGACCTTGAGAGCGAGAGTAAAGTAATACCATAGAAGCTAGAGTTTTAAGTCCAGCTGACCGCAAATGAGGTGCCTCGTCCTTACTTTCGCCTTCTAGAGCCAATAGGCAAAGAGTTGGAATGATGCCCTCTAAGTTGAACATATATGTACTATCTGTCTACATAATTTGGACAGTTAGTGCCATAGTCAATAATAGATAAGGCAGAAGATTAAAAGAGACTGTCTTATCCAAAAATGTTTAGATCAGACTATTTTGGTGCAGAAGCCCATTTACTCCATTATGTTACAAGTGAATGCCATGTTTGCAAATCTCTTGCTTACACAGGATGCAAACAGGTAACAAATGTATTATCCATTAGCAGGTAAAGCACGTAATAACAATTTCATATGCAACATAATAACATGACATTAGTGATGAAACTTCTTAATTTTTATTCTCCGTGTACCTGGCTACATATGAACTCAAAAAGGATATTGCAACCAAGAATCTGCATATCATCATGTCGTGTTTGTTCTAAAAGAGTACGAGAAATCCCAACTAAGCTACTAGCAAATAGTGGCCTGCAAGAGTTGACGTGTCTATGTAAATGACATACAGAAAACCTGGTTTCATGAAAGATCAAAGAACATGTTTTCCAAGCCTTGATGACCAGTAAAATTTTGTCAATGCTAACAAATGCAATCGTAATTAAAAAATAAACTGGTACTCAAAGTCCCAAAACGAAAGATTCCAGTTAAATTACAGCATGATTTAGTAAGTCAAACTTACATCTGATCTCTGCACATTAATAGAAGTTTTCTGTATATACATATTACAACTTTCACAGATCCAAATTTCTCATTTCGCAAATCTTTGTAACATCGTTGGTCCAGAAGTTCAGCAATCTACAAAGACAAAATCAGATAATGAAAGAAAGCGAAGATTATCCACTTCCTACAAATAAGAAATCTTATTTAAAATATCTCAAACAGGTCCTCAAAAGAATAGGAAAACTGAAGACAGCACTGGGACAAAACTTAGCTGGAACTTCTAATAAACAAGTTTAGTGTCTTTCTGTTTAGTGAATCCGAGAAAACAGAGTTTCTATTAGAAAAGCCATTCACCAAAAAAAAAAAAAAAGTAAGAAATTAAAAAAAGAAAAAAAGAACACACATAGACCAACAGGCAGACAACTGGGTCTTCAAAAGGAAATAACAAGAAGGGACTCTGGCTGTTAAGAATTAGAAACAAAACACTAACACTTAAAAAGTATCAATATGCAAGCTCAAAGGGATTAAGGGAGCCAGAAAACAATCCAAATTCTAAAGCTCCTTTAAAGACCTCACTATACACAAAAATCCTTCATGGCTTTTAAAATTATACTATAAGATAGCAAAAACACCCACTTTTTATTGAGACCTCTAATTACAAAATGATTGGAACAAGAGTAGCTTCAACCAGTACCAACATAGTGCAACATGACTCACTTGGATTGGAACCAAAATCACCGGAAAACTTCTTGTGACTCTTGCAATATATATCATAGCTTAGGTTGAAATCGCCATGTAAAGCAGACAAAAGAGGTTTCATGTATACTGCGTTAGCCTAATGCAGATATGTATAGTCTGTATACAAATACTTCATTGCCGAAAACTAATTCAAAGATTTAGAAAATTGTAATTGCAAATTCATCTAGAAGTTACAATGGTCTTTGCTTAAAGACAGAAGATGTCAAGAATGACAAGAGGAAAAAAAAAAAAGAATTACTTACCTTGGGAATACGCAACGGGTTCTTTGAAGCATAGTCACACAGCTTAGAAATTTGTCTATCATTTGGCTCAGCATCCTAGCAGATGTAGTTAGAAAATAAGAAGACATATAAAAAGTATAAATGTATTCTACAGTAAAAAAGAATATGGAAACTATACAACACAATCAGTTGTATATCTTTTCATACTAACAAGTATGTCAATAAAACACATTATAGCCAAAGTCAATGTCACTTCATTGATTCATCGAATTAGCCAGAGTCAAGCCATGTTTTATTAATTCACAATTCCACAACCCTTACCTCCATCCAAAATTTCTAAGAGTATCAAAATTGATGTTTTCTTATTATTTCAACTTTTCATGCAAAGACTAACTATAATAAAGCCACATTATGGAGACTCACCTGATTACGAGGAAATATATTAGCAAGGAACTTCTTGTATCGTTTAACAGGCTGTCTCGACCTTGGCCGCATAGAAGGACAGCAGAAACAGAGGTTACCACAGACAGGAACAACCCGCCTAGACATAACCCCCATTGTTTTCTCCAGATATTCAAACTCCCTCTGAAAGTCATACAGAGAATTACACAAACTCAACCCAATATGAAAAAAAAATATCATGAACAAATTTTTTTAATAGAATAGGAGTTGGGAGATTCGAACCAAAGACCCCTTGATCTAACACATTCAACATGTAAGCTAAGCTATGCTCACTTTTTTTTCTTTCTTTCAGGAAACCGGGAAATCGAAGTTGCGCTCTACTATACCCAGAATAAACACGCCCGTACCTAGGCCACGCACAAGGAGACATCGAAGGAATAGACTAAGCAGCTATGCTCAGTTTAGCGGCAAACTCATTAACAATTGTAATTCAAAACATCCAAAGAATAAAAATAAGTTCAAAAGTCACAACGTACTGTGTCAGTATGATATAGCTAATGTATGAGACATTATCATTGAGTTCATAAACACCCTTAATCTTCCAAGTCAAAATCATCCCCTATTTACATGCCAACAATGAAATGTGATGAATAAATAAAACAGAAAAGAGATCTCTTACCAAACTGAAACAGAAGCTCAAACAAAGTGAAAAATAAGAAAAATCAGATTCTTCAATTGGGAATTGTGATCAAGCTTCTGCGGCCGTGATCTACAGCACCCTAAAGAAAAATCTTCCAAAATTTAGAAAGAAATTCAAAACCCAGAAATGGGTCGATTCGGTAAACCAACAAAATCATAGAAATCAAAGAACACAACAAATACAAAAGGAGAATTGGATTTGGATTGGAAAAATTACCAGAAAATGGTGCAATGGGGCGGAAGAGAGAAATAAAAAATCTCCCCCCACCACGGGGCGTGTAATACTATAATCGATCAATTCTTTTCGCCTCTGGCAACTATAATGGCGAGATTGAAAGAAAAACGGAAAAATTAATAATGAAATTCGAGAGAAAAATAAATATGAAAATGACAAAGTCCCAACGGTACCATAAACGGATCGTACTACCTTTTCTTTATAAAGGGCTACCATAAAACGTGAATTATTAGGTGGTGTTATTCTAGCTACAGTTGTAATGTAAGTTTTTATTTTATTCTTCAACAACGGTTGTATTAAACTCATAACTTATTGATTACTAAATCGATGTGAAAATTCAGTTTCACTTCGATAACACAAGTTTGACCGTCAAAATCCAAACATGTAAAATTACGTTTATAAAAAAAAAATCAAAACATTAATTATTAATCATAATTATTATCTTTTTTTAGTGCATTAAACATTAATTATTAATCATAACTATTATCTTTTTTCAGTAGATTAATCAAACTTATTATCAATTTGAAGTGTAATTATTATACGATGACATTATCAAATGAGTTGGTGGTGCAATTGGTTATCTGGTTTGGTGTTAATCTATTTTCATTCTACGATCACGAGTTCATAGATGTTTCAAAATCAAATATTTTTACTTTTGATATTTCAATCATGCTCTATTTTAATCCTTATTTTTCTTTTGAGTTTTTTATTTTATCAAAATTAAATTATGTCAATAACAAAATAATTACTCCATCAATATATTAGAACTTAAAAATAGTTTAGTTATCATCCTAATCTAACATTATGATATGTAGCTAGTTCTTTAATCTCAATAACTAAAATTGAATAATATTCAAATTTCAATTGTAGTATTGGGCTTTAAAACATGTGACTAAAAAAAAACTTCACTTAAGACTTTGGGAATAAAATGTATTTTCTCCTCGTTTATATGATTGGTTTGTATCAATTGAAGTAATTTTTAAAGTAAGGAATTCCTTTTGTCTCAATAGTTTTGGAGAGTGTTATGATTTAGTCACTATGTTTTAAAAGTTAGAATGTAGTCTTTATGATGTGAAAAAAATTATAATTTAATCCACTTAATTTGAAATACTATAATTTAATTGGTATGATTTAAATAAAAACTTAAAAAATAGTTCACAATTATTTATAATTGCGGGCCAATCAAATATATTGAGCTAGTCATCTATGTAATATTTTTGTGCAATCATATATTTAATTCACATCCTATCTTTATTGGCACAACTACTTTCCATTTACATATATATTTTTATTTTTGTCCAATCATATATATATAATTATATAAAAGGGTAAGTAATTTATTAATTTAATTTATTGGTTATAATTTAATTCAACTAATGACACAATTTTTTTGGGGACTCATTTTTGGAATTTTGAAGTATATATACTTCCTGCTCAATGTTTTTTATTTTTACACAATGTTAATATATATATA
>JBBMKA010000021.1:114941-127217 GCA_037833695.1 Sechiopsis laciniata | reverse complement strand
AAACCATGTGTGGATTCCACATGTTTCTATGTATATATATATATATATATATATATATATATTGTTATTTTAAACTTTAGTTCTTCAACCACCATTGAGTCGCCACTCCTTTTTGTTACTAGCTTTGACTGAGCCATTGGGGAGGAACGCATAGCCGCCATCGAGTATCGGAGCTTAATTTTGATATGTTTAGGGCTCAATTTTTCGGTTTAAGATTCTAAATTCAGTTGGATTAGGTTGCTTCGACTTGGAATTTTGTATTGATTCTTTGGATTCGGTCAAGGTAAGGGCATTTTCTCCTAAATAGAGCCTTAAAATTTTGAAACCAGCATGTGTTATTGTTTTTATGCTGATTTAAGGTTGAGACGTAGTTTGATTGACATGATTACTGACTGCCTGGTTATCTGCTCATGTTTGAAAATGACGTGTTAATTATGATATAGAATGTTGCGGATTGAAACGTGCTGATAGATAATCCTAGGGTTTGTGCCCAATACTATTATGAGAGGTTTTGTGCCCATTACTATTATGAGGGGTTTTGTGCCCATTACTGTTTATGAGGGGTTTTGTGCCCATTACTGTTTATGAGGGGTTTTGTGCCCATTAATGTTCAGGGGTTTGTGCATTTGTCATTGTTGATTATTTATGCCTATAGCTCTTATATGCATGCTTGCTGATTTCGTGCATGGATCCTTACTGAGTTTAAAACTCACCCATTCTTTTGTGGTTTGTTCACAAGTACTCACGTGGTTTATCGGGATGACTGATTGGAGCTGAGGCAACCATGGGATGTGTCCTGGATTTTATAGAGTCACTGTTACTTGTCCTTTTTTTTCCGCATGAACTGGTTTTTTAGGCATGATGCTACTTTTTGTTGGATTTACATGTTTTACCTTTCTTTGGTTTTTGTAAGGGTACCCTGATGAACTGGGTTTCTGGTTTTAAGTTTATTTGTTTTATGAGGATTCGTTTTAATAAATTAATAAATTGTTTTAATCTTTAAATGAGCATGCCTAGTAGTCACTATTTAAGCCCATGCATTTGTAGTAAAGACCTAGGTGAAGATCCTAGTTTGGGTCGGGTCTTTACAGTTGGTTGACCCAAACTAGGATCTTCACCTAGGTCTCACCCATTCTTCACCATTAGAGAAGGTTGTCGTCTACCAAAACTACTTTAACCATTTCGTGTAGCTCAGATATGTCATCCGGCTACTTAGATCTACCAGAAAAAGAATCCAAAACTCTTATCTTCTTGCAAACCCTGACCCCCATTCTTGCTCTCTACTATCATTGGCTTTTGAAGACCAAGTCACCTTTGAGATCTCTTTTCATTATAAGTATAATCGCTCTTTGTCTTTTCTTATCGCTCTAGAGCAAGCTATGTTTTCATACTCCTAATCTTCTTAAAAACAATCTAGTTTTTCTCATTACCTTCTTGAATGATTGCTGCCATGAAGACGCGCTTTTTACACTCGAGCTTATCTCCAAACCCAAGACATAACTATTCTTCCTCATCAAAGGAACCTTTGCAATCCTTTATCATCCTGACGCTTAAAGTCCCAACCAATACTTAAAAATGCCTAAAAACATGCCCACGAGGTGCCCCAAACTCTCCATCGAAAAGCTCCAAAATATAACAAGCTTATCTCCAAGAGAAGAAGTTGGAGCCTGAAGAACTATTTTAAGTTCATACGTAGGTTAGTGTCGATTTTTTTTATGAAAATCGACACTAAAACTGACTGACCTATCGATTTGCTAAAAAATGACACTCTAACCTATTTGTTAAGTCGGTTAATTCATTTAATTTTATTTATTTTTTATTAAAAACATATTTTTATCTTACCTTTTTTAGTGAAATTTTGAGAATTAATTAACAAAAAATACTGAATATTTTTTGGAAAATTTTAAATTTAAATTAATTGTGCAATAATTAATTAAGAAATATAATTATGAAAATATTAATAATATATTTTTTTCGAGCCGACCGACATAATTTTAGTTAAATATTTTTTTAATTGACCCTAACAAATATATACTTAAAAACCGACCAACCACCCCTTATTCTATAAATTTTGATAGATCGATTTGATTTTTTGGAATTTATGATCTCCAATAGTAGTTGAACTAGAAAAACACAAAAAAGTTGACAGAGGCACGTGCAAGCCTCGTGAGATTGAGGAAATGAGATCAAATTTGTGATGGACGAATGATGAGCAGCAAAAGCTGGTCCACAAGAACGCAACCCTCACTTTCCCAACTTTAAAATATCAAAGAAGAGAAAAAAAAAAAAAAAAAACTGAAAAATCACGATTCAATCTTCTCCTCTTCATCCCTCGCACGGCTAGAGGGATTTCTAAGGGTAAGATCGCGTCTTGTCACTTCATGTATTTGTGATTTTCTCTGGAGTTCTTTTTTCCCCAGCCCATTTTGAGTGATTTCGCTTCTAATTTCGACGATCTTTGATGCTTTTTGTATCTACAATGTCGTTCTTCGATTTTCACCTGTTTAGTAAGTCGTGCATTTCATGTTATCACGCGGTTTCTTTGAGTGTTTTGGAATCTGTTTGTTTCAATTTCTGATTGCGTGTTTGTTCTTTTTGTTCTGCCTTCTTATGGGATTTGATTTGATATATTTTGGGCGATCGTTCGTTTAGGCCTTGTTTGATGGATATTTGTGATATAATGTTAACCCTTGAGGTTAGCTGGAATGTGTTTTAGGTTAGTTCTATATCTGATGAGGCCAAATATATAGTATCTGGGTTCTAATTTTTCAACCTATTATGCCATTTTCTTTTCGTGAGTATGGTTTATTTGGACCTTGTTTCATAACAATGTCGTTTTAAATTTTATGTGTTTTGAGAATTTGGGTTGTTTCCCCATGATTTACACCCCGAGTAATAGAAACATTTGAGTTCTTTCTCAAATTTCAAAAGCAAAAGTAAAATTTCTAGTTTTGTAGTTTTTAGAACGTGGCAATTTTTTAAAATACTTTTGGTAGAACAAGGTAGTTTATGGGTGAAAATGGTGTTTATATGCCTAGTACTAAAAATAAAACAAAAAACTAAGGCCCCGTTTGTTAAGCTTATTTTTATCCGAAATTCCTGTGATGTGTTTCATCTTTCCTACAATGTATCCATCTTTCCTTAAGAAAGTAGGTGAATGCTAACCAAATTTCAAAAACAAAAACAAGCTTTTGGAAGCTTCTTTTTTTTGTTTCTAAATTTTAGTTTGATTTCTAAAAATAAAGGTAAGATGTAGATATACAAGTTAGAAAAAACATATGATAGGGTAGTTGTTGTAGGCTTAAATTTCAAAATAAAAAACTATAAATAAAATGGTTATCAAACATGGCCTAAGGTATGTTCGATACCTATTTGGTTTTCTGTTTTAAAAGTTGTCTATCAATATTTCTTATACCTTTAGCTTTCCTTGTTTTTATGTCTACTTTTTATATATGTTTAAAGACCAAGTAATATTTTGAAAACTAGGAAAAAGTAGTTTCATAAATTTGTTCTTTTTAAAAAGTTCTGCTTGTTTTATCATCATTTTACTCTAATGAGTTTCATCTTTCTTAATAAAATATTTTTAAACTTTTTAATTTTCAAAACTTGGCTTTGTTCTTGAAAACTTATCTAAAAAGTAGATAACAAAAAAAGAAACTCATTTTTGGGATAGTCTATATAAGATGGATTATCAAAAACCAGCAAATGGTTATTAAATACTTATTTTTGTTTTTAACACTTGGCTAAGAATTCAAATATTTATTTATGAAAGATAAAAACCCATTATATAGAAATTATCAGAAAACATAAACAGGTACAATTCTCAAAACCACATGGTTATCAAAGGGTGCCTTAATGTTTTTGGTTCTTTATAAGTAACTATTTTTTAATGGATTCCCAGGTTTCCTTACTAAATTAGGCTTGCTTGAGGGTAGGCAGTGCTTTTATCAACAAAACAAATAGTATTAGCAATAAGTTGATAATGTAAAGTTAAACAAATTAGATCCTCTGTTAGAGATTGCCGAAAATATTATTGATAGACCTCCCAACTTGAAAGTGTATTCCCGAAGGAAGAAAGGAAAGAAGGTTACAGGGCTGTTAGCTGATTTGTTTGTTAATGTCTGTACTGTTTTTCTTTTATGTAGAGTGGTACCTGTGTAGGCAGTATCGGTATTTAGTTTGCTTTTCAGTCTTGTTTTTCTTTTATCTTGTATTTGGACAAGATCTGTGGAATTGTCTTTCAGAAGGAGAGCAGAAGGAAGCTTGATAAACTTTCTATGGTTTGGATACATACATCAATAAAATTGGTAGTTCCTATCAGTTTATAAAGAATATTACTTGCCCATCTAGCACCCAGTGTGGGCTTTTCTTAAAGCTTGTTGGCACATTTTTCAAAACAGTGATGAGAGGAAGGAAACCTTTGTATGTTTCTTCTTAAGACTGTTTTCTGAGTTCTATTTCTGTACTTTATTGTATGTGTGAATCTGAAAAAGGACGTTCATTCTTTACGCCCTACCCGATGGTGTTGCCGCTTTAGTTTAGTTAGGGATTGTTACATGGTTTTCTCTCGTTTGCTTGTATTCTAATCTTAGGCCAGCAGTCATCCATCATTCACCATTGATGAAATTAATCCAATTTTGCTCAAATGTTATATACCGTTCCACGTTTAACTAGTGGTACATATGATATCTAAATATAACTTCTCTTTCCCCCATTGATGAAATTAATCCAATTTCTCTGGTCATATCCGTGGTTATATAGTTCACTCTTTCCCTCAATTTTTTTTTTCAGGTTTAACTCTTAGATAAAGTATAATTGTCTAATTTTGCATAAAGATAATCACTGATATGCTTTGGTAAAATGCAAATACAGCTACTATCGCAGGTGGTCATTTCTGACCTGTAGTTCCGTGGCGTTAGAATGTGGAATTTTGCTTCCAATTGTGTGGCTGGATGTACTGGACAAAAGGGCAGCTCCCAAAAACTGCCTCATACTGCCACAGAGTGTTCTGATGATGAGGCATCTTCAGATGGTAGGGAGGAAGTGCTAGAGTGTCCGATATGCTGGGAATCCTTCAACATTGTTGAGAACGTTCCCCATGTTTTATGGTGTGGCCATACCCTCTGCAAGAATTGCATCTTGGGATTGCAATGGGCGGTTGTGAAGTTCCCGACATTGCCGGTTCAGCTTCCACTGTTTATATCATGCCCATGGTGCAACCTCTTATCCTTACGCTTAGTTTATAAAGGAATCCTCAAATTCCCTTGCAAGAATTACTTCCTCTTGTGGATGGTTGAGAACATGAACGGGGAAAGAGTGAAATCTCATTCTGGCTTCTCTGGGGATCAACTAGTCTTCCCAGTGAGTGGAAATTCATCCAGAGTGAGTCCAGTCAGTCACAGTAACCTTAGGAGGGGACACCACGTTCGCCATCTAGATCGGCAAGGACAGAACGATGCCAATGGCCTTTTCCATATCTTCAATTTGGAGACGCTTCAATCTTCTCTCCGCAAATTGCTCGTTTTCTTCGTTCACTTGACAGCCAAGTTTCCATTGGTGATCATCTTCCTCTTGATCGTCTTATATGCCGTGCCCGCCAGTGCAGCAATCTTGGCTCTGTACGTATTAGTTACGGTTCTTTTTGCTCTCCCGTCGTTTCTGATACTGTATTTTGCATACCCCAGTCTAGATTGGCTGATGAGGGAAATCATCACTTAACTCGTGTACCAAAACTCAGTGTAAATTGTGACTGGTGGAACCATCATTCCAAGACTTCTATGCTACGACCAGGCCACGCACATCAGGAAAGTAAAGTTCACTACTTATTTTAGCTTTCGAAGCCTTAGCTTCCCAATTTGCCGACATTTCAGCAGGATCATTTAGATTCAGCTTCACTCTCGACATCGTGGACGATTATTGCATTGCATTCCCCAGGTAAAATAGGTTTTGTATTGGGTTTGACTCATTTTCTTTCCCTTAAAAATCATTTTGACAAGGCCTTACAAGTTGGAGTTTGAAAACTTCTGGTGTCATCTTGTTGCTTGTGTCAAATTCATTAGTATTCTGCAATAGACCAGGATATTAATTAGGTGCTATTGTATGGACAAAGCTATAAGGAGCTCAGTCCTTGATTGTAATGTATGTACATAGGATATCAATATGGGGGCCAATTTGTAAGCTTTAAAACTCGGAATGACCAAATTGAAACTTACCTCGATGGGTCCAAAATGAGTCATTACCTTTTGTTATTTTTATTTTATTTTTTCAATTATTTTTTTTATAGATTCGATTGTTTTGCTGTTTTTAATTTATCTTTTAATATTTGTTATTATTAAGGGGATTTTTCAGGATTCATTAGAAAAAAAAAAAAGCCAAAAAAAGATTATGAATGTCAAAAATTTTAAAGTATTTTATAAGGAAAAAATAGAGATCGACCCTGTGAAATTACCAAAAGTCCACGCTTAAAATTTCAGTCCATCCACTTCTCAACATTCTAGCCATAAACTGATGACTTGGATCAATGATCAATCATTTCAATTAAATTGATTAAAATAAGTCAAACAAGTTGAAGTCGATCAATTAAAAGGATAAAAGACAATGAAAGTTGAAATTTAACTATCATTTGCACGTAGGAAAACAGAATGAATTTGAAGAAGAAAATGAAAAAAAGAATGAAGAAATTGTATAAATGTCATTGGGTTTAATGTCTTCAATCATTGACATTAATCGAAGGTAATGACTGACACCAATTGAAGTTAATGAGTGGTATTGATGGAAATCAATCAACATGCGATTGAATGTGTAACCGATTTAAGTAATTTCATTATTGTCATATTTAGAATCAATGTCATTGATTAAATTCAATTGGTGACGCTAATTATAGTTAATATGTGACGATGATTGAAGCTAATCTATTTATTATCATTGTCTTCGATTAAACTAATCATTGACATTGATTGAAGTCGGTTGATTGAACTTAATTAATGATATTAATTGAAGTTCCTAAAATCTGTTATTGTCATTGAATTCTATTGAAAACATGGTTAATTTAGATTACTTTGATAAGTATCTATTATTGACTAACTTCAATCAATAAATTAATGTCGCTTAGTCACGAATATAAAATAAAAAAAAATCAATAAATTACAATGTACTTGACAAATTGATTGAAATATATCTATTGTTTGTTAAAGGTACTCATTAAAATTTATTGACCGAAGTCAATGTGTGATATTGATATCAATTAATGAAACTGATTGAAGTTTATAGATTAAATTTAATTTCGGGAATAAAGTCGGTTTTTTTTTTAAAAATTTTAATTCTTATTTTTTATTGAAGTGAGTAACTTATAGTTATTGATTTAAGTTTGTCAAGAAAACTGATTGATTAATAAATAGCTCATTAGCACTTACGGATCCAACAGATCTCTTGTCGAACCTCGAGATTTAAGTAGTTCCCACATTTTCTCAATTCAATGAACTTGAGCTTTAACCAATTGAAGGGTGATTGGATTTTGAAGTTTGGGAGAAGATACGAGAGGAAGAGAAAATGGAGAGAAGAAAGTAGAGTGATTTGGAAATATGAAATATTTGTTTGGAAATTGATGTTTTGAAGAGAAGATTAGATTTTTTGGGGGGATTTGTGTTTTGAAAAGAGATGTTTGAATAATTTTTTTTGGGAATTGGTGTTTAAGAGAGTTTTTTTTATTTTTAAAATTTTATATTAATTTTTATTGTAATAAAGTTTAATTTAATGTTTTATAAAATTAAATATATTTGATGGGATGTGAGAGAAAATTGGAGAGGAGTTGAGAGAGATTATTATATACAAAAAAACAAACATGGGTTGGATAATTTTCTCTCCTCATCTTTCCCAACTCCTAAATCCAATCACCCTCCCACAGACTTGTCATGACTTTTTGTGTTCCTTTCTGGTGCTTCCTTAAAATACCAATTTCTTCCAATATTTTTAACATTATTAATGTGCTTCATTGAAGTGTTCATCAGTTGATTTTTTTTTAGTTTAAAACAAACATCTTAGAGAATACTAATGCGAGCATTAACTTCATATCATTATTTTAATTCCTTGAACTAAAAATAATAAACCCTTCAGCATTCTACATCCCTTCTTCTCATTGTAAATCTCCAACATGCTGACTTACAATTCTCTTCTTTAAATCTTCAACCTATATTAATGGGCACACAAGTTTAAACAATTAGGCAGGTATCTTTAGATAAATGCGAACATAAGTTTGGGCTAATTCACTAGTTATAATAAGAGTCAACTAGGTAAATGGCTAAATTACATTCGTGTTCATGGGTTCAAATCATCCGATCTCTAGTTGTTGTTGAGCTAAAAAAATAGTAAATGGCTAAATTTAAGAAACTTATCAATAAAATGACTAAAATTATTTTGACTTTAAATAAATGTATAATTTTGTTTTCTGAAAATAATTAATTATTTAGTTTTTTTAGCAAAAATTAATTATTTAGTTTAATCATAATATACTATTGTACTCTTCCACTATCTTGGATTTATTTTTATTATTATTTAAAATTACATTTTCTTTGTAACCAACTTTTCAAATCTATATCTAATTCAATTATAAAAATAGCAATACTTGTCCCTTATAAATAAGGAGGCAACTCTTTCTTAGTGTTGATGTGGCATTATTTGGTGTCAAGAATTTTTTCTTTCTTGTTGAAACAAAAAATTTGTGACAAGAGGGGGCAAGTATTTCTCTTATAAAAAAATTCATAAGCAAGATCTTTGACTAAAATAAATAATTTTTTGATTAATATTTTTTTTAAATAAAAATGAAAGACGTTGAATATTGTTTCTAAAAGATTAAAAACATATATTCAAAAAAAAAATAAAATAAAAAAATAAAAAACATGAATGAAGATTATAAGGTTCTTCTAATATTTGGGGTATATGTGTGTAAATCCTCATACATCTTAGGACATTAATGCAAAATATTGCGATTTGAAAAAAAAAAAAAAGTGATGAGACTAACACAATTGACTCACGCCGAATTTGCCATCATTGTTGTCTTGGAGGTTGTGCCCGACCTCTGATTCCATCTTTAAGGGAGAGGAAATTGAAAAGTCATATTTACTTGGAGATTTCTCTTCATTGTTTCTAAAAAACGAGAGTGTAAGAACTCGGCTCTCTAAACAGTTCTAGACTTGGATTCTTACTAAGCATGCAAGTATAGTCAAATATAAATCCAAGCATTCCACATAAAATCTCAAAACATGCTTCAAACTTTTATTCTAAATATAAGAAGAGTTTAAATCCAAACATTTTGAAAACATAATAAAGAGCCCTTTGCTAGGGTAGATCAAATAGTGAAATTATTTCAAAGAAAAGTTAAGGAAATAATTTTTGCAACTAACAATAAAACAATGTCTCAAAACCATGTGAGAATAAAGACTCAAATGTAAATGTAGAGGACTATGCAAACAACTCCTCCAATGATTCTCCCAACATCTCTTCAGCTCAACCAACCCGTAAACTCCACAATTACCTGGTGGAAAACCACAAAAAAATAAGGGTGAATACAAATATACTCAATAAGAACCTTCAACCGTGGTACAAATGTACACATTCCATAGTCAAAGCATACTAGCACATACCTACCATACAACTCCAACACATCTCGACCATGTCATCATAGTAATCAATAGGTCATTAAGTATGTTACATGACCTGAAATCGCAGAACGCCTCTAGCCTACACATGATTCTCTCAATGAGGCCTCTGGCCCTCATCCTAACGATCAGTGAACACACTGGCACTGATATCTGCCATTCAAGAGACACCTTAAGTGACCAAGCTCTAAATACACAAGGAAAAATGTACTTGCAACACTAGTCTAGGGAGTCATCAATCTGGAACTCTGTGTGTGTATGCATACACCGCATGCAGTTGAAATCAGTCAGGTGGAGGTCTACTTAGTCACCCCCGACCTAGGTATACACATACCTAAACAAGAAATGTGCACACATTGAAAATAATTGGAATATGCAAAAAAAAAAAAAAAAAAAAAAAGCTCAAAATTCTGCTATACATTAAATATTTCTAAAAAAAATAGTATTATAATTAAAATGGATGACCAAAAAGGTGCAACCTAAAGTAAATTTCCTAAATCTCTTTCAATTATTAATCCTTTTATGGAACCTTTTCCATAAATGATTCTCTCAATGAGGCCTCTGGCCCTCATCCTAACGATTAGTGAACACATTGACACTGATATCTGCCACTTAAGAGACACCTTAACTGACCAAGCTCTAAATACACAAGGAAAGATGTACTTGCAACACTAGTCTAGGGAGTCATTAATTTGAAACTTTGTGTGTGTATGAATACACCGCATGCAGTTGAAACCATTCAGGTGGAGGCCTACATAGTCGCCCCTGTACTAAGTATACACATGCCTAAACAAGAAAAGTGCACACATTGAAAAGAATAGGAATATGCAAAAAAAAAAAAAAAAAAAAAAAGCTAAAAAATCTGCTATACATTAAATATTTCTAAAAAAAATAGTATTATAATTAAAATAGATGACCAAAAAGTTGCCACCTAAAGTAAATTTCCTAAATCTATTTCATAAAATGATTGATAATTGATTTAAATTTAATTAGAAAGAAATTATCAATTATGGAAAAGGTTCCATAAGAGGATTAATAATTGATTTAATTAATAAAAAAATAATTAATTATCTTATTTTGGAAATGATTGGAATTTGAATCCTATAAATAGATCATTTGGGGTGACCCTACACCTACCTCTTTCTACAACACTTTGTTGTAGCCAAACTTTTGGGTGAAAAAGTTTCTCTCCAAAACTCTCCCTCTCAAGCTCCATAGTTTCGTCCCACTTGGTGACCGATCTTTGATTGAGACATAACTTGGAAGATCTTTTAGAGTCCGTCAATGAAGAATTGAGAAGCTCGTTGGCCAAGGTGACCAATGACCACCAACCTATTTCAGAGGTGTCAACTTTGTAAGGTGATTATTCCTTTCCATTGAATGTTTAGATTAGCAAACATAAGCATGTATTGTGTGATCTCAATCCTCACTCACACTTCACACATGCTTACGGGAACCCATAATTTTGAACATATAGGTTGAAATTTTTCAATAGGAAAAGAGTTATTATTGGTATAGATCCCTAGATCAATAACTATAATAAACCTTATTCTATTAGTTATTGCTCTAAGTAGGGAGAGAGAAATGTGGGTAACATTAAGAATGTGATAAATTGGAATACTAGCCTTATCTAATTAATAATTGATAGAGGTGAGGCGAAGGAGATTATTAGAACAACTTTGGATGACGACAATTGCGATGACGAGATCATTTCAAATAAAACCACAAATGGTTTGTTCTTTATTAAAAATGCTTTTCATTTGACCTTCTAGCTTTCCAAGAAGGATGAGGTGACTGTCTTAGGGTGGAAAAACTATTGGAAGACAAATATGTTGCCAAAATTGAAGTTAGAGGCTTGGATGATTATTAACACTGCAATCCCGTCAAAAGTCAACATCTAGGTATTGATACTAATGTGGATTGTCCTTTTTGCAATAATGGAAAAAAAAAAACTTCTTTTCATCTACTCAAAATAGTGCAAGTTATTGTTTCAGGCTTGGATTGCTTTATTTCCCTATTTATATAATTTTTCATATGTTTTCAGGCAGGCTAAGGCTCGGATGGAGTTTTTGTTTGACATTATTACTCTTTTATCTTTTAAGAATATGCCTAAAGCTTTAATTCTTATTTGAAGCACTTGATGTTTTCAAATTATTGTGAAGATTTCTATTTAGGTCTCATATTCAGATGCTATGATAAACTTCTTTATTTAGGTTGACTTACATTTCTCTGATGTTTCTGTGACAAATGTTCATGCACATTTTTGCCTCCCTAAGGTGTAGTCAGGTCGAAGATGGACCCCTCCCTTTTGTGGGATCGTGGAAGTTGAATGTTGATGTATCTCAGTCACTCAGATTAGATTTTGAAGTAGGTTTAATCATTCGAGATTGGCTAAGGAGACACGCATGTATGTGAGATTGTACTAGGTTCAAGTGTTCGTCTACCAAGTTTCTCGAAGGTCTGGTAGTGAAGGAAGGCATGAACAAGATTATGTGATTGAAGAATCGTTCAATGCCTATCTTAATGGAATCTAATGTCTTAGGCCCCGTTTGATAACCATTTCGTTTTTTGTTTTTTGTTTTTGTTTTTAATATTTTAAAAACAAGTTTGTTTGATAACCAAT
>JBBMKA010000021.1:31976-56844 GCA_037833695.1 Sechiopsis laciniata | reverse complement strand
AAAAAAAAAAGTAAAAAAAAAAAAAAAAAAAAAAAACATATATATATATATATATATATATATATATATAAAATATTTTATACTATTTAAGATAGTTTATAAATATAAAATTAAAAATTTATTGTAGTTAAAAAATTCTTGCATCCCTATTTTAATTATAATATAGAAATATAAATATTAATTTTTTATAAAAATTAAGAATTAATTAAAAAAATTAGTGTATATTAAAATTAAAATAATTATATATTATATATTAAAATTAACATAATGAAAATAGTGTATATATAAAAAAAAATTAAAACAATATAAGAATATTAGTATTGTGTGTTTCTCAAAAATAAAAAAGAGTATTAGTATTATGTTTTAGAAATTTAAATAATAAATAAATATATGTTTGATTCAATTAAAATTGAAAAGTTCATTTAAAAAATAAAAACTGAAAAGAAAAAAAAATAATACACATAAAACCATGGACGTCCAACTTGTCAAAGTATAATTTTCTTCGGATAATGGGCTGCATTTTATAAAACCAATTAAAACATAAAAAAAAAAAAAATAATAATAAATAAATAAAAAAGCCAGAAACAGAACAGGTTGGAGTTTCTCATTTTTAAGCTTAGATATTAGAAATATTTCTGAAATTTTTGAGAACAAAAAACAGGAATTGTTATCAAACAAAACTATTTTTCAAAAAAGAGAAACAGAAACAAAAAGCAGGAAATGGAAAAGGAAACGTTATCAAACAGAGTCTTAAAAGCTTAAAATTTTGTTTTTGATATTTTGTAAGAAGTGAAACAATTATTAAATAAAAGTCTTATAAACGGTAATGACGATTTGTAAGTATCAATCTATGAATTATTTTTGAACAAATTTCTTAAATTTCTTTAATAAGCAAATATTGTAATACTAGACCGTTGACTTTTAAACATCAAAGATAATTTCTCTTATTTCCTTCGACCATCTTCCCTTCGAACACATAGTTTGTAAAATTCGGTATATATGTATATATATATAAAATATGTTTATATTAAAAAATAAAAAGTATAAAATATAGTTAGATAATAGCAGGTCAAAATAAAAACCAGGTCAAACAACAAATGAGTTGAAATGGCCCAATGAACTTCATTCTGACAAGTGATGTACCTAACCCCTATTTATTTTCTGCGTTTTCGTGGGGACCTATTTAAGAATTGATCTTTTCATAGTCATATTTATTTCTTATTATTTAGTTTATTTTTGGAGTAAAGAACAATAAAATGTAATTTTAGGCCACAAAATAAAAAAGAAAAGATAGGATATATATTTGGATGGTCTAAACTTTTCTCTAAAAAATGGGGGAGTGTTAAAAAAATTCAGGGGAGTTGAGGAATGCATTTCTTCTCTTATTATTCACCATTTATATGTTTTATGACTTCATTTTATTTTTTTATACGTATATCATAAATAAATAAAACTGTGTAAGAATATTTATTAAAATGGATATTAATTAAAAATCAAGGGATCTTTTATGTATAAAAAACAAATAATTTTTTTTATTATGAAAAACAATTTTTTAGAAGAAATTTATGTATAGCACCGAATTTGAACAGACTTAATAAAAAGACGAAAAGTTTATACGTCTCATGACTTTAATCTGTGCAACCGATAGTTTTCAATCATTGCCCATATTATTGACGTCAACAATTGGTTTGAATGACTCAACTTTCATCTTCTATGTACGGATGTATTTATACATAAACAACTGAATCTAAAAAACTTAATTAAAATTGAAAATTATAACGGCTTAAATTGGAAAATTTAACTAAAGCTTAAAAATGTCACAATTATAAGTCCTCCCTCAAGTTGGACAACATAGACAAAAAGTCCAATCTTGAACAAATTAAGTAAGAGGAATGATCTTTCATTGCTAGCAAATCAATCTAACAACAACCCGGTTTTAGCAATATGATGGGAAGAAAATAAAAAATTGCTATTAGATCATTTTAATGCAAAACACCAAGTGCGTAGAATCCTTAATAAATTCTATTCTTTCCAATCATTTTTGAAGTGCACTTGTTTTGCCAAATGGGAAGCACACCTTCGACATTTTTTTTAAGGGTAGTACGTTGAACTTGATTCTGACTCAGCGAATGGTAACACTATGTAATTAACTTTTTAGTAGACTTAAAGAGTTTAGGAGGCTTAACAGGACAACAAAAAATTGCAAAATTCTAAAAATTAACAAATATTTCTTAACTATTTTACAATGTATCTAACCAAAAAAAAAAAGAGTTGAAATTAAGATTAGAAAAAACAAAAGAAAAAAACAGGGAAGATACGAGCGAATTTCGTGTGGAGAATCTTGGGCCGCTATTTTAAAAATTTTATCCCTGCCCATTAACATGTCTACCCTACTCATAATAAAGTTGTTTTTTTCTTTGGTACGAGTAGAATAAATGTTGAAATTTTGTACAAAGCAGAAGACTTAAATTAATATATTATATAAAATAAAAATAAAATACATTTTGAATTTGCATCACCTACTTCAGTTCTCCAGAACACGCGCTCGACGCGTTGGCACTTTCATTATTTATACCCTCATTTTCTTTTTTCTTCCCAAGTTTTCAATTATCAATTTCTATTTTCCATTTTTTAAACTCTCTCCTCCGCCGTTATCAATTATTAATTTCCTTTCTTCTCAACTGACAAAACCGTCGCCGACAAAATGGCCGCCGCAACCGATTCAGCTCCTCGCCGGATTCCGATTCGTGGTCAAGTTCTCCGCCGTCTTCTCAAAGACCTGTTCTTACTCCGCCTCAGTTCCGTCGACCGGAGTTCTCGCTCCAATTTCACCTTGATTTAAATAAAATAAATTAAAAAAAAAAAAACACTCTCTCTATCTGTGTTTCAATGATTCTTGGAGTTGGCACGATCTCAAATTAGAATCTTTATTCCTAATTTTATTTAGTTCTTTTTTTTTTTTTTTTTTTTTTTTGACATTGTTTGCTATTTATGCTCTTTTGGATCATGTGATGTTGAAGTTAAGTTGAATTGCAATAAATGTCTTGAAAATGTGGTGTTTTATTTGAGCCCATTTTATGCTGGCAAATTTAATGTTGGGAGATTAGAATCCAATTATTTTGAATGATTAAAAATGAGTAATTATTTTAAGTAAGTATAATAATTTGTTTGAATATGATTGTTGGAAGAGAAGTTATGAAAACTCTTTTCTTTTTTTTTTTGAAAAACAAGCCACTTCATTCAACCAACCTCAAGCAACCCAATATAATCCTTCTCCACCAAGGAGCCAACATCAAGGAGAAGATCCCCCCTCCAAAATATAATGTTACCCTCCACCTGAGAGGTACAATGAAAATAACAAAAAAAGTTTGAATCGTCTAACTTGGAAAGCAAACCAGCCACCAAATTACAACGCCTACTACAATGAGACATAGAAACAATCCCTAATGCCACCAAATACCATCTAATATCAACAACAATGTTGTTGAACTCAGAACGATCAATCGAAACATCGAAAATAGATTTTATCACCTCTAAAACATCAGCCTCAACTAAAATAAGGGGAATCATTGGAATATTAGCCTCATAGATGAACTTGAGACCATCTCTGATCACCAAACCCTCCAGGTACTTCTTAGATAAGTTCCTAATGCCTGCACGCCAGCCAGTAACATTTGGAATGCCCTGCCAATCACGAACAATCCACCCAATGCCACCTTCCCCAAGAGAAGAATTGAAAGAAGCATCAATGTTTAACTTCCAACGCCCTTTGGGCGGAGCCCTCCACTTCTTGACCACACCAACCTTCACATCTGGCTTCTTGTTTTTCCCACCTGAAAAAAGAATACCATGAGCATTAATATTCTTGTTGATTAAGGTAAAAAGATTATGAAACTCTTTTCCACATTTATCATTAATAACCATATTCCTAAAGTTCCATAAACTCCAAATAATAATGATTGCCTTGAAACGCTCCTCTTTTGCAATCTTAGAACTTAACTTTTCCCATACCTCAACCCCCTCATCCCCTTCCCTAAATAGCTTCACAATATCAGTAAACCAAGGGAAAATAATTTTCCAAGCTCTAATGGCCACTTTGCACTCTTTAAAGATGTGTAGATTTGTCTCTCTAAACTTAAAACAAATGGGACAAAACACATCAATATCCATGCCCCGGTTATAAATATTACATCTAGTAGGAATAACATTCGAAATAACACTCCAAGCCCCTACTTTAATCTTGGGAGAACAATCAATTGACCAAAAACTATTCCAAGATTTAATCCTAGCTTTATCACACGAAGAAGCAACATGATAAGCACTCTTAACCGAGAACTTCCCTAAGGATTACTCTAGCGTGTTGAGAACAAAAAATATCTCTAATAATCTCTTCCTTCCAAATAGTCCCTCCCTAAATCAAATCAGCCACACTCCTCTCATTCCACTCATTTTTAACACCATCAATAAAAGGGTTACCCACACGACTAATCCAAGGGCAAAACCAATATAAACCTTTCTGCCATTACCAATTTTCCACCTAAATCCTTTTTTGAAACGATCTATTCCCCAAATGATACTCCTCCAAGCCAATGAGGGATTATTACCCACAACCGCATTCAAATAATCTTCATGCTTAAAATACTTGCCTCTGAGAACTCTACTCAACAAGTTATTAGGAAACTTTAATATTCTCCAACTATGCTTAGCCAGTAAGGCTTGATTAAAAAGATTAAGATCTCTAAAACCCATTCCACCTTCCCCCTTTCTTCTACTGAGTTTATTCCAACTTTTCCAATGCATCTTCCTCTTATTCTCCTCCTCACCCCACCAAAAACGAGCACAAAGCTGCTCCAAATCCTCGTTAAAAGATTTAGTCAGCCTGAAACAACTCATAGTATAGGTAGGAATGGCTTGGTCCACCGCTTTAATCATCACCTCCTTACCACCCTTAGAGAGCATGCGACATTTCCAAGACTGAAGACACTTTTTAAGTCGCCCTTTAATAGATCTGAAGAGAGCCTTCTTATCTCTACAATTTTGGGAAGGCATACCAAGATAAATCCCCAAATTAACATTCACTCTAACCCTTAAAAGACCACTAAGCCTCTGCCTTTCCCTCAAAGGAACATTTTTACTAAATAAAATAGTAGACTTATCAAAATTAATAATTTGACCCGAAGCCCGCTCATAACAACCAAGAATCTCCTTAATCTTAACGCACCTTTCCCAATCAGCCCTGAAAAAAACCAAACTATCATCAGCAAAAAACAAATGAGAAATAATAGAACAATGAAGATCAATGCGAAAACTAGAGCAAAAATTAAGATTGTCTTGCCTGTTTAACAAAGATGAGAGCCCTTCAGCATAAATGAGGAAAAGATACGGTGAAAGGGGATCCCCTTGCCTAAGCCCCCTCTGAGGAATAATCTCACCATAAGGGTTACCATTAATTAAAACGGCATATTTGACAGAAGAAATGCATTGTTCCACCCTTTTAATCCAATCCTGACTAAAACCCAGTTTATCCATCATTCCAAACACAAAGCTCCACTCCACTCTGTTATACGCCTTGCTCATATCAAGCTTCAGAGCCGTCCAACCTGTCTTACAAGAATTTCTCCTATTTATCGTATGTAAGCATTCGAAATCGAGCATAACATTATCAGTAATCAACCTACCTGAAACAAAAGCAGTTTGGTTCGAAGAAATAATTTTATCAAGCACCACCTTAAGCCTATTAGCCATTGCCTTAGCGATAATTTTATAAATAGTATTACAAAGACTAATTGGCCTAACTCCTCAAACTTGCTAGGAATAGAAACTTTTGGAATTAAGGCAATAAGCGTATTGTTGATTGGCCTAATTCCAACCCATCATTGAGCACCCCCAAACACACCTTAACCACATCATCCCCAAAATATCCCAATAAGATTGGAAAAACCGCGCATTAGTACCATCGGGACCATGAGCTTTAGACGGATTAGACTCCTTCAAAGCAACCTCAACATTCATTCTCGTAAAAGGCCTATCTAACAAAAGTGAATCGGCCTCAGAGATTTTCCTTTCCACCCCACTTAAAATTCGATTTCTAGCACTATCGTTCTTTGATTGAGCCTTAAAAATATTACAAAAATAATCTTTTGCAACTTTTGCAATATTCTTCTCGTTACTAACCCAATTACCCAACTGGTCCATAAGATTAGTGATTTTGTTTCTCTTTTTCCTTTGCGAAGCTTTCATATGGAACCATTTGGTATTCCTATCCCCCCATTTTAACCAATCTTCCCTAGATCTTTGAAACCAATTAGCTCATTTACAATAACTTTTTTAAATACAAATACAACGATAAACATATGCCCTTTTATAAGGTGCTTAATTGTGAAATGATAGATGATTATAAATGTGAAGTTATTTTAAATGATGAGATTTGTAACAATCAATATCACAGAAAATGATTATTTAAAGAGGAATCGTAAAAGCTAATTCGTAATATCTCGAAACAAACAGCCTCACATCCCAACCTCCCTTTCAATTCAAATTCGCGAATCCCTCTTTCCTCATTAAATCTTTATTTCGTTATTTGATGCAAAGTTTTTTGTTTTGTTTTGTTTTGTTTTTTTTTTAATGAACTTCATGATGCTTTGTTGCTTTTCTTGGTAATTGATAAATTTGTGAGAAAGGGATAAATCTTATGGTTTTCTACTAACTTTCCACAAATATTTATAGTACATGAAATGTCAAATCTTAAAAGATCTCCTGACAAATACTAGATAATATTTAATAAATATCTTATCAAATCATAGAAAATATATAATAATATCAAAAGCTAAATCTAACCTATTCTAAAGAATATCTTAATAATATTTATTTATAACACTCCCACCTCAAGTTGGAGCATGTAAATACACATGACCAACTTGAAAACAAAGTCTTGAATGCATGATGCAAACACGGAGTTACATTTGTTGTCGATTTCACCGTCGAACTGAATGTACCGCAAATAAGATGCTGGATTTATTGCACCTCACGAATCATGCGGATTTCACGATTCATTAAATTGTTGTTGACCACGTCCGTGACCATCTCTTTTTCTTTTCTTTTTTTTTTAACAAAACTGTTTTTTAGCAACCTTAATTTAGGATGACTCTAAATGATAAATTTGTGAGAAAGTTATAAATCTTCTGGTTTTCATTAACTTTCTACAAATATTTATAGTACATGAAATATAAAATCTCAAAAGACCTTCTAACAAATACTATATAATATATAATAATTATCCTATCAAATCATAAATAATATATAATATTATTAAACTTAACATATTCTAGAGAATATCTTAATGATATTTATTTCGAAGAGTAATGGCTTCTGTATTCATCAGTTGCATCGTATTAGATGTATTGATTCAGTCGTGAATCACAGTTCCAAGCCAGTTCTTTCACTTTCGAATGCTTTCGATATTTTTGTAATCTAATGATAAAGTTTAGTGATGTTTACATATTAGCTATAAATAAATCTTAAATTACTAATTTAGTCCTCAAACTTTGAAATTTGTGATACTATATTTGGTTTTGAATTTTCAAAAATACAAATGTAAGTCCACAATCTTTTGAATGTTTTTAAGTTAGCAATCTACCATTACGAAATTGAAAATTTTAAGGTTTCATTACACGTGAAATTCAAAATTATATCAGATAAATCAATTAACATTTAAAATTTTGAAATTTATCTGAGATTTATTAGATGCAAAATAAAATATTTAGGGGGTGTTTGTGGGAAGTAACTAACGAGTTATCAGGAATGAGTTTTTAAACTTTTTAAAAAAATTATATCCAAACGAGTTATTGTAATCACTCATTTTTAATCATTTATTTTTAACTACTCAAAATAATTATTCATTTCTAACCACTCATTTCTAATCATTCATCTATGATCCTTCTTTTTTAACCCTTTAAAATAATTACTCATTTCTAACCACATTCAAACGAGCTATTGTCCGTAACCTCTCTACAAAAATCATCATCCAAGCAAACTATTAACTACAACCTCTCTACAAAAAATCACATCCAAACGAGCTATTACTAAAACTCAAATTTATAATCACTCAAAATAATTTTTTATTTATAATCACTCAAAATAATTACTCTACAATTTCACTTCCAAATGTCTTCTCCGAGATTTAATAACACTTTTTTGAATTTAACATTGTTATTCGAGAATTGGGAGATTCTGACACATTGCTTCTTTTTTTTTGAAAGAAATCTAATACCATTACCAAACAACAATACAACCTAACCTCTCATACGAGGCAAAAACCACTAACGGGATGTTTCCCCCAACATCAACACAAGCCCCAAACCACATATTGGAAGGTGACCAACTGAAGACAAGAGAACTGCTTTTAAACATAACCTTAAACAGCGAGGAGCCTATTTGGACCTTGGTCTTAACCATCTTGGAATTCAAGAATCCCATACTAGACCAAAACGACATCATCAAACCTATCGCGGTTGACTTCCAAAATACTTTGGGGGATAATCCTTGGAGCATTACAATTACTGAGGTACATGACCCCACCAAAGTAAGAAAGGGATTGCCCCGGACCGAACAAGATAACCACTGATTAAAGCTACCTTTATCCACAAGTTCCATCGAAGATCGAACCAACAAACACCACCACCACCTACTCCTAAAGAAACCCAGAATAATACTACTGAAAACATCCAGGGTACCCCTTAAAAATTGAAAATAATACAGCAACATACTAATAAAGACCAAAAAAAACAGCAGCCCATTTGAAAGCCTAAGAGGAGAAGCCCAGTTAAAATGGATAAAAAACTGGACCATGAACCCACTTGGTTCGATTGAACCTAACGCCACAACCATGGCCCAAACCGATTCAAAAAAATCGGGTTGGTACATAGTTTTGTCCAAATCACCCATTTTGTACCAAAGGAAAATAAACGTTGTAAAAGCCAGTTGTCCTCCACTCACTCCTTTATTGAGCCATGTGCTTACCTGCTGTCCATCAAAAATGTCTGACACATTGCTTCTTAGTTGAGAATACATTTCAAATCTCATTAATCCGAGCAAACTTTTGAAAGTGTATGATTTACAGTTTAACAAAATAAATTTAGGGACACTAAACTTAAAAGGCAAATTATAAATTATAAATATTGCAAGTTAGAATTTGGTATTCATAGTTTTAAAAGTAAAAATTTAGTTTTTATGGTTAAAAAATTATAATTAGTTTTTATACTTTAAAAAACTAAAATTAGTCTATATAATTTAACAGAAAACTAAAAAAATGGATCAACTATTAAAAAAATACATGAGTTTTTTTTGTACGTCTTTTGAGTTTATTTTATTACTTTTTGCTTTGAAAAATTTTATTTATCACATCAAAAATAACTATATCAATATATTTGAATTTAAAATTAATTTAATCATCGTTAACATTATGTCAAGAAATTAATAATTTTATTATTTTATAGATTAAAATTGAATGGTAAAATTAAAAGTATTTGATTTTAAAATAAGAACCAAACGGAAACTACACAACCAAAACGTATGTTGCCAAAAACAGCATATTCTCCTGCATATACAGTCAACTGGAGCAAATAGTAGGCCAATTACTCACACTCCATGTACGCACGCACCGGAGTGAAATGAATGAGATGATTGCAGATGGAAGGATTTTTTTTTTTATAAGAAACAATTTCATTGATACATGAAATTACAATATAGGTCTATATATATTATTAGAGATCAAACAAGCGATCTCCAATAATTAAGTAGTGTTTCAAAAGTATAAGAATTAAATACAGGATTAAGTTTACATCAAGATATGATTTTATCGAATCAATGGCTGAAAGTATGGGTCGATCTCGCCCGGGGATATATTCGTTTTGTGTGATGAGTACTCATCACCTTTTGATTTTGGTACAAGGTGAGAATCCTGCTTAAAATGCTAAATCTCATACAAGAAAGAAAGATAAATACACACCCATAAATGGATGCCCAACACTTGCAGAAGTTAGAATAAAAGGGCTTCAACAAAATGTTTAGAGTTCCATAAATCTCAACTCCAAAGATGTTCATGCTCAAATTTCACATTTTTCTATTACTCATTGTGCTATGTTGAGGATGTCACTTTGAATAATGAAAAACTATAACATTTATCGTAAAGAAAAACTACTCTATACTCACTATCAACGAGTATTCAATCAAATAAAAATAAAATTAGAACTTATCTAAAATTATTGAACCGATACAGACATTATCTTAAGGGAGCATCTTGAGGACCTCACATTACAAATGTTAAAAGTCCTATTAATATATATAAGATAGATAAATTACTTAGACTCATTATTACTTAGTTGACTTGTTCTTCCTGCCCTCGATCAAGTCTAACGCATGGCCTAAATTTCATCATCTCCAAAGCTTCAAAGCTAGTCAATGTTGTTCATTAAGATTCTGTTTGATAACCATTTTGTTTATAGTTTTTGGTTTTTGAAATTTAAGCATACAACAACTACATTATCATAGATCTTTTCTTACTTCGATATCTACATCTTACCTATATTTTAAAAAACCAAACAAAAATTTTAGAACAAAAAAAGTAGCTTCTAAAAGTTTGTTTTTGTTTCTAAAATTTGATTAGCATTTACATACTTTCTTAAAGAAAGATAGATGCATTGTAGAAAAGAGATATTGTATAAAACTTGAGTAAAAATAAACTTAAATTTCAAAAATCAAAAACAAAAAATCAAATGATTATCAAACAGAGTCTAATATAATGATTTTGATTTCGGCCAAAATCGAAGAGAGCACACCCTAACTAATGAGTTGTGAAAATGAACATAAACCAAATACTCACGCGCTGAGCCCGTAATAAGAGATGCTGAAGGACAAGTTAAACAACCTAATGATAACCATTTTTTTTCCTTAAGTTGATAGGTCAAATAAATAAGTATTATAACTATTTATATTCATGACTATCCAAACTAGTTAATGTCACATCGACTATTCTTAGATAGAATAATGAATGATCCTATGACATTTAAAAAAGAAACGAGTAGAAAATTATTTTTATGATAGGTGGATAGGTGGCCACGAAGACCTTTGACCACTAAATCAACAGGATTATAATTCAATTAGAAAGATATTATAATCATGATTGTCAAAAACGAAATAGAAACAGAACGATACAAAATGGGTTTTTGAATCGCATATCATCCAAATCGTACGATTCAAGAATTTGAGTCGACTGTACATTTTTGAAGGAAAAAGAAAAACACACTGTATTTTAGATGCTTCACAGCCGCCGGTGAAATCAAAAGGGAAAGAAAGAACCTGAAGGAAGAAGTGAAAGTAAAGTTCAGTTTTGTAGACTTTGCGAGGAGGGTAAATTGTGAGAAGAGGTTCATTTTTTAAACTTATTATTAAAATGGATTTCTTTCAAAATAATTTATAAAAATGGGTTGTGGCGTCTCTACAAGAGAAGCCACATTGGTTGAAAATTGTGAATGGCTGCCACGTGGTAAATTTAACGTGAAAATAGAAAATTTTGATAAATTTAACGTGAAAACAGGTAAATATTTAACACCATTATATCGCGTCTCTCCTAAATAAGCAACATTCCTACATTTTATTTATTTTTAAATAAAAAATAAAATTTATTCTACAATTTCTTTTTTCTCCTATATTTTTATTAAAGTTTTTTTTTAGGAACTAAATTGTTTAAAAAAAATCTCCTTAAAAGATTTTGCAATGAATAATCTTTTTAATATATATATATATATATAAACAATCTCGAAATGATTACAACTCTAATATGATAAAAAATAATGAACATATATTTTTAACTAAACATTATTATAACCCTAAAGCAATGTGCAAAAATAAATAAATAAGTAAATAAAAAAATTTACATTAAAACATAACAATTTTTTTGAATAGAACATATAACATACTTAATGCTAAACAACATGCAATAAAAAAATAGTAATAGCATTCATAGTAACGATATTAGATTAAATAAAAAAATATATCAATAAATCTGTAAATTATATAATATTTTAAATAAGAAAAGTTAACATACTAACCTTCGTACTATAGATATTATATTTTTTTCTTATTTAAAACAACATGAAAGGTTAGTATGTTAACTTTTCTTATTTAAAATATGTTAACTTTTCTTATTTTTTCTTATTTAAAACAACATGAAAGGTTAGTGTATATATATATATATTATTAAATATAGAGCAAAAATTATCAACTATATTCTACAAAAAAGAAATTAATATTAAGTTTGTACATGATAAAAGATAAACAAAAAAAAATTGATCCTCCATAACAAAAGAAAAAAACCAAGATATTAAAATTTTGATATTAAGATTTTTATAAAATATTATATAAAGGTAAAACAAAAAAATAATAACACTAATTCAAAGAAGAAAATAAACAAAAAAAACTAAATAAAGAAGGAATAATAAAAGATTGGATGAAATAAGAAATTATTTGGAGGAGAATTTTGCTAAATAAAACATAAATAAGGTTGATGCGTATTTAGAAGAGACGCAACATTATGAGGTTAGATATTTCCCTATTTTCATGTTATATTTTTCTGTTTTTGCGGTATAATTTTACCACGTGGCACCCTTTCATTATTTTCAAGAGCCGCCACAACCCATCTTCACAAATTATTTTGAAAGAGACCCATTTTGACAATTGATTTAAAAAATAAACCCCTTTCCACAATATACCCTAAAAGATAAATTAAAATTAAGTGCGAGTATCATCTTCCATTTCTGAAAACCCAAATCCTCACCAATTTGTAATAACAAGCTTCAATGGCATCAGATCCTGCCCTTCACTAATGGGAGGCAGAAGGTCTCATCTGCAGTACATCCAACATCCTCACGAGCAAAAACGATTGAGCTGATATTTCGATACACTGTCCCATCCTTTTCATTTAGTAAAAATCCATTTAGTTTTATGGTTTTCCAATTGCTCTCTGTCCAAATAGGATCAACAGCACCTAGAAAGATGAATCTCACACTATTCTATTTCATTTTTAGAAGTTGAGATTTTATTTTAATTATTATTTTTAAAAATAATGAAATCCATGTAGACATCATAATAATCGCATCATCAATCATCTTAAATTTTAAATTAGCTTAGTCAATATTCCGTTATCTTACTAACGGTTATGTTATCTTAAAACTAAAATTGAGGATTATTAAAATGTAAAAGGTCAAAATGTTTGAAATTTTGAAACATATGGATTAAAGTGAAACTCTAAACAAATGGTAGGAACTAAAAAAAGTATTTTTTTAAAAAAAAATTTAAAATTTAATTTAATTTTTTTTTAACTCTATTATATTAACCATAAAAACATAATTTATAATAATCTATATTCAAATATTGGTTTTAATAATTCATGTTATAATAACGTGTATTCTAAATATAATTTTTTTAAAAACTGTAAATACTATTTATAATAATCAAGGGCATTTGGCTAGGTAAAGATTTTGCAAGGATGATATGATATAAATTTTGCTGGTATGAATTACATAAAACACGTGTTTGGGATGGAGGTATGACATGTTTGAGGCGTAGTATAACTGGACATATATTAAAAATCAGTGTTTGGGGTTCAAAAACATGACAACGAGTATACAGAAAATTAGTGTTAATAGTGTAGGTATGATATAAGTTAGGATAGAATATCCAATGTAATTTTATTTTACTTTAAAAATATTACAAATCGATCTTTAAGATAAACATTAAGTTAATTAAAATTAAAATTGATTCAATAATATTTTTATTTCAAGAATTATTTCAATAATATCAATACAAAAAAAATTAGAATGTTTACATATTTCTAAATTTTAAGAAGAAACGTTAATATAATATATTTTTTTATATAAAAAAAAGACATTTGAAAGTTAGAAGATATTACAAAAAAAAAAAAAAAAACTTTAAACCCACAGAATTTGCCGACAAAAACAACACTTCAAATTTCTTGTTCATAATAATAATAATAATTTTTTAATACAATTAAGGATAAAGATTTGAACTCGTAATTTCTTAGTTATTATATCATATGAAATGTCATTTAAGCTCTACTTATTTTGATGTCATAATTTAGCTCTTAAACTTTACATATAAAACATTATGATGTTAATTTTACAATTTAAATGAGTTAGTTTTTATTTTTTAACTTAAATCTTAAGATTGGATTATTTAGGTCTCTTTTGATAACCATTTTGTTTTTTAAATTTAAGCCTACGACAACTAGTTTATCATATATTTTTTCTTACTTAGATATCTACATCCTTCCTATATTTTTAGAAACCCAATCAAAATTTGAAAAAAAAAAAAAGCTTCCAAAAGTTTGTTTTTGTTTTTCAAATTTGGTTAGCATTCACCTACCTTTTAAAGTAAAGATGGATACATTGTAGGAAAGATGTAACACATTCTACGCGATTTGAGTAAAAAAATAAGTTTAAATTTCAAAAAAAAAAAAAAAAAAAAACCTTAATTTTTAAGTATAATTTTATAATTTAATTGAACGAGAACATTTTTTATTTTTTATTAGACCTAATTTATAATGGATTAATTTATGTTATTGGTATATAACGGTTTATTAGATTAATTGTTGATGATATTTGCAAGACAAATAATTGAAAAGGAACAAGTGTGGAATATTTTTATGGATGGCAGCTGGGATGGTAAAATTTAAAGTTGAAGTGGGTGATTTGGGATGGTGTAAAGAAAACCACATTCACAGGTATAGGTATAAATAAAACCGGCGCCCCAGACAAAAGTATACGGCCTATATCACACTGGCCCACACCCGCGGGGCAAACGCGCCCCAAGTAATTTTCAAAAAACATGCATTGATATGTCGAAATTGAGTAGTTACTTAAAATTTCAAATATAATTTTCCATAGGTTAAATTTGGAAATGAAACAACGATCTATTATGATGCAAACTACTTTGAAACTTCTGGATTCAAATGAAGTAATGCAAAATTTAACTTTTCTATATTAAATTTGTAAATGAAACATACATTTCAATGTTTTATTTCGCTAAATAGATGGATAACTTAGATGATATATCATATACTTATTGCAAAAAAAAAAAAAAAAAAAGAAGAAAGAAAGAAAGATGATATCATATACAATTCCATAATCAAGAGTACACTCAATTTATGGTTGAATTAAAAAAAATAATAATAATAAAAATGAGAATTTTTCTTATATAATCATAATAAAAATCTATAAACTTTTAGAAAAAAATCCTTGCATAAAATAAAATTGAAGTGATAAAAAGACGAAAAAAATTCACAAGTCCCATGACTTCAATGAGTGCAATAAATAATTAATTGTACATATATTATCTTCAATTAGTAAAGTCTTACATGAGTATAACTTATATTTATAAAATAAAGAGAAAAAAAAAAACTTTTTTGGTCCCTACTTTTTTGTTGGAGTTTTATTTTAGTCCTTATATCTCAAAATCAAACACTTTTACTCCTGACATTTCAATAATGCTCAATTTTAGCCTTTGACATAATGGAACCGTTAGTGAGATAACGAAATGTTAACTAAGATAATGACTAAATTAATTTTAAAATACAATATATTAATGATGTGATTATTACTGTACTTACATGAATTTTATTTCTAAAAATAATAATTAAAATGAAAACTCAAACGACACTTATCAACAATTTATTATATTTGAAGTTTTAAAAAAACAAAATTTTTTTCACATTTTATGATAGAATAATTATAATGACTTTTCATCCTCTAAAAATTAATGGTACATTTTATTAATATTCATCCTCTAAAAATTAATTGAAAATCTCGCAACAACGTCGACGAGAGTTCAACCATAGGTTTCTGATCGACTACACACTCAAAATCTCCCTCTAAACCTTCATCGACATTCACTACTACGGAAAATCAATTAAAACAAACAAAATAATCACTTTTAGCCTCCCGAAATTCATCCACAAAACATATTTCAAATTAAAAAAAAAAACAAATAAGAACTTCTTTCTTTCCTTTTCTCCACATTCTAACTTCATTTTTCTTTGAAACCCATCTCGATTTCAGAATACTCATCAAAGAATTCAATCCAAAAACAAAGAACCATGAACAATTTCATCGCCTTCCTTCTCTGTTCACTCTCTGTAACCAAAGGAGTTGCAGCTGCTCAATTCGGAACAAAACCTGTTAAATTAATTTTTAGAAGATGAATAGTCTTTATATTTATTCTATTTAAAAATGTGAAACGTTTTTGTTTTTTTATAACTACAAATATAAAAAGTGTTGGTAATTGTCTTTTGAGTTTCCATTTTAATTATTATTTTTAGAAATAAAATCCATATAAGCATTCTGATAATCCCATCATCAATCTTTGTATTTTAAAATTAATTTAGTCATTATCCTAATCAGCGTTCCGATATTTCACTAGCAGTTTCGTTATGTCAAAGACTAAAGTAGAGCATTATTGAAATGTCAAAAATAAAAGTGTTTGATTTTGAAATATAGCGACTAAAATGAAACTTTAATCAAAAGGTAGGGACCAAAAACATATTTTTTTCCTAAAATAAAAGTAGTATAGTTAAAATAGATAACCTAGTGCAAATTTGTGATGAAAATAGTATTTAAATCCACAAATTTAGTATAAAGTCCAAAAATATGAAAATAATATTTAAATTATAGGGTAAAATATCATTTTGGTCCATGTATATTCTGATGGTTCTATTTTGGTTCCTAAACTTTCAAAAGTCCAATTTCAAAATATCATTATCATTTTTTTTTTTTTGTCATTTTAATCCTTGAAATTTCAAATGTCTAATTGTCCCTTGAAATTTCTAAAAGGTTTAAAAATAATCATTGAATTAAATAAAAAAACTTAACCATGGTTAGAATTAGATGACGTGGCAAATTTATTATTATTTTTTTATCATCTTTTTCGCTCCTCTTGCCTCTCTCTCACTCCTTTCAACACTCTGTCTAAAAACTGTACTTAAAAAAAGGCATAAAAATAGATTAAGGTGGCATTTGATTTGCTAGTTGGATTCCCTAGAATCTAATATTGCAATAAGATTCCCCAGAATCAATGATTACGCTGTTTGGTTTGTTGAATTTTAACTTCGTATAAGAAATGTTGTTTAGTTGGTCGTATTCTTATTCTAGAATGAAATCATACCAGAATGAAATCATAATAAAATATTAAAAATATTGTTGATAGGACAATTTTTATATTTAAAAATTATTATTATAAAACTTATATTTATATTTATTATTAATCTTAATCATTTTTCAACTTTATTCAATTTTTTTAGACAATCTATGATGATTGAAAAATGAATTTGTTTTGTTTTTATTATTATAAAATTTACTATTGATAATAATAATAATAAACAGATTAATAAATTAATAATAGATAATACAAAAATATAAATTTTAAACCCTCATTTTATAATGATAATTAACATATGTTAGGATAATAATTATGTATACTATTTTTATATAAAGTTACAACAATATTACTCCTATAATTAATTTTTTTTTTAGATTACAACAATTGAGAGTGTGAGATTTAAGTCCATGACTAAGAATTCATCGTTGTAGACTAATACCATAAGCTACTGCTAAAGTTGGCTTTGATTTTCTATATTTAAATTTTAAACATTTTTTATTTTATTTTTATGTAAAATAATAAGTATCTCACTAAATTAAAATATAATATTTATTAAATATCTGAAATTAAAAATTTATATTAATATTTTTTTAAAAAAAATCTTTTATAATCATTATATAATTTATATGTATTAATGCTTATATTAATAAGTAGTATTATAATAATAATAATTTAAAATTGTATTAATGGTTCAAATTTGAAAAAAATTTATAATAAAATTCTTTTAAAATGTTTCAATTTCATATGAATCAAATTTATAGTATTATTATTGAATTACAATAATAATAAAATTATTCGTTACATAGTGTTATTCACCTGTATATCTATTTGATCTCGGCTGGAAATTGCATTTGTTTTGCTTCTCCCCTCAATTAAACAATATTAAAATATGAAAATACGAACTAATTACATGTACATTATTTAAAAAATTATAGATAATATTCATGACCAAATTGACGTATTTTAGAAGCGGAGGGCTTAAAAGAACCCTAGATTTTTTTTAAAAATTTTTAAAAGATGAACTTAAAATTGAAATTTAATAATTTATTAAGATAATCAATCTGAAACAAATTGGAAGTATAGGATTAAATTGAGGAATAACCCACATCTCTTATAAATATTTGTTAAATTCTTTACTTTTTCAACGTAGAATCATAACACAAGCAACCACTTTTCTTCAATTATTTTTTATGCTTTTTTTTTTTTAAAAAAAGTGCAGTTTTTAGAGAAATAGAGTTGAGAGGAGTGAGAGAGATAAGAGGAAGGAAGAAGCCGATAAATATATTTATGATTTATTTTGCCACCTCATCCTTTTCTAACCATGGTTAAATTTTTTAATTTGACTCAAGAATTCCTTTTAAATTTCTTAAACCTTTTAAGAACCAAAATTAGATATTTCAAAGTTTAACAACAAAAAATAATAATTGAGAAATTAAAATTAAAATTTAAAAATTTAGAAATCAAAATAAAACTATCATAATATTTGAGGACCAAAACCATACTTTAAAGTGACAAGAATAAAATTGAAAGAGCACTAAAAATAATATTCTGGTATCGGCAAAGATATCCACCTTTTTTAGTAGCAAATTTTATAGAAAGATGCACGTGTCAGAGTGTCAGATCTTTCAAACTTTTATCACTGAAAAATAAAAAAGTTACTAAAATAAACAATAAAAAAACAAACAAAGGTCCTTTTTAATCTTTCCAAATTGCCAGCGAGGATCTAGGTCAGAGAGTGGGACCCATTAAACAACTCACCAACAATAATTAGCAACTATAAAAGTAGCGTAGCGCCCGTTGCAGAATTTCAATTTCCAGATTCACAAAATTTCACCTATTCTATTTATACAATCAATTTCTTCAATTTCATCTCCTTTCTGTTCGATTCAATTCTCCAATTTCTGTTTTTTGATCGGAGTGAATTATGTCATCCACTGTCGATTCCACTGCCCTCAAGCTTTCTCAGCTTGGCATCAATGGCGATTTCGCATCATCTGTTCCTAATCTGCAGAAGAATCTCCACCTTCTGTCGGCTGAACAGGTATTCTACTGCGTTTTTGTGCGTTTGATGCTGGATTTTGTGTGATTTTGTTTCTTTGGTGGTGATGGAATAGGTTGAATTGGTGAGAGTATTGTTGGAATTGGGGCAGAGTCATCTTTTTGAGCCCTGGGCCGAGCCTGGCGTTGATGACGACGAAAAGACAGCTTTCTTCGACCAGGTCTTTTTTCTTTTTTACTCTTTATTTTTTTTTTATCTTGTCGTGTTTTTTTTATGGAAATTGGTTCTTTCTTTCTCTGCATTTATTGTTATTATTATTAATTGCTTTGTTTATGAACTCTGACGTACGGTTGTAGAATGAGTGGCTTTATTTGGATTAATTGACAATATCTCTAGTTAATCAAAGTGAACTATTTATTAAGAACTGAAAAGTTTTCATTCTATTTGGAAGAGGATTAAGTGTTGTATTGATTTGGAAAAAGGAAAACGAGAAAGATTCAAATCGAAATTGAACAAAAGTTTCCTTTTGCTTCAGGTGAAGGAAACAAATGAAATAATTATTGTTGAAGTAGAGAGGTCCATTTTTCCCGCGGGGTTGAGATGTAGAGATGGCCCTGGGGAATGGGGGAGTGATTTTGGTCTCTATTCCCCGACCTGCCCTACCGCGTGAATATCTCTAAAAGGAAGTTATTGAACTGCAATAAGAAGATTCTTGAGTCTTTTGAACTGAAAAATGTCTTCAATTTTCTTGAGATTTAATCTTTACAAATTACATCCGTGTTTCGAAATTTGCTTTTTTTTTTTTTTGTGCTACTGCTTCTCAGTTGCTATGAGAAAAGATACTAAAGTGATTATTTCTCGTGCCTTGTATGCCCTTTGAATTGGAAATTCCATTACAGGTCGCTCGGCTTAATTCTAGCTATCCTGGGGGTTTGGCCTCCTATATCAAGACTGCCAGAGGACTCTTAGCAGATTCCAAAGCAGGAAAGAACCCATTCGATGGCTTCACTCCTTCTGTAAGTAAAAACCTATACCTTTGGTGAAAAATGCTCTCTATACTGCTGAAATTGGCAATGGATGTTAAGATTTAAACCATACTGTAGCAATTAAACCTTATACCATTATCTATTCTGGGTTGAGAAAGTAATTTCACTAAAAATGAAATGAACAAGATGAAAGCCTACAACAGAGAATTATAAAAAATTCCCGTGTTTGATACTCGCTAGCATCCATTCAATGTCATACAGAAAATAAATCGTTTTGGGGTGTGCATTTAATTGATTCACCGAACATTGTGAAATTGATATAATCTTTTTCATCATTTTTCTTGACCACCAAATGTAGTAGGGCCAAGTGGTTATCATGTGAAATTAGTTGTGGCATGCGTAAGCTGGCCTAGATACTTATAAAAAAAAATATTACTTTTCATCAGTAAATTAGTTTACTTATAAAAAAGTAATTATTTAATAGTAACTGCAAGTGAAGGTATTAATTTTTTATGTGATATTAATTTAGGCTACTGTGATATTAAAAACAAAACTGCAAGTGAAGTGCAGCATCTTAAGCTACTGTGATATAAATTTTTTCTTTTGTCATGGGGAGATATCCTCAACTTTAATCATCCTTCAAGTGATGTATTTGGTAAGGGACTCAATTAAATATAATTTTTCTTGATCCCTGGATGATAACTATGTAGGTTCCTACTGGTGAAGTTTTGACTTTCGGTGATGATAGCTTTGTCAGCTTTGAGGAAAAAGGTGTAAAGGAAGTCTGGAAGGCTGCATTTGTTCTTGCTGCTGGTGGGCTTGGGGAGCGGTTAGGATATAATGGAATTAAGGTGATTCAGCTAACCTCACGTGGAAGTCTTACAACTAACAATTTGTTACATGTATTTTATATATTTCTATCGTTATAAGATTTTAACAGTGATACACATCTTTCAGGTGGCTCTTCCAGCAGAAACTACTACAGGAACATGTTTCTTACAGAGTTACATTGAATACGTTTTAGCTCTTCAAGAAGCTAGCAATAAACTCGCAGGTTCGTCCTTAGTAATGTACGTCATGTTGGTATTTGTAAAGTTTTATATTGATTTTTTTTTTGTTTATGAACAGTAACAGTTAACTCTTCAGTCCCTGTGGAACTTAAAATAGAGCAGTTATTTACTGTTTGGTTCGGAAGAACAAGAAACTCTGGATGTTAAGCACAATACGGAGAGAATTGGAAGTCTATGGACAACCATATTTGAAACATGCATGCCAAGTGTAAATATATTTGATCTTGACCAAATAACACTTGAAAGACAACAGAGTGCGACGAAACAATATATTTTTGAGACTGTCATTTTGACTTGGATGGTGGTTCCTTGCTACTTGGAACTGTACATTTCAGAAAGCTTGGTTATATTTAATGTTTGAACACTGAATTGGGGATTTTTTTTTTGGAAACTGGGAAGTCGGAGCTTCGCTCCACTATATCCGGAGTAACCATGTTCGTCCCTAGGCTAGACACCGGGATATTCATATGCCTTATCAATTTTAGTCTCATTAGTTTATTGGGTTCTAGGAAACTTGTCAGAAGACTCAGAACTCAGAATATTGGAGCTGTGTTTAGATTTACAATAAGTTTGTTGTCCCACTGAAGTGGTAATATTTTTCCTTTATAACTTTGTAGGTGAAAGTCAAACAGAGATTCCTTTTGTTATAATGACATCAGATGATACTCATACACGTACATTAGAGCTGTTGGAATCAAATTCTTATTTTGGAATGAAACCCACACAAGTTAATCTTTTAAAACAGGTAAGTATTTTGTATGATTTATTAGATTAGTTTATTTCAGTTATAAAATAACTATTCTAAAATTCTTAACTATTTTTTTATCATAGGAAAAAGTTGCTTGTTTGGATGATAATGATGCCAGGCTTGGCGTTGATCGACATAACAAGTATAGAATTCAGGTTTTACGCTCTCTGTGCTCTCTCTCTGTTCCTTGTCTCTCATTTTTGCATTGGGAGCTTATGCTAAATATATCATTTCATCCTTGAAGTATAAACCAATTTTCAATTTTATCCTCAATTTTTAAAATTTTCAACCAACTTCGTTCTCAGTATTGTGACACTTTCGTTGAAATTGAAGAATGAAATGATGACATGATATTTAAACTTAAAACTTAAAACTTTAAAGTATCTTATGATAATACTTTATCAAGTGAGTTTTTTTACTGAACAATTATGTTTTATTGCTATCTTACTTATGTATGAGCTAATTATCTCATGTCTTATCCTACCATCAATTACCATTTTGTTATTTAATTTCAACGATGGATGAAGTATTGTTTTAATTGGATTAGTCTCGGAACACAAGGGATGTTTTTTTTTTTTTGAGTACGGAACACAAGGGATGTTATTAGAAAACTAGTGCCAACTTCAAGAACCACATGATACATTAACCCTTTTTACTATATATAATATATTCATTCTTAAACCTTTCTCATTCCTTAGACTAAGCCTCATGGCCATGGGGATGTCCATGCACTTCTCTACTCTAGTGGCCTTCTCAAAAATTGGTAAGTCACATGGCCTTAACTTATATTTATCATGACCTTGTGCTCAACTGTATTTTGGAGCTTTGTTCTCAGTATAAGATGGTCATTTCATTTGCTGATAAAGCTAGTATCTTTCAGGCGATAAGGTTGGTTGGTAGGTTGGTGGCTAATGCTTTTGCTGATTTTTTAGCACACCGTACTATGGGAGGACACGACACATTATATGATAATAATAAACAATATTTGTAGGCCTTACTTACAAAATTTATTCAAGAAGTTAAGAAATTATATTTGACAAAAAAGAAGTTAAGAAATTATAAATAAGATTACTTTGAGATGTTTGTCTTGGATAATAGTAGTAATACGTTCTTAGTTTGACGTGGGCTTTTTAATAAAATGCATGTCTGGTAGCTTCACGAGTTTTTAGTTAAAAAATTTGTGCCAAAAATAATCAATTATCCATCTCTAATTCAAATAAAAATATCCCTAAATAGAGGCTTTTAGTGACAGAGAGACTAGAGGATGGTAATCTGAACTTTGGGCTGATGGTTCTTATTTAAAGAGAAAGCCTTTGGACTGATGAACATACTTTATGTTGAGGAATTAGGTTATCAAATTTGAGCCTAATAGCTATCATGTTCTGTAACACGAATTATGTTATGTTACTTTTTTTTTGAGAATGATTATGTTATGTTACTTATGTTAGCAGTTGATGAAGTATTTTCTGTTAGGATGGATTCATGTTGGATGTCATTTTCTTTATTAACCTTTCTTGTGCTCTGCATTGCTTTATTGCTTGGTTGATTTCCTTAGGCAGGATGCTGGTTTAAGATGGGTTCTCTTTTTCCAAGATACAAATGGGCTTCTATTCAAGGTTTTTCCTTGATCATCCAAGTCTTTTGGATATCCTTGAACTTGTAGCTATCATAATTCATTCCCTTTTGATTGCATTCTACAGGCAATTCCAGCTTCTTTGGGTGTTAGTGCTACGAGAGAGTACCATGTTAATTCCCTTGCTGTTCCACGCAAAGCAAAAGAAGCCATTGGTGGAATTGCTCGTCTTACTCATGCTGATGGTACTATCAGCAAGCCTTGTTAATATCGATTTTTATGCTAAGTAATGAGATACCATTATTCCTCTGCATATTTTGAAAATTTGAATGTGTGGTCAGACTATGTTGATATTTTTCTTTTAATTATTGGTGGCCCTTAAATCTGTAAACCTTTGTCTGATGTGGATAATCGCAATTTTAAATAACTGAGAGTGTAACTGTGAGAGAGCAAATAAAACATGGGGATCTCAACTCTTCCAGCCGTAATGTCTCTTTTTCTGTGGAATTGTTCTGTCAATTTCTGTCTCTAAGGGGGGAAGGAAGGGTCAGCTACTGATAAATAGCTGCATTTTGTACCATTCTACATTACCACTTGTCAAATCAGCAAGATACGCATTTCACAACAAGTTCTTAATATTGGTGTCGTGAAATTGTAAACATTATGAAAAACGTATGTCCAGACTTCCTCATATACGATAGCTGTAGCTGTTATACTTTTTTACCCCTCAAGGTATTTGAAAGTACATGCTATGTTAGTACTTGATCTTGGCTTTCAAAAAATCATATGTGAAGCTGTATTTTTATCCTTTGTCAGGGAGGTCTATGGTTATCAATGTGGAATATAATCAGCTTCATCCACCGCTTAGAGCAACTGGATATCCTGATGGCGATGTCAATGATGAGACCGGCTTTTCTCCTTTTCCAGGAAATATAAATCAAGTAATCTTCTCTCAAATACCCAGCATTTCTGCTTCCCTTACACAATATCTCAACGTTTCATTTTTCCCTTCAATGTGCCCACTTTGTTAGTGCTGGTACTTGTGAAAATAGAAGCAGAAAAAGATGCTATATCACAATTGGATTTGAGAGTTAATTGTCTGATTACTGCTCTAGTTAATCTCAAAGTATATAGGTTAAATGTAAGGGGAAAGTACTCGTTGGGAGGTGAGATGAAAGTTGGGAGACACAAGTGTTGGTTATTTGATGATTATTCTCAAATTATTTGTTTCCATATTTATTGGATTAGTATCTTGTATTTATAATA
>JBBMKA010000021.1:20100-31876 GCA_037833695.1 Sechiopsis laciniata | reverse complement strand
TAATTAAATATACATAAATTAAAATTGAATTTTTAAAGTACTTAAATAGAATGGAAAGGTAAAATAAAAAAGAAGCAATGATCTAATGACATTATTTACTACCTACTTACTAATCAAGTAGATGTTGGAGAGACCTCATCTATAAATATTGTTAAATAAAAAAAAAAAAAGAAAAAAAAAAGTGAAGCATTGAAAACAAAATAATATTCTATATCTCAAAAAAGAAAAAATAAAAAACAAATAATATTCTAACTTAAAATAAGTAATGAAATGAAAAGGAAGAAATGGTACAAAAGAATTCGTCATTGTTAACTTTTATGACTAGAAACTAAAAAGCGAAATCGAGTTTTATCACTTAAAAATTAAAAAAGTTACTAAAATAAAATAAAAAGTTTAATCATTTTTACATTGCCATCGAGGGGGACCCATTAAACAAGTGACTGATTAGCATCTTCCAAAGTAGCGTAGCGTTCGTTCACCGCGACCGGAAGAGAATTTCCAGATCCACAGAATTTCACCTTACGATTCGCTTCTATTTATGATTTTCCCCCAAAATCTCAATTCTCCATCCTCCAATTTCTGTTAACATCTTCATTGAAGCTTCGTTGATTTGATCGATGGCATCCTCTGTCGATTCCACTGCACTCAAGCTTTCTCAGCTTGCCATCAATGGCGATTTCGCCTCATCTCTTCCGAATCTGCAGAAGAATCTCCCTCTTCTGTCGGCTGAACAGGTATTCTATTACTACTACTACTACTACAACTACAACGTATTCTGCTTTGATGTTGGATGTTGTATTGTTGTGGTGTGATTTTGTTTGGTGGTGATGGAACAGGTTGAATTGGTGAAGGTATTGCTGGAAATGGGGCAGCGTCATCTTTTTGAGCACTGGCCCGACCCTGGCGTCGATGATAACGAAAAGAAGGCTTTCTTCGACCAGGTCTTTTTATTTTATTTTTATTTTTTTGACTTTTGATTTTGACTTGTCGTGTTTTGGGGGGCAATTCGTTCTTTCTTTCTCTGTATTATTATTATTATTATTATTATTAATTGCTTTATTTATGAATCCTGACGTTTGGCTGTGGATTGAGTATTAATGGCACACTGCCTCTTAGTGAACTATTTGTTGAGAACTGAAAAGCTTCTTTCCTTTTGAGTTTGGATTAAATGTTATATTGATCCAGCTGTGAATCCTTTGAAAAAGGAAAATGAGAAAGAGTGAATACAAATTGAACAGAAATTTCCTTTTGCTTTCAGGTGAAGGAAACAAATAATTTTTTGTATGCTAAAAGAAAGTAATTGGACTGTATTAAGGAGATTCTTAAGTCTTTTGGACTGAGAAATGGCTTCAATTTCTTAAACATTTAAAAATTTCAAATTACTTCCGAGTTTCAAAATTTTCTTTTATTTTCTCTTTTTCTTGTGGGTTACTTCTTCTCCGGTGGAATGAGAAAAGAATCTAAAGTGATTTTTCTTGTGCTTAGTATGCCTTTAATTGGAAGTTGTTCCATTGCAGGTTGCTCGGCTCAATTCGAGCTACCCTGGGGGTTTGGCCTCCTATATCAAGACTGCCAGAGGACTCTTAGCAGATTCGAAAGCAGGAAAGAACCCATTTGATGGCTTCACCCCCTCTGTGAGTAACTAACTGATACTATTGGTGAAAAAGGCTCTCTCTGTACAGCTGCAAGTTTGCATTGGATGTTAAGAAATTAACACATTGTGGAAGTTGTTGGTTTAGCTGGAAATTTTTCTTATATTTATTTGGAAGTGATGAAAGATATGTAAATTAAGATTTAAATTGTACTGTAGCAATAAAATCTCTATCTATTGTAGGCTTTTTCTGGATTGAGAAACTAATTCCTCTAAAAAATGAAATGAACTAGATCAAAGCTTACAAAATTCAAAGAATTCTAAAACATTCCTCCAGTTTGGATAAATAACTGTGTCTGATACTTCCTGACATTCAAACAATGTCATAAAGAATATAGATCATTTTGAGGTGTGCATTTAAATGATTTATTGAACATTGTGAATACATTATATATAATGTTTTTCATCATGAGATTAGTTTACTTATAAAAGTGTAATTATTTAATAGTAAGTGAAGTGTTGTATCCTACGTTACTGTGATAGTAATTTTTTCTTTTGTTATTTTGAGATATATTCAACTTCCATCATCCTTCAAGCGGTTTATTTGGTGATATACTGTAGTCAATGAAATGTAGTTTTGGTTGATCGTTGGATGACAACTCTATAGGTTCCTACTGGTGAAGTTTTGACTTTCGGTGAAGATAACTATGTCAGCTTTGAGGAAAGAGGTATAAAGGAAGTCCGGAAGGCTGCATTTGTTCTTGTTGCTGGTGGGCTTGGGGAGCGGTTAGGATATAATGGAATTAAGGTGATTCATCAAGCCTCACGTTGAAGTTTTACAGCTAACATTTTGTGACATATATTTGATATATTTCCATCATTATAAGATTTTAACAATTATACAAATCTTTCAGGTGGCTCTTCCAGCAGAAACTACTACAGGAACATGTTTCTTACAGAGTTACATTGAATACGTTTTGGCTCTTCAACAAGCTAGTAATAAACTTGCAGGTTTGTCCTTAGTAATATATGGTGATGTGGTGTTGGTAAAGTCTTCTATTGACTAGGATAGCGAATTCTAAGGACATTGAATACGTGAGGCTTGATGAATCACCTTAATTTCATTATTTATTTTATTTTGCTTATGAATAGTAATTCTTAACTATTCAGTCCCTGGGGAACTTTTCACCATGCAACATGTTAACATATTTTAAAGCCATTACGAATAGCATGATGTCGAGTCATGTTCTCAAACTCCAACCTCATTTCTGAACACTGGCCGATTATATTGAGCTTAATGCTGCGGCTCAACAAGTGTAACTAGAAGTGACCCTTAAAATAGAACAATTATATTAGTTGATAGAAGAATAAGAAACTCTTGATGTTAAGCACCATACAGAGAGAATTGGAAGTCTATGAACAATAATATTTGTAACATGCTTGCAAGGTGTATATATATTGGACCATATGAACCAAAAAAGCACTCAGAAAGACAATGGAGTGTGTGTGTGTGTATATATATTGTATATATATATTTTTTGATAATAAGACAACAATATATTTTTTTAGGACTATATTGTCATTTTGGCTTGAATGGTGGTTCTTACTGCTTGGAACTGAACATTGAGGGTATATTTACTGTTTGAACACTGAATTAAGCAATACTATCAATTTTAGTCTCCTTAGGTTATTGGGTTTTAGGAAGCTTGTGCGAACTCAGAATATTGCAGCTGTGGTTAGATTTACCATAAGTTCATTGTCTCACTGAAGCGGTCAGTTGCCATTTTATCGTACCTGAGAAGTGACAATGTTTTTTCTTTCTTTCTAACTTTGTAGGTGAACTTCAAACAGAGATTCCTTTTGTTATAATGACATCAGATGATACTCATACACGTACGCTAAAGCTGTTGGAATCAAATTCTTATTTTGGAATGAAACCCACACAAGTTAAACTTTTAAAACAGGTAAATATTTTGCATGGTTTATTAGTAGTCTATTTTAGTTCTAAAATTACAATTCTAAAAATCCGTTCGATCTTTTTATCGTAGGAAAAAGTTGCTTGTTTGGATGATAATGATGCCAGGCTTGCTGTTGATCCACATAACAAGTATAGGATTCAGGTTTTACTTTGTGTGCTCTCTCTTTCTCTCTGTCCGTCTCCTCTCTTTTCTGTCCACGGGGATTATGCTAAATTTATCATTTCATCCTTGAAGTACTTACCATTTTCCCAATTTTATCCCCAATGTGTTAAAATTTTCAACCAACTACTTTCTCAATACTGTCATTGAAATTGAAGAATGAACTGGTGACGTGATATTTAAATTTTAGAGTATCTTGTGATAATACTTTATCAAGTGAGTATCCATCCGGGTATAGTGGAGCGAAGCTCCGATTTCTCGGTTTCTAAAAAAAAAAATTTATCAAGCAAGTTTTATTTTAGGAAATTTGTTGTAGATAGCGAATTCTAGAATTCAGTTTTAATTTAAACAGTTTTAAAACAAGGAATGTTTTTGAAAACTAGCATAACTTCAAGAACCAAATGATGTGTTAAGCCTTTTTATTTTATTTTATATCATTAATAATATAACATATGCTCACTCTCGAACCTTTTATTTCATAGACCAAGCCTCATGGCCATGGGGATGTCCATGCACTTCTCTACTCTAGTGGCCTTCTCAAAAATTGGTAAGTCACATGGTCTTAACTTTTACTTCTCATGACCCTGCTCTCAACTGTACTTTGGAGCTTTGTTCTTAGTATTATTGGATGGACATTTCATGCGTTGTTACGCTAGAATCTTTCAGGTTATAAAATTGTTGTTAGGTCAGGTATGTGGCTATGCTTGCTTATCTTTTTAGCACACAGAAGAACGCAGGATAGAATAATAGTAAACAATTTCTTAGGTTTAGTTAACAAATTTTTTTCACAACCAAATATTATAGAGTTCGGTGGTTTGTGCCATGAGAATAGTCGAGGTGCACGTAAGCTAACTTAGACACTCACAAATAAAAAAATATCGTAATTTTTCTATAATAAATCAATCTTTCATTGAGAAAAAAAAAGAATGAAAAGAAAATATATAATGCCATAGAAAAAGGAGCCCTAAAAAAGAGGCAACCGACAAGAACGACCTCCAATCAAGCACACTAGACATAAAAAATAATTACAAAAATTCTTTGCCAGCAAGCCCAAAACGAAACATAGAATCTAACTTAGTTCATGAAGTTGTGAACTTATATATAAGATTACCTTGAGATATTCTTTTGTAACTTTTCATCATATCAATGAAAGTTTTCGGCTTCCTATCAAAAAAAAAAAATTACCTTCAGATATTTGTCTAGGATAATAGTAATGCTTTCTTAGTTTGACAGCAAGTTTATTAATAAAATGCCTTATCGGGTAGCTTGGTGAGTTTTAAGTCTTAAAAACTTTGTTACAAAAAAAAATCTATTGTCCTTCTCTTATTAAAAAAAAAAAAAACTTAAATAGAGGCTCTTAGGCACGAGGGGACCAGAGAATGAGTAATCTGAACTTTGGGCTGATGGGTTCTATTTAAAAAGAACTTTGGACTGCTGGGTTCTATTTAAAAAGAACTTTGGACTGATGGCCTGATGGATATGCTTTATCTTGTGAGGAATTTGGTGTTCGAATTTGAGCCTAATATCCGTCAAGTTATGTAGCACAATTATGTTATGTTACTTATATTAGCAGTTAGATAAAGTATTTTTTGCTAGGATTGATTCATGTTGAATTGCATTTTCTTTTATTAGAATTTCTTATGCATTGCATTGTTTTATTCCTTGGTTGATTTCCTTAGGCACGATGCTGGTTTAAGATGGGTTCTTTTTTTCCAAGATACAAATGGGCTTCTATTTAAGGTTTTTCCTTGACCATCCAAGTATTTTGGATATCTTTGACGTGTGCCTATCATAATTCATTCCCTTTTACTTGTGTCATGCAGGCAATTCCAGCTTCTTTGGGTGTTAGTGCTACGAGGGAGTACCATGTTAATTCTCTTGCTGTTCCACGCAAAGCAAAGGAAGCCATTGGTGGAATTACTCGTCTTAGTCATGCTGATGGTACCATCAACTAGCCTTGTTAATATCAATTTTATATGCTTCGAAATAGGAAACTACTATTCCTCAGCGTATTTTTTAGAATTTAAATGTGTAATGGTCAGCCTACGTGTAAGAATAGGAATTTATGTTGTCCCCAAGGGACAACCTCGTTGGTTGAAGCTTGGGATCTCCAAATTGTGCTCCCTTGGAAGTCTCAAGTTCGAGACCGAATTGAGTTTAATTGTAAAATCTCTTGTTGCTTCGGGATCCGGACCTTGAGTATGTGGGTGCCCTCGGGTGTATAAGAGCGAAGCTCCAATTTCCAGTCATAAAAAAAGAATAGGAATCTATGTTGATATTTCCTGTCATCAAATTTGTATATATTTGTCTGATGTGGATAATCAATATTTTAAATTGATGATAATGTACATCATGGGTTGGCACAGTTGTCCTGTGAAAATAATTGAGGTGTGTGCGCACAAGCTGGTTTGGATACTCACGAATATCAATAAAAAAAGAAAAAAGAAAAAAAAGATTGTGTATATGTGAGGTAGCCATTAAAACACGGAGAACTCAGCTGTTACTTGTGTCAATTTTCTTGTTACCAAGGGGAAGGGGAAGGGGAAGGGTCAACTACTGATAAGTAGCTGCACTTTATATCATTCTACTTGTCAAATCAGCAACAGGCTTCACAACAATATCTGATAATTAGTGTTGTCAAAATGGAAACACTATGAAACTACTTGTTGGTAAATGTAAGTACTTGATCTTAACTTTCACAAAATCGTATATGACTCTGTATTTTATCCTTTGCAGGAAGGTCTATGGTTATCAATGTGGAATATAATCAACTCGATCCACTGCTTAGAGCAACTGGACATCCTGATGGCGATGTTAATAATGAGACTGGCTTTTCTCCTTTTCCAGGAAATATAAACCAAGTAATCTACTCTCAAATACCCAGCATTTCTTCTTCCCTTATGTGCTTACTTTGTAAGTACTGATACTTGTAAAAATGAAAGCAGAGAAAGATGCTACATCACAATTGGATTTTTGTGTTAACTATCTAATTACCATCGCACTAGTTAATCTCAAAGTATATGTGAAATAGTTGAATTTTTATTAAGAATGGTGAAATGCAATATGCCTCCGTTATTTTTGTGAAGCATTAAGATAATGTCCATTGAGGTGCCAGTATTAGCCGTATTGTAAAAAACTTAGTTAGTTGGCAGGGTTCTAGGAAGATATTGGTTAAATGTAAGGGGGGAAGCTAAGGTACTTGTTGGGTCATTGATTTTTCTAGGTTTGTAGAGAACTTCTTTGAATCATGCAACCTATCAAAAAGTTTTCAACGTGTTTGTGTCACATGGTTAGAAATGCGAGGAAAACTGTGAATGCTATTTGCTCTTGTTATATTGCAGATTCAGATCGGTTTATTCTCTGGTCTTATGCCTGATTTGAATATTTTTTGCAGCTAATTTTAGAACTTGGTCCCTATATTGATGAGCTGAGAAAAACAGGAGGTGCTATAAAGGAGTTTGTCAATCCCAAGTACTTTTCTTGCCCCTATTTTTGTATTTATTTTGGTGTGAAACTCTTTTGTATTCGTATCCATTGTTTCTCAAGCTTTCCTTTGGATTGTTAAGATTTTCCTCTCTTCTTCTTTTGGGCCACAAAAGAATGTGTGCTCCATCCTGTAAACGAAATAACTTGATAACGACTTATTGAGAATCTCCAAATAATAAAATCCATTTGGTGCAAGGGAATTTCTTATAATTGAAACACGTTGCTTCAGACTCTATTTGGGGGCACGGGACAAGCAAAATTACTAGGAACTTCTTAGCTTTTGAATCTTGTAAATGTAAATACATTGTAAACCATACGCTATGGTAGCTGCTAAGAAATTCCTTCATTTAAATAATTTTGCAGATATAAAGATGCTAGCAAGACTTCTTTCAAGTCTTCAACCCGTTTGGAATGTATGATGCAAGATTACCCTAAAACATTACCACCATCAGCTAGGGTTGGATTTACGGTAATTTTTCTTCCCCTAGGCTAGTAAGTAATTCAGATTTTTGAAAACCTAAAAAGTAACTTGGCTGTATGATTCTTTTAATTTGATTTTTTTCTGAGTCTGGTAGAACTTGTCTTAATTCTTCAATTTACAAAATGATCCTCATTAAATTCTTATTTTTGTATTTAAGCTTTCTGTATTTTTTTTATTCAGGTGATGGATACCTGGCTTGCTTATGCACCAGTCAAGAATAACCCAGAAGATGCAGCTAAGGTAAAGTTGAAACCCATAGTTCACCTCTGTCGTTTAAAAAACTGATCCAGAATTATAGATATTTCCTCTTCAAGCCAGATTATACCTGTTCTCTATTATTTTGAACTTTCAATATCTATATATCTTTTTGCGTTTGGTGTTCTTATCATTCAGAATTATGGACTTTATTTTATGTAGGTACCTAAGGGAAACCCATATCACAGTGCCACTTCTGGGGAAATGGCCATATATCGTGCAAACTGCCTTGTTCTCAGAAAGGTATCATATGACATCTCTCTCTCTCCAAAGAAAGTCAGGAACTTTATAAAGAGTTAGAAGAAAATTTTGCGAAATTAAAAAGATTTTGTAGTCCAATAGAAAATGGGCTAATTGTCTATAAAATAAAGTGGGTTAATGGGGGATTTTTCATCTAGGCTGTCTGCTAATTCCAAGCTCAGTGAATGCAATTTTATAACTGTCTTTTCGACAGAAATACCTGTTCTTAGCTCGAGTCAACTTATTTTATTTCATAGTATGGTAGCAGTGGCAACTAAAACTTGGTTATGTGAGCACTTACCACTGCCTATGAAGAAATTATCTTTTTGCATGATGTCATATAAACAATTAGTTAGTTGTTGGTAGCCACTAAGAAAGATAAACCATGTAACTCGCTCCTTGGTATCTTAATTTTAAGCCTACTTTTCCATTTTGCCAGGCAGGAGTTCGAGTAGCCGATCCAGTCGTACAGATATTCAATGGCCAAGAGGTTGAAGTCTGGCCTAGGATCACATGGAAACCGAAATGGGGTTTGACCTTTTCAGAGATAAAGAGCAGAGTTCGTGGAAATTGCTCAATTTCTCAGCGTTCTACCATGGTCATCAAGGGGCGCAATGTTTATCTTCAAGACCTCTCCTTAGATGGAACTCTCATTGTGAATGCAGTTGAAGATGCTGAGGTAATGCTGAGTGCAATTTTTACGTGATTTTCATTTCCCTCTACATAGTAAGGTCTGCCCACAAGTATAAAAGTTTGATATTGCGTCTACAATTTCTAAGACTTTTCATTTCAGCATCACCATCAATCAAATGTAGAAAGTGTGTTTAGTGCAGTATTTCAAACTATGCGTGCGTGCTTAGAATGCTTAGAATTTCCCCATCCTATTGAGCTCTTTTCATTGTTGACGTCAAATACAAATATCAGTTTCCATGTACTTGCAAACTACAGTGTGTTCATTGACGTTGACAACAAAAACTGATAAGAATATCCTTGAAAGGTCTCACAAACTTCGTAAGAAAGGTGGACTATTCTCTCATTACCATTAGTTTTGAGATGGAACCTTAGGATATTTAAAATGGTATCAAAACGAATATTCGACTCAATAAAAAGAAATTTAGAGCCGATCTAAAAATGTTGAACTCAAAGATATACCATCTTGAGGGGGTATGTTGAAACTCCCCTCTCACAACCTTTATAAGAAATGTGGGATACTCTATGAAACCTCGTGTTATCTAATAAAAATTAGTTAAGCAGAGCAATTTGGTATTGGTTTTAGCAGGTAAAAGTAGGCGGTTCAGTGCAAAACAAGGGTTGGACTCTGGAACCCGTGGATTATAAAGACACTTCAATACCTGAGGAAATAAGAATAAGAGGCTTCAGAATCAACAAAATGGAGCAGGAAGAAAGAAATTAAGCTTGGACTTCAGCCTGAAATGATTTGAAGGTAAAGTTCTCATTCAATTTGGTTTGTTGAACCAGTTTTCTCTGCAAAATAAGTTTTTTTTTTCCTAACCTAGGAAAAGAAGAATTATAACGATGTACTCTTAAGTTGGCCTGGAATAATTTGGTTGAGTAATAATATCAAATATGATATCATGAGATGGAGAATGAAATTCCTATGATGCTTCTAACGTTGTTATACTTCATTATCATGATGACATGATTGAACTTGACCCATGGCCCTTCATTTCTAGAAAGGGGCGTGCCCCTCATGTTTATGTGTAGAGAATTGCAACCCCACCTCAAAAGAGTAGGGCTCACCTTTTCCAATTTGACTTTTGAGTTTCCACCACACGGTTAGTCTTCTGGTCATAATGGCACAATAGAAAAATGTTTTCCAATCACTATTAGGAAATTTCCTGGAAAATTTGGCCTTTCCTCAAAATTAGACACCCAACCTTTTTTTAAGAGTGAAGTTTAGGTAAATAGAAAAATAAATAAAATTAAAAATAAAACGTAAATAGACATGAAAGTTTAGGTTTTGTCTGACATGACATAAATTTTGGCTCGTGGTTGTGGTAGCTTTTCAACCTAGAGTGAGTTTGGTTTGGCTTGGGGGTGATTGGATTTAGGGGTTGGGAACTTGGGAGGGGAAATTATCCAAACCTATATTTGTTTTTTATACATAACAATTTCTCTTATCTCCTCCTTAACTCTCATCAACTATATTTAATCTTATAAAACTTTAAATCAAACCTTATTACAATAAAATTAATATAAAATTAAAAAAAAAAATCTCTCTTAAACACCGACTACCAAAAAAAAAAATTCCAACATCTCTTTTCAAAACACAAATTCCCAAAAAAGATTTCAACATCTCCTCTCTAAAACATCAATTTTCAAACAAATACTTCATTCTTCCAAATCACTCAACTTCTTCTTCATTTCTTCTTCCTCTTCATTTTCCCTTCCTCTCCTCTCCTAAACTCCAAAATCCAATCACCCCGTGGTTTTTTATTCTTTATTTTATTTTATTTTTTTAATTTTTTGTTGGACTCAAATTATTGACTTTTTAAACGAGTCCGTTTGAAAATCGGCTTGTGAGAGGTTGATACCCACACTGAGTGGCCCAATTCTTTAGTGCTACTTGTTAATCTTTTTTTCCTTATATATATATATATATATATATATATATATATATATATAACTTTGTATTATGTATTTTTCATTTTCTGATTTACACCATACCATGTATTTTCAACCAATCAAATGAAAACTGAGTTAAAATTAACGTGAGAAATACTACTAAAATAATTAGGTTTTTTTTAATCATTTAATTGGCTTAGTGTTGCTTTCAGAATTACGTGTAGAAATAAATGCTTTGATGTAGAAAGAACTCCAATTTTCTTGAGAATGAAAGGACACTCAATGGAATGGGTTGGTGACATGTTGCCTTGATTAATGGATTATATTTCAATTTAACTATACGGTCACAAGTTTAATCATAAAAATTAGTATTTAACTTTCATCTTATTTGAAAATAATAGTAACTTCTATGTAGGGAGTATGATCCCTCTTGTGAACTCATAAAAAAATGGCAGCAGAAAGACTATTGGATCTGATGAGAAAGAAAAGAAGAGAGAAGAAACTTAGAATAAATTTTAGGGTAAATTATACATTTAGTCTCTATGGCCTGTGGTTTGATAAAAGTTAGAGCATAGTTCCTATAGTTTTAAGTCTAGAATTTAATCTATATGATTCGATAAAAATTAAAAAATAGTCTTTATCGTTCGTAATTGTTTACGAATTAAGTACACATAGAAAGATGGTTTTTTATCGAATGGATAAGTGGTTCAATGATTTCATTGTTTGGTTGTAAACAAGTTCAATACTAGCGTCACAAGTTCGATCTTGAGAATCGGTATTTGTCTTCCCTCTCCCCATATGTTCTAAAAAAAGAGTTGTTTTTTTTTTTTTTAATCAATCACATATCTCACACCATCATTAATGACAAAGATTATTTTTTAGATTTTTTAAAATCATAAGATTAAATTTTAGTTTTTAAAATCATATGCATTAAATTTTAACTTTCTACGAGGGACTAAATTCTAGACTAGTCTTAACTTTCATCAAACTAATAATTGT
>JBBMKA010000021.1:0-20000 GCA_037833695.1 Sechiopsis laciniata | reverse complement strand
ACGATGGGTTACCAAGCTGTTAGGGTATGATTTTGACATTGAATATCATCCGGGCCTCGAGAACAAAGCTGCCGATGAATTATCTCGCATATCTCCCACACCTGAGTTAGCTACACTTTTTGTTCCTAGCCTAATTGATATGACCCAAATTTTTGAAGAAGTTAAGCAGGATGAACACCTCCAAGCCATCGTGGAAGCGCTACGATCCGACCCGGAGAGTCACCCAAAGTTTGAGCTCGTGAGAGACAAATTGTTATACAAGGGCAGAATGGTAGTGTCCTCTCAGTCCTCTCTAATACCGACTATATTACACACGTACCATGATTCAATTTTGGGTGGCCACTCGGGATTCCTCCGAACTTATAAACGACTTACTGGAGAATTGTTTTGGAAAGGGATGAAGATAGACGTGCAAAAGTATGTGGCTGAATGTGCAGTTTGTCAGAAAAATAAGACAGAAGCAAGAACCCCCTGCTGGTCTTTTACATCCTCTTGAGATACCGGACAAAATATGGGAAGATATATCTATGGACTTCATCGAAGGGTTGCCCAGGTTGAATGGAAAGAACTCTATATTAGTGGTGGTTGACCGTCTGAGTAAATATGCACATTTTATCTGCCTAAGTCACCCGTAGAGCACTAAAGTGGTGGCAGCAATATTTACTCAAGAAGTGGTAAGATTACACAGAATCCCGAGGTCCATTGTGTCGGACTGAGACAAAATCTTTATCAGTCATTTTTGGACTGAGCTGTTTAAAAGTCAAGGCACCCGCTTGAAGAGGGCACGACATTCCACCCCCAGACGGATGGACAGACTGAACGAGTGAATGGGTGCATAGAAGTGTATCTTCGTTGTTTTTGTAGCGAACACCCGAAGCAATGGAATAAATGGATGGCTTGGGCGGAATATTGGTACAACACTAACTATCACGTGTCCATTAACACCTTTCCAAGCCGTTTATGGTCGCTCGCCTCCCCCTATCATATCTTATGGAGAAAACAAAACTACCAATGATGCGGTAGAATAGCAACTGACAGAGCGTGACTTAGCTCTCATGGCCCTTAAAGATCGTTTGTGCCTAGCTCAAGAAAGGATGAAACGTTACGTTGATCAGAAACGTCGTGAAGTTTCTTATCAGGAAGGGGAAATGGTCTATCTGAAACTCGGGCCCTATAAACAACGATCCTTAGCGATTCGCAGATGTGAGAAACTAGCTCCCAGATACTTTGGTCCCTATAGGATCAGCGATTGCATAGGCAAAGTTGATTACCGTTTGGAATTGCCAACCGGATCGTTTATTCATAATGTGTTTCACGCGTCGTAGTTAAAGAAATGCGTTGGAACTAAACATCAAGTTCAGCAAATATCTGCAATTCTGTCGGAGGATTTTGAATGGATCGCAACCCTGGAAGCAGTTCTGGGTCTGAGATGGAATAGCGAATTGGGTCTGGAAGAATGGTTGGTTAAATGACAAGGCTTGCAAGAGGATGAGTCGACTTGGGAAGAAGTAAATTACATGAAGCAACAATTTCCTGATTTCCACCTTGAGGACAAGGTGTATTTGATCCCGGCGGGTAATGTTAGACCCCCAATTATCCATACTTATGCTAGAAGGCCTACAACCGATATAGTTGAGGAAAGAACAATGCCGCGCAGAGTGCAAACATATTCGAGGAGGTAAAAGAGTAATTGAGTAGGGGGAAGGGTCAGATAGTGGAGCAGGCCGTTAGCGCTCGCAGGTTGGGGTCATGGCTAGTGTTTATAAAGCAGGTTATCGTTGGGAGCAAGGGGGGAGGAAAAAGCAATCTAGGAGCAGAGAGGAGAGTACCGGTGCTCTGAATTCACCGGAAGTTATCTTTATTTGCTTTTGTTGTGTTGTTTCTTTTTGTGCTTGGTCTCTGTTTTTGTAACTGGGATTTGACTCATTTTGGAGCGTTATCAATATTACTAGTAGTATTGTTTGGTATCTGGTGTGTGGTACTCTTTTTGCAGGATAAGAACTTCTGGATACCTAACACTGTTCTACAATTATAGTGATAGGCCCCCAACAATTTTATTGATGATCAAAGAACAAGGTGCCAAGGAAAGTTCAAGAGCTTCTCACATCTCCACAACAAAATAGCCAAATAAGATGTCTAACCTTTAATCGACTTTATACACTTTCACTTCTTAACCCAAAAGTCTTCCAACAAACTTGCGTCCCACGACAAAACGACCACAGTCACTTCCCCAACACTTCTCCCTTCCTTGCGTGCTTATTTACACCTTCCTGATTTTGGGCCTATTATATTGGGCACACATTTAGAACATCTCTAACTACGTCTCCCCCTTCAATTTTCTTGGTTTTGCAATCTCAAGATATTCTAGCATGAGTATGTATCATTAATGTCTATATCTTCTAATCATCATGGATTAACTTGTGGTCAAATAAGGGCCTTATAAATCATGAAGGGCTTATAAATTATGAGTTCAATCCATCAATGTTTTAAGAGGCTAAAGGCGGAATCGAGGCTTTTTCTCTTGAAGAGGCGAGGCATAAGCCTCGAGGCGGTATGAGGCGTAAGCCTCAATTTTAATTAAAAATATTATAAAAGTTCTAAATTTGTGTAAACATGTATGGTAATACATAATATTTATGCAAATATATATATAACATAACACCAACACTAATAGGATTGAGTTTTTTTGGTATAAATAATTTAATTGATGAATGAAATATAAGTGAATTCTCCAAGCACTTATAGTGAATACAACAAAGAACTCTAAAAAGAGATGCTAGAGGAAAATAAGCCCACAAATGATCAAAATTGACAATTCTTAAACAATTGTGTCTTTCTAACAAAAGAATCCATAAGAGAAAATCTATATTGTTTTGGTTCAAACTCTTATATTATAAGAATGAAAAATATTAATACTATTCTTCTAGTTATTCTACGAGGCGTAGGAATTTTAAGCCTCGATGCGTTATCATCAAGGCGTAAGCCTCTTATGATCCAACAAAGGCGTAAAACTAGAGGCTAAAAGTTAGAGGCTCGCCTCGCCTCAAGGCATAAGCCTCAATAGCCTTTTGAAACATAGCAATCCATAGTGTAGTCACCTACCTAGAACTTCTTACGAGTTACCTTGAGAACGAAATGTAGTATGATTAGGTGGTTGAGCTGTGAAAATCATTGAGATACGCATAAGTTTGTCTGGACACTCACGGATATAATTATAAAATTAAATCTACAGCACCTCTTTGAGGCCAGATTATAATTGTTCCCATTATTTTGACGTTTCATTATCTATGTATCTTTTTGAGTTTGGCTTTCTTAACACACATAGTTATGGACTTTTTTGTGTAGGTACCGAAGGGAAACCCATATCACAGTGCCACTTCTGGAGAAATGGCCATATATCGGGCAAATTGTATTGTTCTGAGAAAGGTATCATATGACAGTCCTCACTTTCCAACGAAAATGCCGAACTTTACAAAGAGAGAAAAAAAAGTTTTAGAAAGTAATAAGATTTTTGAGTCTTGATGGTTCATAATTACAGTCTCAAAAATGAAGTTCATTTTATAAAATCAGAAAATTCACTTTTCTAACCTGTAGAATTGAGTCTATTGATTTTCTTCTCGTCACCATCTTTTTCATTGCATGGCGGTTGGAAAATTTTCATGTAGGCGCTTCTATGCTAATTCTAAAGCTCAGTGAATGCAGTTTTATCATCCGTTATTCATTTCTTTTATTCTGTCTTATCTCATATCCTTTTGATTTACATTGATGTTTTGTTTTGGATGGGGAGGGTCTTCTGGCTAGGAAAAAGAGATTTTTAATGCATCCTGGAATTACTCTCCTTGGTCAAGTGTGTTAATTACTATGATTGTCATTCTACATAAACATCTGTTCTTAGCATGAGTCCTTAATTTATTTTATTTCACCTTATGGTAGCAGTGGGAACCAAAAATTGATATATATGTCTGCTGTTTCTCTTATCACTATCTAAGAAGAAATCATATTTGTGCATGGAAGTGCTTGCATGTCATATGAAAAATTGTTTTGTTTTTGGCAGTTACGAAGAAAGATAAATCATGTAATTCCCTCATTGGTATCTTAAATTTTAAGCTATCTGTTCTATCTCGACAGGCTGGAGTTCAAGTAGCCGATCCAGTCGACCAGGTATTTAATGGCCAAGAGGTTGAAGTCTGGCCACGCATCGCATGGAAACCGAAATGGGGTTTGACCTTTTCAGATATAAAGAGCAAAGTTGGTGGAAATTGCTCCATTTCTCAGCGTTCTACCATGGTCATCAAGGGGCGCAGTGTTTATCTTCAAGACCTTTCCTTGGATGGAACTCTTATCGTGAACGCAGCTGAAGATGCTGAGGTATGTTGAGTGCAGTTTTTATTAAATTAAAAGTTCAAGTAGTCACGGATAAACTTTATGGGGGTGTTTGGTGGAAGGGGAATGGAACGATTATGGAAGAATTAGAATATGTAGGAGAAGGATTAACTGAGGTATTGATTTGATTATCTGTGTTTGTGATGAGTAATGGTGGAATTATTACCTATATTTGAGGTGCAAAGAATGATTATGAAGGAAAAATTGATTCGATGTGTTTGATGTGTAGAGAATGATTATGGAAACAAAGTATTTCTTATAAGGAGAATGAAAAGTGATTATGAGAATTGAAGAGTGATTACGAGGAGAATGAAGTATGGAAAGATGAATAGTGATTATGAGAAGAATGCTCGTGAGTAATCCAAAAGTGAGTAAGAAGAATTATTCTCATCTACCGGTTTGATCCTCTTTGTCCCAAATACCCCTTCGTAATTTTCATTTCTTCAAAGTTAGATCCTTCCCAAGTGTGGAAGTTTTCTCTAGCGCCTACAATTTTTATGACTTTTCTATTCAGCATCACCATCTGATGTAGAAAGCATATTGTTAGACCCTCAATAACTAATACATATGCTTGGAAGAAGCGGGATGAGAATGTGGAGAATGTTGTGTCCCCACCTATCTTATGTACATATACGAGGAGGGGCAAAAGAAGAATTGAACAGGACAAGGGTCTGGTAGTGGAGCAGACCGTTAGTGTGTAGTGCATTGCTTTTAGGGTTGGTAGTAAGGGGGGTATTAATAGAAGAAGATGAAGCTTTGAGGAGTGAAAGAAAGTAAGAGCTGAAGAAGCAGCCATAGAAGGGAGAGTCATCGGTGCTCTTGAATCCACCGGAAGTTATCACTATTTTGTTATCTTGTCTTTATCTTTTCTTTGTTATGTTATTTTGTTAGCCACTCTTGGGATTAAGACTTTATTCGAATCTCTGAATCAATTTTATCAATAGACCTGTTTTGGTATCTGTTATTTCCATCGTTTACTGCAGGGAAATCACTTAGATACCTAACACATATTTAACTCATTTGGTGCACTATTTCAAACCACACATCCTTGCCAAAAGAAGCAGTAACTAAGATGTTAGAGGTGCGAAACTCCCATCTACAAATATTTAAAATGTCTATGTAATAGCTAAGATGTTAGAAGTTTGAAACCCGCCCACAAATATTTTTTTTAAAAATCTACGCATGCGTGCTTAGAATTTCCGCATCCTTGGCTCTTTTGCAATTGTTCCGTCAAATACAAATATTAGTTTCCATGCACATGTAATAGTGTGTTGATTGACGTTGAACTGTCACATCATCTAGCAGTTATTATCTTTACGAAAACTAGTTAAACAGAGCGATTTGGTATTCGTTTTGGCAGGTAAAAGTGGGCGGTTTAGTGCAAAACAAGGGCTGGACACTTGAACCGGTGGATTATAAAGATACTTCAGTGCCAGAGGAAATAGGAATAAGGGGGGATTCAGAATCATCAAAGTCGAGCAGGAAGAAAGAAATTAACCCTCAACTTCAGCCTGAAATGTTTTGAAGGTGAAGTTCTCTTATTCATGGCGTTTGATGAACCGGTTTTCTCTGCAAAATAAGCTCTTTTTTTCCTTTACCATAGGAAAAGAAATATGTAACATTTTTTGTTCTATAATAAATATGTATTCTAAGTCGGTCTAGACTAATTTGGTTGGAGTAATAATATTCTGAGATGGAAATTCCTATGATGCTTCTCTCCATTACTGTGACATGATTGAACTTGACCCATGACCCTTCATTTCTAGAAAGGGGCGTGCCCCTTGTACACATTGCAACCCCACCTCATAAAAATTAATTTACTAGAGTTTTTTTTGACAACCAAATATACTTGGGATAAGGATTGCTGTATGTAGAAGTACAATCCCAAAAAGTCGATCAACCCAATGCAATTTGATAAGAGTTGTGTTATCAAACCTAAATTTTAGGGATTTTAGGTGTATAATAAAAAAAAAAAAAAAACAAAAAAACAAAAAAAAAAACAATTACTAGCACCTTTCTTAAAATATTTTGTTCATAGCCTTTAATCGGTTTGTCGATAATTTTCAATTATTTCATAGATAGCCTTCAATCAGTTTACTGATAGTCTTCAATCAGTTCAATAATATATTAAATCAAACATTTTAAGAAAAATACTATAATTATAATATGGGGCTTAAAAGTTACTATTCATAGTAATTTTCCTTAAATTTTCATGGATTGAGTTCCTTCATTAGTTAACTTTAAAATTAGTTCGGGTTACCAATCCACGAACACCTTTTTAGAAGTTAATAAGTTGATTTATTTAAAAATTGAAAGTAATTAATAAATATATATTTGAAGTAAAAAAAAAGGCAATTTGATGACCTGACCTAATCTGAACGTTGGATTAGGTTTGCTCTTGAACATAAGATTGAGTTGATATTAAATTTGCTCTAACACATAGGATTGAATTGATTCGTCCAAAAAAAAAGACCTAATCCAATTCAAACTATGTATGCCCCTAATTATATACCGTATAGGAATGATCGAGGTGTATTGCAAACTAGCTCGATACACACGATCGAAAAAAAAAAGAAAAAGATGGGCCCACCATTTTCAATTTGGCTGTTTTTATTCTGCAAAAGGCCATGTGAATTTCCACCATACGAATATAAACAAGATTTTCATTGACTCGAGGAAATTTCCAGGTTTCTTCTTAGCTGTCTTTTCGAAGTAGTTAAGCTTAGTACGAACGTAGTTTAACTATTTAATGAACACTCGTTAAAAGGAAAGAATTTGGTAGTTCAACTAAATTATGAATAACAATATAAGACTTATTCTAAAAACGTTGCAAGTGTTATATAAAATACACTTCTATCATTTTCATATTGTTTGATTATTAGATATCAAAACTAGTTTGGAATATTTGTTTCCCAAGAGAAGTATTTAGATAGTTTAATTAGTGTTGCTTTCACAAGTCCTTGGATAAATAAATTGCTTTAATTTAGAAAGTATAATTGTTTTGTTTTGTGTTTTTTTTTTTTTTTTGATAAAATCAGAAAGTATAATTGTTATTAGAATGAAAGGGTAATACAGATTTGAGCCCAACCCAAATATCCAGTATATTGACGTCCATCTTGCGTAAACATTGACGTCAATAATATTGGTATTTCAATTATGAGAAGTAAATTTATATTTATTCTTAAACTAATAATTTAGTTTTTTTACAAACTAGTACATCTTTTTCTTATTATAGAAAGGGTCGGTGGTTTGGTGGTCTCATTTTTTAGTGGTAATCTAGTTCAATACCATGGTCACGAACATCTTGTTATTATCAAATAAGTCAGTGACACGTTAGTTTCATTGTTAGGTGTTAATCTAGTTCAACATCATGGTCACAAATTCAATCTAAAAAATTCAATATTTGGTTCTAATTTATTTGTGAACAGTCATACCTCTATGTAGGGTTTGTGGTCCTCTCCTCCAATCTATACTTAAAAAAAAAACATCTTATTATTAGGATTTTTATTTATATTAATTTTAATAAATGATATGATGGGTCTAATATCAAGAGTTCCAATTTTTGGAGGGGGATTTTCTCCCCTCTTTTGTGGCGTCCATGGCGAGGGTGATTGTAGTTGGTTGTTGGTTAATGGATAGACATTTTCGGAAAAAAAATGATATGGTTGGAAACTATTGACATGGATACCTATACAATCTAATAGGAACACGACCCAGATCTTCTATCGGTGTGATATTGTTTATTTTAGATATAAACCTTCGTGACTTTGAACAGATCTTATACCAATCAAGATGTTGTCTTTTGCTTATAAAACCTAGGAATTTCTTCTTATCTAGTGGAATGATCACATTCTTAATTTGTGCCAATAAGAGCGATAACTTAGCGGCATTAGAATACACATAATGACCAAAGAAGTCTTGAATTCGAGTCTCCCACTCTCCAATTGTTGTAATCTCAACAAAAAAAAAAAAAAATTGTCTTGTTATCCGACCAAATTGATCCCTTTCCAGATGAATGGAATAAAAAAACCAAGGAAAACGCAAAGAGGGTCGTTTTGAGAAAATTGTCATTTGACAAAATCGATGAAAAGTATCTCCAAACTTTATGACTTCTTTTTTTCTATTTTTTACTATTATTTTTTTGAGTTCAACGACAATGGAGTGGAAGATTTGAATCCATGATCTTCTCATTCATAGATTGCATTAATGTCGTCGAACTATTACTCTTGTTCGCCAACTAATATCAGTTTCTAATAGAATATAATTCACTTTTAGATTCAATGGACAATATTAAAGGGGACCATTGACTTGCAATAGAAATAAAATATGTACGAAACTCAGCTTTGAAGGATGAAACTTCTATCAAATTCCCTCCCGCCAGCGGCTTTTGACTTTTCTCTTTTGGTTTAATTTCGAAATTCTGTTTCCTGCTTTTTCTATAAAATCTGCTGCGCAGCTAATCTATTATCAAGTGTCAACAAATATAACATTGCATTTTTTCTTATTTGTATAATCTTCTTTTTGTGTTATATTTCTAAGGCAAGAACAAAGAACATGTCTCCTCTTAGCTACAATGACTTGCTCAGGATCTTCGACAACCTTGACAAGAATGGCGATGGCCTCATTTGCAACCAAGAGCTCAACTGGCTCCTCAACGCCGTTGGCATCCAACTAACCATCAAGGAGTTGGAGTCATTTCTTGAGAAACCAAGCCTTGACTTCAACGAGTTCTTGTTCTTTTACGAATCCATATCGAAGAAAAACAAAGCCGAGTGCAAGGGAGGTGTAGGTGACTGCGATGCGAGAGAGGAAGATATTGACATTGTATATATGGCTTTCAAAGTGTTCGACATGAATGACGATGGATTCATTTCTTCCGAGGAGCTCCAATGCGTGTTGTCGAGGCTAGAGCTTTGGGATGCAAAAAGAGGTGATGTTGATTGCAAGAGTATGATCCGAGCTTATGACACCAATTTGGATGGGAAGCTCGATTTCGAGGAGTTTAAGAACATGATGTTGTTGAAAAGTTCTTGATTCACTTAGAGCTTTTGATGTTGGTTTGTTTGAAATTTGTCGTGAGTTTCTTGGCCAGGTTTCATGGGAGTTTCTTCTTTTTTTTTTTTGTAATGTAAATTATTAAGCTAATCCTAGAAAATTTGAGTTAAAACTACATGCCACTAGTAGAAAAAGAGGCGCCTAACATTAAAGGAAAACAAGGTTGGACAGGCGCTTGACATCTATTCGAGGGATATTAAAGACATCATGAGGGGCGATTTTTGATTATGACATGCCTTTCCTCAAATTCGTCTGTCATCGAATAAGCTTGTTATCATAAAAGGCTTGGAAAGGGTTGGATGGGCAGCACATGCACATGGAAAGGCTGGCGAAGTTGCAGCGTGGGGCTGCGAGTCTGCACAAGGGGAAAGTGAGCACAAGGCTGAGGGCACCTCACTGGTGCAGGCGTGGGGCTGGAAGCACTGCACACAGTTTGCGCATGAGACAAACAATGGGTATGAGGGTGCTGGATCTGGCGCTTGGGAAGGCGCGCACGCTTCAAGCCCCAGCACGTGGCCTCTCTAGTCGCGTGTGCAGCCCGGAACGCCCTGATCCCGCACGCATTTTCCAAGTTGTGGATCTCGTTAGAGTTGAAAGTGGATTTGCTCTCGCTCTCAAACTCACACCATGTCAGATATTAATTAGTGCATTTTGATGTTGAGGTCCTTGTCCTATAGAGTTTAAGTTAGACTTTCGGTATTTTATCATTTTTTTTATGACTATTCTCATTTAACGTTATTATAGTTAATGAAAAATCTTTATTTGTTACTTGCTCATTTATTTAATTTTCATTCTAAAATACATTGCCTTTGCTGTTTATTTATTTTTTCTTCATTCCCCTATGGTTCGGTTTGCGTTTTTATGAAAAGTTGTTGGCTAGTGTTCTACTTCTTGCCTCTTTATGAAAAGTTGTTGATATGCCTAGAAAGAATAGTCGAGATGCGTGTAAGCTAGTTCAGACACTCACATATATTCCAAACAAAATAAATATTGTGCTGTTTGCTGCTCAAGAACTGTGGCCTCACCGTTAGAGGAAGAAAGCATCTTTGGTAACTTTATACATGCTGGGTTATTGCAGGAGTTAACTTTATTAACTTGGATTCAATATGATGAAAAAATTGGGATGTTTTGTGCCATTGCAGGGAAGCAGCTCTGACCAAAACCAGGGAATTAAAAATCTTCTTATTTCCACCCCTCTTCCTATCAACAAAATAATGCTTTTATGTTAATATTACCTTTGAAATGGGGTGTTTTGTTTTTCATTAGTAATAAAAAAAAACAGTTGGAGTATTTATTCTCATTGAAAAATAGGGTTTCCCCCTAGTTTCATGCTTCTCTTAGGTTTCTAAACTTTAAACTTAAATTCTAGCTAATTCAAGATATGTGTTTTTTTCTTCTTAGCTTAGCTTTGATTAAGGCTGTCAATTGCCATTTCTTAATGTAGGAAGAATACTTGGGCTCATAAACTTCTATCATTGCCCACTAATAGACTTTTATTAGTGGACTACTATCCGTGACATTGATAGACATATATTAGTTCACCGATCATTAGACTTCATTGATAGTTAGATGGAAGTTAAAAAATAATTAGTGATAGAAGTTAGTTTGGTTGAAATAGTATTTTTTTTTTTAATAACAAACAATTTCATTGATTGGTTAAAATTGTAAGGGAGGAAGCTCCCAGGAATAAAATTACAAAAAATTTCTCTAATAGAAGAAAAACTAGTCCAAAAAGAGGGGGAAAATGTTACAACCACATTAATAATGTTGGACTTTTGAAAGTTTAGAGACTAAAATGGAATAAATCTCAAAATTCATGAATTAAAATTAGACTTTTAAAAGTTAAGGGCCCAAAATAAAACATAGGTTAAAGTTGAGGGACCAAAATGGTATTTTGGATTGAAAAAGAGATCTGAAGGAGGATATGGGAATTTTGAGTTGGTATAGCTCATTAAGCTTGTTCTTCACAACCCAAAAAGAAGGGTGAAACTACACGCAAAATGTTATTATCTATCGGCAGCTATTGCTAAGTAATTTTGACACTAGGCACATGAAGAATATATTTCAATAATATCTAAGATTAGGGTAAAATTTGTTAGATTGAACTAAGCTACACTGCTCAAATGATTGATCTGCATATTAAATTCATTTCCAACTACCAGTCAAATAATCATTCGTGGGAACTACAAATCTTCAATCGAAACACCATCCATGAGACCGTGTGCCAATCTTCGAAACCAAATCATACTCGTGAGAAACATGCCATCAGGGACACCAAGTTACTTCCACTTCAAATTAACAGTGAAGATTACTCGTATCTTTTGTTGGAATAAACTTTAATGTAATTATTAATTAAGGAATAAGTGGGTAGACAATTAAGGAATTAATGGGTTGTCAATTTAGGAGACTAATTAAGGAATTAATAGATTTTTGATTTAGCAATTAGTGGAAAATACTTGTGGAAAGAACTTGGAGACCAAGTTTGTAATAGGCTATAAATAGAGTGTTCTTTCATTGTGAATTGCAGAGAAAAGCAAGAGAAAGTGTTAGAGAGAAAAAGCAATGTAAGAGAAGGATTGTGAGATTGTGAAATAAAGTGAAATTTGTGTTTTATTGTTTTATTCTTTGAATTTAGATTATACAAATTGGTATCAGAACCAATGGCGAACCTGACGGATCAAATGCAGCTGCCACGATTGACGAAGGCTAATTATGAGAATTGGAGCATCCAGATGAAAGCACTTCTTGGATCTCATTATGCATGGGATATTGTCAAAGAAGGTTTCAAAGAATCAGAAGATACTTCGGCTTATAATGCGAATCAAGTTAAAGCGTTGAAAGAGACGTGATCAAATGATAAAACAACATTGTACATGTTGTTCCGTGCAGTTGACGAATCGGGTTTTGAGAAGATTGTGAGTGCAACAACTTCAAAAGAAGTGTGGGACACTTTAGAGAAAGTGTTCAAAGGAGTCGACCGAGTAAAGCAAGTGCGTCTCCAAACTCTTCGCGGCAATTGGAAAACATAAAGATGAAGGAGTTAGAAAGTGTATCTGACTACATCACGCGCGTGCAGACAGTGGTAATCAACTCAATCGCAATAGCAAAAAGCTAACGGATGCGTGAGTTGTGGAAAGATTTTGAGATCGTTGACAGATGATTTTGAGAATGTGGTGTACGCTATAGAGGAATCAAAGGACCTTGCGACGCTCACTGTTGACGAGCTTGCTGGGTCTTTTAAGGCACACGAGCAATGCAAGAACAAGAAGAAAGAGGAAACGCTAGAGCAAGCGCTTCAAACTAAGGCGTCAATCGAAGATGAAGAGGTACTTTATTCTAAACAATTTTAGAGTAGAGGTCGCGGCCATGGAGATCGTGGATATGGTCGCAGTAGGTTAAGCGACAGTTATGATGTGGAGAAGGGACATACAAGTCAAGTGAATTGGCGTGGAAGAGGACGCGGTCTAGGAAGAGGCGGTAGATCTAATAAGTTAAATATTGAATGTTACAAGTGTCACAAGTATGGTCACTATGCGAGTGATTGTTATTTCGACAAATACTACAATTGCAGTGAAGAAAGGCATTTTGAGAGAGATTGTCGTGCGGATAAAAGGGTTGAAGAAACAAGCACTTAGTAGTAGAAAACAATGCAAATGAAAGTGTTCTTTTGATGGCGCATAAAGAAGGAAGCGATAATAATGATACTGTGTGGTATCTCGAATCAGGGGCAAGCAACCATATGTACGGACATGAGCATCTGTTCAAAGAGATGTAGAAAATTAAAGATGGTCATGTTTCTTTTGGCGATGCGTCAAGAGTAAAGATCAAAGGCAAAGGTGCGATTTCTTTTGTGCAGAAGGATGACTTGACAGGGTCAATCCAGGGTGTCTATTATGTACCAGATCTCTAAACAAATATTTTGAGTTTGGGGCAACTCACAGAGAAGGGTTATTCTGTATTTTTGAAAGACCAATTGTTGCATTTGAGTGACAAGAAAGAGCTTTTAATCACCCGAGTAGAGATGGGAAGAAATCGCATGTATTTAAATTTGAAAAGTGTGCGAGAAAAATGTTTGCGAGTCGATGAAGAAGACAAAGCAACTCTGTGGCATCTTCATTTTGGTCATCTACATCACGGTGGACTTAAAAAGTTAGTGAAGAAGAATATGGTGCACGGGCTACCAAAGATGGACTATGATGGAAAGTTTTGGGAAGAATGCGTGCTCAGCAAGCATGCGAGAACCTCGTTTCAGAAGAAAGTGGAATATCGAGTGAAGAGATCGCTCGAGATGATTCATATGGATATCTGCGGACCAATTATCCCCTCATCGTTCAGCAGTAAAAGGTACTTCATTACTTTTATTGATGATTTCTCACGAAAATCTTGAGTTTATTTTTTGAAAGAAAAGTCAGAGGCATTCGAGCCGTTTAGAAGATTCAAAGTAAGGGTGGAAAAGGAAACTGGTAGACTGATCAAAGCTGTGCGTTCTGACAGAGGTGAAAAATATACTTAGACGGTGTTTAAGAAGTATTGCGAAGAGCAAGGCATAAGACGATTTCTAACCGCACTATACACTCCTCAACAGAATGGTGTGGCCGAGAGGAAAAATAGAACCATTCTCGATATAGTTCGAGCAATGCTGAAGAGTAAAAATATGCCAAAAGAATTTTGGGCAGAAGCAGTGGAGTGTGCTGTTTATGTGCAAAATCGGTGTCTACATGCAAAACTAGATGATAAAACACCACAAGAGACATGGAGCTGACGAAAGCCGACAGTTTCACATCTCAGAGTGTTCGGTAGCATGGCTTATGCACATGTACCTGATTAGTGAAGAACGAAACTCGAAGATAAGAGCAAGAATATGTGTTTATTGGCTACGATGAAAGAACAAAAGGTTACAAGCTGCTTGACCCAATAAGCAAGAAGGTGATGGTGAGTCGCCATGTGCGAGTAAATGAAGAAAGTGAATGTGACTGGAACAATTCGATGGAAGTCAGCATCGAAGTTGGGGAATTACCAATCGTTGCATCAACGAGTATGCCAAGAGAGTCTGAAATAATTGAAGAAGAAGAAGAAGAAGAAGAAGAACCGCAACAACCCAGAATGCGGAGTTTCTAAGAAAGTATTAGCTTTGAGAAAGCAGTTAGAGATGAGAAGTGACGAACTGCAATGGACGAGGAGATCAATGCAATTGAGCGCAATGATAGATGGAAGCTAACAAAATTGCCAAATACAAGTTAGAAAATTGGTGTGAAGTGGGTATTCAAGAAGAAAATTAATGCTCAAGGAAAGATAGAGCGATACAAGGCGAGACTTGTTGCGAAAGGGATACAAGCAGAAAGCGAGAATTGACTATGATGAAGTTTTTGCTCCAATTGCGAGAATAGAGACAATCCGATTGTTAATTTTGCAAGAGGCACAATTTAGATGGCCAATTTGTCAGATGGATGTCAAGATAGCATTCTTGAACGGTGTGTTTGAAGGAGTGTATATTGAGCAACCACCTGGATATGTGAAAATTAGAGAAGAGAAGAAGGTGCTAAAATTGAAGAAAGCGCTTTACGGGTTGAAGCAAGCACCGCGAGTGTGGAATACTCACATTGATACATATTTCAAGGAGAATGGATACAAACTATGTCCTTACAAGCATGCACTTTACAGAAAGTAGAGTGGAGGTAATGCGATATTTATTGCCCTTTATGTTGATGATTTGATTTTTATGGGTAATAGTAATGCGATGATAGAAGAGTTTAAGAGAACGATGATGCGAGAGTTTGAGATAACAGATTTGGGCTTGCTGAAGTATTTCCTCGATTTGGAGGTTAAACAAGAAGAGACAGGTATTTTTGTATCGCAATAGCAGTATGCGAAAGAGTTCTTGAAAAAGTTTAAGATGGAAACTTGCAATCTAGTTGCAATACCAATGGAACCAGGTACGAAACTTTCGAAGTTTAATGGAAGAAAATGTGTAGATGCGAGCAAATATGGAAGTTTGGTGGGAAGCCTTCGCTATCTCACATGCACAAGGCCAGACATCGCATTGAGTGTTGGCATGGTTAGTCGGTTCATGGATGAGCTAGTTTATACGAATTGGAAAGCAATGAAGCAAATTTTGTGATACATCTAAGGAACAGTGTCACTTGAGATGTTTTATTCGAAATCGGAAGAGTACAAGTTGAGTGGATACTCTGACAGTGATTGGTGCGGAGACATAGGCGATCTAAAAAGCACTTCGGGATACGCATTCTTTATGGGCAACACAACATTTACTTGGCTGTCAAAGAAACAACCGATTGTGATGCTTTCAACATGCGAAGCTGAATATGTTGCAGCTTCTTGGTATGTTGCAGCTTCTTGGTGCGTTTGTCATGCGGTATGGTTGAGAAACTTGTTAAGCAAGATGGAGTTAAAACAACTTGGTGCGACAGTGATTCAAGTAGACAACCGATCAACAAATGAGTTAGCAAAAAACCTAGTGAATCATGAAAGAAGAAAACATATTGATGTTCGTTTTCATTTTATCCAAGATCATGTGAAGAAGAAAGCGTGGAATTGAAGCATGTAGCGAGTCAAGATCAAGTTGTGGATATTTTCACAAAGCCGTTGCCAAAAGTATTGTTCGAGAAATTCTTGAAGATGATTGGCATGGCAGATGGCAGAAGCATTTAAGTTTATGGAGGAATTTTGTTGGAATAAACTTTAATGTAATTATTAATTAAGGAATTAGTGGGTAGACAATTAAGGAATTAATGAGTTATCAATTTAGGAGACTAATTAAGGAATTAGTAGATTTTTTATTTAGCAATTAGTGGGAAATACTTATGGAAAGAACTTGGAGACCAAGTTTGTAATAGGCTATAAATAGAGTGTTCCTTCATTGTGAATTGCAGAGAAAAACAAGAGAAAGTGTTAGAGAGAAAAAGCAATGTAAGAGAAGGATTATGAGATTGCGAAATAAAGTGAAATTTGTGTTTTATTGTTTTATTATTCGAATTTAGATCATACATCTTTCAGTGTAAATGTAGTAGCCAATCCACTGAGCACATAGTTTATCAAGGAGGACCATTACCAGTCACGAGAATGTTGTCGACGTAAATGAGAACAATGACCAAACTCTCTAGATATGCTCGATCACGAGTCCCAAAACCATCTTAGAACTTGAATTGATTCCATCTTTGTGTAAGTTTTATTTACTCAAACTCCTATTGAATTCTTTCTAATTAAGGTTGGAGATGAAAAATCAACTTAGAGATTGATCTTATAGGTTCTTATTAATTCAAAGACAAAGCTGTGTTACGAATAGAATCAGGAAGCAAACACTTTGAAGGAATCATGTCCTAAGACAAATCTCGGCAATTACTAAATATAAATAGGAATTATTATGGAGATAATAATTAGCATATTTTAGTAATTAATAATTACTTGTTAGAGAATAATTATTATAGTTAGACTAATTAGATTGGACTAACAACTAAAGTATCTAATTCCTAAGAGGGCACACATAATAGCAATAGGGTGAACTAAACATAAAGCCCAAAAGGTTTTATATTGGATGACCATTAAGAGTTATTGGGTGGGATTTGGTTTTCTCTCTTTTCCTAACCCTAAGTATATATATAGGGTTAGGAGAAAGTGAGACAGAAACTTTTTCCATGAGATAGAAAAACCCTAACCCTAATTCCTTATTGTGCCTCCACATCCCAATAAAAGTAAGAGAGTGAAACAGTTCACTTGCTTCCGTACTAGCATACGTGGGTGATGGATTGAGATCCGATGCTAATATAATATTTCGTAATTAATTCAAAGTCAACTTAAGATAAGTGTAACTCAGAATCGCTTACGAACAAGTATACGCGGTCGGAAATTGCAGCAAGTAATAAGTATATAATTTTATCGACCCACAGAGATTGATGTCTAGAGCTAACGCTATTAAGTTAGAGTCGTGCATAAAAGTAAAATATGTGTGTTTAAGTTGTTGTGGTTTGGTTGAAATGCAGTCATGTAAACAAATAAGATGCTGAAATTAAATATGATGCAATGAGTAATGCTAAACTAAAAATCCTAGAGCATTCTAAGCGCGCGGACTAGTCAACGAGAGTATTGCTTCCCTAACAAATAAGTTCTCCCGCACTTAATGATCTATGGCAGAACTAGCTTCCGCTATGAACTTTATACTTGGCAATAGGGCAACACAAGCATTAATGAGGTTATTCCTAACACTCTAAGTAGTGGACAGACGTTCACACAACCTAATGTAGGATACTGGGTCAACATGCGGTTCCTTCTTCCGATCTCACCACAAGGTATACGCGGGGGTAGCTAAGCGACGCATATATATAAAGATTAACATGCAGCAGTGTAAAACTCAATAACCTACGCTACTAGCATACTTCTATTTATGAATAGTAAACATAAACTCCTACACTCTAACGGCCCAGTTTTCCATTTCGGTTCTCCAGGTATGTTCTGTGCTTTTTCAGTTGTTTGGTTGGGCCGTTAGGGCAGTTTGAGCCTCTAGAGGCATTTTGGTAATTTTGCCTTCAGGGGTAGTCTCATAATTAACCAGGGTTTCAAGATGGTTCTGTTATTTGCTGAGTTCGAGTTTTGATTTTAGTTTCAGGTCCCCAGAGCTAGTGTTGCTATTTAAGAAGTTTGGAGCCTTTGTTGATTAAATAAGAAAAAGAAAGAAAAAGGTGGCTTTGCTAGGACTCGAAGCCAGAACCGCCTGAGGACACGTGTTGCAACTCTGTTAAACCCTTCCCTTTTGGCAGAGACATATAAATACCCAGCCATTTCTCTAATTTCACATTTTTCTCATTTTCTCCCAAATTGCCAAATTCACTTTTCCTTCTTTCCTTCGTCGAAACCTTGTCGCCTTTGCTGAGCACGAGAAGCCGAGTTTGCCAGTCTAGGCGACTTCTTCCTTTCTCCCTCGTCGACCAGTTCGCTCAGCCGCTCGTCTGCACGCCCTCGCTTCGCCACAGCTGCTGGGATCTAGTCGCGTCGCAGCTTCGCCTGGCTCAGATTCTCTTCGCCCACGACCGCCAGCCAGCCTGTTCGCTTTAGGTACGTTTCGCCAAGCTCTTCTCGTTCCCTATTTGGTTTTTTCGTCGCTTGAGTCCGTGAAAACACTGTGCCGAGTCCTTGCCGATTTCTCATATGTTTTGCCCAGCCCAGCTCTTTGCTCAGCCGTCTGTAGCTTCGCTTTCACCTTTGCCGAGGTTCTGTTGCAGAGCCGCCTTGTGTTCGGTTTAGTGCAGCTGTTCGAGTAGTATTTAATTCATGTTTATATTTATTAATTGCTAGGTTGTTGCATCTGCAGCTTAAGTAGCATTTTATCTGTTGTTTATTCCTGCTTGTTTCCAGGTAAGGATTTCTTGCCGGGGTTGTGTGGACCCTGCGAGACTTCTCTGATTGCTTTCTAGCATGTTTGACTTCTATTTTCACATGTTAGTGCCATGCTAGGTTTGTTCTTCCAGCATGCTTGATTCCTGTTTTAATCTTGTAGTACTATGCTAGGATTATTTGTTGTTGAGCACGTTTGTATGATAATAAACGGGGTTAGGATTCTTAGATAGAAGTTGTTAGGTTGTCATCATCTAGAGGCTGAGAGTGGACCAACATACGTGTCCCCACCAGTCAGGCTGTGAGGGCAGATTCCTTACCCCCGATAGCTTGGTGTGGAGTAGCTACCACACCGGCATAAGCCTAGTCTGTAGCCTGCTAGAGCGGAACCTTGCCAACGGTGTAAGCCTGCTTTGGCCGGTTCTTAGCTTCGGCATCGGTGGTATTCAGGCTGCTACAGTCGAGCGGCGAGGGTCTCGCGCTAGTGTAGATCAGTGACACCGCTTCTGAGTCTTTAGGCATGTGTACCTGGACTGGCGTAGTATGTCCCTAGGCCCCCACATTTACGCAGTTTGAAGCAGCATGCGGTGTGCGCGCACACTCGTTAGTCGCCGGGCGGAGAGCTCCCTCAGGCTAATGTTCATGAGTACACCACTTCCTTCTCGAGTCTAAAGCCAGACACCAGGTACTCTCCAGGATATCCCAGGACCAGTTTGGAAAGCTGGACAGGACCAGCTGTTGAGCGGTCACTTAGGCCGAGGGTAGAGACCCTCGAGGATTTCTGTTCAGGGTCAGTTATTGAGCTGACCACTTGGCCGGCAGTTAGAGACTTTCGATGACCCAGGAGTTGTTTGACATTTGGTTCCAGGGTTCTGTGTTGGTAACTGTTGTTTGTATACTGGATTGCTAGATGATGCGTTGTTTCCTTCTGTACCCCGGTTGGCAAAAACGCAAGCTTGAGGAAGGAGATGGAGCTTGGCTATGGTGGAATCGACAAAGGAGAAGAAGATGGAGAATAAGGAATCGCAAAGAGGAAGGGGAAAAGAAATTCCGTGCGGCTCTCCAAAAAGGTCTCGGCCAAAAGAGAGGGAAGGATAGGATTTTGACACGTGTCCCTAGCCACCCGTCTTCGAGTCCCAACATGGACACCTTTTTCTCTTATTTTCTCTTCTTTTAAACAAGCCTTCCCAAACTCATCCAACAGGGTTCGAGCCCTG
>JBBMKA010000020.1:14221148-14260545 GCA_037833695.1 Sechiopsis laciniata | reverse complement strand
ATCCTCCTGATTCTCTCCAGCCAAATATTCGAGCAAAATGCTTTAATAAAGTGTTCTCATAAGATTTTTTTCTCCTTCTTAAATGGGTGGCTCTTAAGTGAATCAATCTTTTAACTCAAGTTGTCATTGAAACAAGAATAACAAATTTCAAGTACACAATTCACTAACAAATTATAAGCAATAATGATGATTTTATACATTTGATCAAACTATAAAAATTAAATTATAGTTTTTAAATCGTAAGAACTAATTCAAATTTTTCTTCGAACGATAAATATTAAAATCTAGTTTTTGAGGCATGGGAACTAATAGGAATGAAACTTATTATTTACCCTATATTTTTTCTTCTTATAAAAATAAATAATATTTATCTTCTTTTACATTTCATCTGATTTTTTTTCTTTATATTTTTATGAGTTGAATCATTCCCTTATATCTCTCTCTCTCTATATATACTATTTTCTCAGAAATAGTTAAATATATATATATAGTTAAATATTTTACACAAACAAGAAAAAGAAAATGTTTTTAGAGTGTAGGCTACAAAATATTATTCATTAAATTAAAAGGTAAGAAGATAATTGAAAATGTAAAAAAGAAATAAACAAATAAAAAAGGGGAGAAACGCTTGGCACAACTAAAACTTAGGTGCCAAATTTGGAGGAAAATATGTTGCAAAGTTGATAGAATAAAAGCTTTCAGCACAATATACGCACTAAATAACTAATCAGCCCAACTCAAAAGCAATTAAGATAGATAGATTGGGTTATTTAAGTTAGTTAAACATAATAATAGAACTCACCATAACCAAAATTTAAGCGAGGTGTCTCGCACAACGATAAAAATATGGGATTTTTTTTTTTTATTCAACAACATTTGGGAGGGCGACCCGAGCCTGTAACCTTGTGATTACTAAGTCAAATAAGGGGTTCACTATCCCACCATTCACCGACTTACATCTTCCTCCTTTTTGATGATGAGACATCCCGCTGCTGCTTTACATCTCGTTTCCTTTTGGTTACCTGTTTCTTCTTATACGATTTTAAAACAGCAGATGGCTGTTGCTTCAATGCAAAGCTCTTTGCTACATGCCCCAAATGAAGTTTCTTCACCACAAATATTTTTTTCAACTCCCCTCGATGGGCAGTATATGCACGAACCCACGAGCAGAATGCCTTCTGGGCCAGCTTCAGCATTCCTGCCTGAACACAGTAATCAAAACAACAAATTAATGTAAACCCCCAACGCCATATTAGACTAAGAATTATAGTCCACATTTTTCTTTTATAGGAGCAAGAGGTGCTATTGAGATTAGGGTTTTTCTTTGGGAGTTTTTAGAGAGAGAAAAGTTGATTATGAGATGACATGCAATTTAATTTTATAGCCCTGCACATTATTTCTACAAATGAATTGAAGAATAACAAAAACAAAAGGGTAGCAAAAAACTCCCTTTGGATTCCAGAAGACTTATGTTGAGCTCAATTGTGTGGCTGCCAGAATACAACTCACTCAATCAAAGAATAAAGGGATTATAAGTATTCAATGGAGTACCAGTCTAAAAGTACTATAATAGAGTAGCCAAAGTGAGGCTCTATGTTAATTGGAGTTCTAGTCGTAAACAGCCTTCGAAGATGTATGACCCCAAATTGAAAAAAGATGCAATCACCGGTTTGTGACCCTCGTAGAACGAAGATAATATCACTGACTTGTGAGCCTCGTTGAACGAAGATGTGTGTCTCATGAGACACACACCAATGAAAAGTAGATCTAAGACTGTGATTTCCGGCGTGAATCACATGCAGACGGTTATGAAAAATCTGACGAGAAACAACAGATCCAACCACAGTTCTTAATCGAACACGAAAAGAGTTAGAGCTGGCCATGATGAATCCATAAATCAAACAGAGATGTGGTGTCGAACATCACCCCCACGAACGAGGTTGAACGAATCCCAACCACCAAATCTGACCATGAGATGTACGTTGCGACTTGCGAGGAGGGAGAAGACGAAGAGGAGATGTCGATGTATTGGAGAGATTTTGGTGGTCCCCCTCTAGCACCATTGAGGCACGACGTCGGAGGAAGAGAGGAAAAGGTAGCTAGGGTTTTTTTCTTTGAGAGAGTATAGAGAGAGAGAAAAACAATTTACAAACACCCTTTTAAAGTTAGCCTTTCCCTCACCAATTTGGTATGGAAGAGCAACTGCCCAAAGAATGTCATAGTTGTCTTCTAATCTATGTAGAGGTTTCATCTCCTTTGGTTGTAGATTATGCTTGAAGGATCACCTACTTCTCCACTACTCTTTTATTGCGAAGGTATGGCCATTTATTCTGAATCAGTTTGGGAATGTCTCGTGTTTACTTCAAAAGATAGAGGATTGGCTCTTTGAAGGGTTAAATGGCTGGAATCTGCCGGGAGGGAAAAGCCAAGATTTCGGGATATTGTGCTACTAGAACTCTTTTCTAGAAACAAATGTTATATCCTTCTCAGATAAGTTTCATTGTTTAAACTTTTCGTAATATTGTACAAGATACAGCTTCCAAGTGGGCCGTTTTATATTCAATACTCTTTTGAAACTATAGCTTCTTGTTGATTGTTAGCGATAGAAGAGTGGAAAGCGCTTATAAAGTAGTTCTTCTCGGTAGGGGTTTTCTCTACCCCAACTCTTAAGTTGTTCTTTTGTTCCCTTGTTTAATCTAGTTCTCTTTGTTTCTCTTTGTCAAGTAGTTCTTTTGTATCATGAAAAGTAAAATATTAGTCATGATCCACGATCACAAGAAGAAGAAAAAATAAGACGGATAACATAACATACAATCGTGATTTGTGAAACTAAGAGACTGTAAGGGAGGCTCGTCTGCTCTGAAAATATTAGATCAAAAGTGAAGGAAATAGAGATGAAAGACCATACCTCAGCTAAGACAAATGATTCGACAGCCTTCTGCAAAAGCATGATCCAAGAATGTGACTCCAAAGAAACAGACTTCTGTACAAATTGGTGCTTCCTACCATGAACCGTAAAACTATCCAACACCTTGACAAGAGGATATTCTGTAAGAGATACACCGTGATTCTGCAAATCTTGCAAATAATCTATTTCAGTTGGTTGTAGAAATAACAATGAATCTCCTCTTTCTCCTAAACGAGCAGTTCTTCCGACCCTGCATCAAAAAATTGCCCCACAAGCCAAACAATTAGGATTTTCATATCACCCCATTGTTATAATAACGTAGCTACATGCGCACAATACTTGAGGCGCCACTAAGAGATCAATCGCATAATTTCATATCAAATACCAAACATAGAAAGAAGTGAAAATACTAAACTATATCATACTAAAAATAAAAAAAGAGTACCAACATAAACAAATAAAAAGTAGTTTTTTATTTATCAAAAAGCAAGTGTACTTACCTATGAACATACTCAATTGCCTCGCCTGGAGGATCGTATTGAATAATACATCTAACTTTTGGAAAATCTAAGCCCCTAGCAGCAATATCAGTGGACAGTAGAAGGGCTAGCTTCTCTGATTTGAAGGCCTGAAAGGTTGTTCTTCGTTCTTCCGGCTTCATACTCCCATGCAACCGGAAAATTTTGCATTTAAGAAACAAGTTTTCATGCCTCGTTCCTGATTCTGAAGATGGAGGGAATTGGAATTCACCAAACAGAGAGTAGTGGAAATCTACAGCATCGCATGTGGAAAAGAGTACCAAAATCTGTAAAACGAGTCATGAAAGATGAAAAATCAATAACAATGGTTCACAAAACAGTATTCAAAATGAGAACTAAGTGATTTAATTGCCCTTTGCCAAGCATAGTTATAGTGCTCAAATTTAAATAATAATAATAAAAAATAAATAAAAACGCTGACCACATTTCATAGGAACGGGTAAAACTTTTGTGAAAGGGAGCCTTTATCTTTGAAAAGACTGAGTGGCCAGATTGGAGGCCTTCGAATGAGAAATTGAAGAAATGACACATTTGATCAATGAGGAACCCAAGCTCGTGGACAGAAAATCATATTGTGAGTAGTCATTTGCGAAGTAGTGTGAGACAGCAGCATACTGAAGGCTTTCTGTTCTTGAAGGACGCTTGATCTTTCGCTTTTTATTCTTGCTCGCTAATTCTTTGTTCATATTTCATGTTTTGATTCTTTTATTTCTATCCTTTCTGGAGTTTGTACCCTTTGAATGCTTATTTCATTTTCATTAATTCAATAAAAGGTTGTTTCTCGTTAAAAAATAATCAATCCAATCCAACAAATGAAAATAATTGACCTTTGTTGAAAGTGTAATCCATATATAATCGACATTTGGTGAGAGATGAAAGGAGTTTCTTCTTCTTTGAATGTTGTCTTGAATGAAGCTATTGTTGAGGGGAGGGCAAGGGAACTTAGAAAATAAATCCCTTACATCTCGGGCACTTGGCTATATTGTCACACAACTCTAGTCTTCCTCAAGAATGTAATAGCATTAACCATCATGGATTGGCCTAGTGGTCAAGAAGTTTTTGAAGAGCCAAAATGTTATGGGTTCAATCTCTGTTAGCCACCTATGTAGGAATTAATTTCCTACAGATTTTCCTTGACAATGAAATGTTGTAGGGTCCGACAATTTGTCCTGTGAGAATAGTCAAGGTGCACGTATGCTTGCTCGAACACTCAAACTATCAAAAAAGAAATGCAAAAGCACTAAGATAGAGTGACGGGAGATTTGCTCTAAGGATGCCTCTAGGCAAGGTTGTTAACTTGTAATTTCGTAAATTATAACATGTATCGAAATCAAAATTTCGTGTATCGTATATCACAATGTATCGTGTATCGTAAGTTTTAATTTTTTACATTAATATTTATATAAAATTATTTTTATACATAATATTGAAATCAACTTAAATTTTTGATGAAATATTATAAATAGAAAAGTTTTATTTAAAGAAAAAAGAGATTTAATTGGATCATCTTCTCTAAAACCAACTTAATTTTACTTTTCTTATAAAATTAACAAGTTACTCTCACTGATTTTGAACTCAAAAAAAAAAAAAAAAAATCACTCGGGTTTTCAAAATCAACACTCACTTGGGGCCTCTCTAATTTTAAGCCTAAGCAATTTCAAACCTCTAAATTTTTTATTTTTTATCCAAATTTACAAATTCAAGAGTAACTTGTCACCTTCTCAAGACTTGTCTTTCACTTTCCTAAGACCAGCCTTTCACCTTCTCAATCACACATGTGAGCCAATTAAATGTATAACAAAAAAAAATTCTCCTCTTTTCTGTTCCCTTTCTATGCGATTAGTCTTTTCACTTTATTTTTTTTTTCCTTCTCTTTCTTCTTCGACCCTTCGTTTCTCCTTCTTGGAGTTTTCATCTTCTGTGTTTGCTTTCGATCGGACGCCAGTCGTTGCATGAAGCTTTTTATCCAGCATTGGCAACTCAAACAGGTAGTTATCTTTTTATGGTCTAATAAGTGAATCGAAATCATACGATTCAAGAACGAATCGTGCAATTTCAAATGTTAAATCGTACGAGTCATATTGCTTACGATCCAAGGCACGTTCTGAATTGTGTATCATACGATTTTAACAATGTTGTCCCTAGGTTTTAGTGGTATAGAGACCAACGTGAGTTTTATTGCATTTGTATGCAATTCTGTATAACTACGCAGAACATGATAAAACTAAAACCATTTTGATGAATGATATGATAATATACTACTTCCACGTACATACAGGTTCTTTTCCTAAAAACAAACGAGTGTTTTCACGGATTAATGAACATAGATTATTGCTCGAAATTACAAACTTGACAAGGGAGGAAAAAAAAGAAAGTAATAAAGTAGAAAACTAAAAAGTGAAAACAGGTATTAATTCGTATTACCTTTTCAAAGGATTCACTCTCAAGCATGTACTTCAGGACAGAGAAAAGTACTGATAAACGAGAACCACAAGGTGCTGCACAAAATTTAATCACAATTTTACAAGCCTTGGTCGTATAATTATAGATTTTTTTCTTTTTTTTGAAACTGTCGTATAATTATAGATAAACAAAGGGAAAAGGTAAAACAAAATCGATTGACATGCATCTATAGAGAAATTTAATTAAATTACCTTGCACGTATCTCTGAACTAACTGGGTTGGAATTGTATAGTTTGCAATAGAAAAGCTCTTTTCCTTCTCTGTGGGCTGGGATTCATTTATGTCTTGGCTCAAAAATCGACCATGTTTAGATGGTTGAACTTCAAGGGAATTGTTTCCACCATCAAGACCAATCATAATGGGGTTCTCTAAACTAATTTTGGCAAAATGATTTACTTTTTCATTTAAGGTGGCTGATAAAAGCAAATTCTGTTGCGGGAACTCAAAACTTGAAGTTGCATTATCCTTATTCACATGAATATTCTGCTTCGAGGCCAAATGATCCAGTGTTTCCGAAACTTCTTTGCCACATCCTAATTCAAAAATTCTGTACAGATGCACAAGTTTAAAGTAGAAGGGTCAAAAAGAAAAGAGGTAATCCAGAATGCATGGTACTACAAAGCAGAGAATGACAATACCTATCTGCTTCATCAAATACTATCCACTGCAAATTAGAGTACAAAAAGGATGATGTTTTCTTTAAGTGATCCAAGAGCCGACCTGGTGTTGCAACTAAAATTGATATACCTGAGCACAGACCATAAAATGATTGGCAAATTAGTCAAAGAAAAACATTCTGTGAAACAGAAAGGGTATATTTGGACTCGATTGCTGTTTTAGAAAATATCTTAAACTAATCTCCTACCTTTTCGCAACCTGGCTTTCTCCTTTGACCTGCTTTCTCCACCTGTTATGTAACCAGGAACAATCCAATGATAACGTTGTAATAGTTTCTGTAGAGTTTCGTAGACCTGCATGCATAGCTCACGTGTTGGTACAAGAACCAACGCTATGGCCAAAATAATTGGTTAGACTCAAATATACAAGAGAGGTATGTGTGTGAGTGGGAGAGAGAGAGAGAGTTGAACAACACTGAATAAAGATTTTTTTTTTTTTTTAAATGGACATCCATGAAAAAAAGTACACTAACATCCAAAAAACCAAGGTTGCAAAAGAGAGCCCCACTAAAGAAAGGAACAAAATGAGAATTTATGAAATCAATTGAAAAATTACAAAATAAATAAATAAATAATTAAATATCAGCCTACGAATAAACAGAAAAACATAGAGTTTAAGGGTTCCTACCTACTAATCCTCAAAAGTATGTTCCCTTCCCATGCCGTATTTGATCAATATAAGTACGACCCTTTCTTTCTTGAGTTTGTTTGGCGTGTTGTAATTCAACATTTTCAGCTTTTTCTTTCATTGAATGCCGATTGGTAACCTTACGTAACTTTTCTATTTCATCCATGAAAATTACCTCTTCTATATATATAATTTGACAAAATATACAACTTTTAATTTGTATTTGGAAAGTGAAAAGTGACAAGAATTTTCAGCACCTTAAACATGAAACTGGTGATCAGGGTTTAAGGTATCCAGTACCGATTACTTCACTAGTAAAACACACAGAAAATTTCCCAAGATCAACCAAGTAACAAGCATTAGATCATTCTTACTGAAATATCAAGAGTTCTTTGGTATTCAATAGAAGATATGAGCATTAAGAAATAGCAAAATCAAAAGGAATATAAGGAACAAAACAGTGACAATAAAATCACACCAATTCAAAAGTGTTGTTCTCTCCCCTAGGCTTTTCCCTACAAAATTCTTCACACCAGCAAGTTGGATTAAAGCTCTAGCCCATTTACCAGAAAATTCGACAATTTAAAGGATGATCTTTGGACAATGGCTTAAAAATCTAAGTCCTTGACTGATTATTTTATTTTTATTCTTTCCTAGTGTATTTATCCTTCAATGTACTTTTCTAAATCTTATTTTGTTTATAATCTTTAGATTTCTTTTTCAAAACAAGAATAACCATGCACGTCCCTAGGTCAAGCACTGGGAGACATCGCAGGAATGGACACACGAGAGGTGTCTACAAATTAATGTCACGAGTGAGTTTCGAACCTGGGACCTCAAGGGAAGCAGACCTTCAAAGCCTAAGTTTTCAACCAACTGCGTCATCCCTTGGGAATGGTTTATAATCTTTAGATTAAGATTTCTCTTCCTATATAAGAGATGATACCATCGTTTACCTCAATGAGAAATATAATAAAGATTTCTATTCATAATATTGAGAATTACTTATTTGGCCTTTTCAAAATTATAAGCTCACAAGTGATGGAAAGTGTTGATTGATATATTTGGCCTTTTAAGAAATATAAATAGGTAAGTATGGGCATAATTGAGAGTGAAAAGAAAGTTACTAGTGTTACACACCAAAAGTTCCATCAGCCCGTTGAATCCTACGTTCGGACTTCAGCAAGTGATGAATAATTGGAGCCAAATACGCTACAGTTTTTCCTGTGCCCGTGGCCGCATTGACAAGACTATATATATATATATAACAAAGTTAAGAAAACTTACAAAAGCACTACAAATATCAGAAGACAAGTGAGTCATTCAAGTAATTGTCACATGATAAGGATGGAGAATCAATATAGTATCAGTTTCTTATCAGAATATAAATATGCGAGCAAGCACGAAGATAAGAATTCAAAGATGTAACATCCAAAGGATACACATGACGCCCGGATAAAATAGCCGGAATTGCTTGAGCTTGTACAAGGGTTGGAACTTCAAATCCCAATTTATCTGTCGCAGCCGAAGAAAAAACCACACCAAAAGATTTAGGCCAATTTTATCATCAATGATTCAATTAACCAATTTAGGCCAATAAATGATTATTAGCAAAACAGAAGGTTGATTATAAATGTATGCAGTGAAGGACGAGAACAAAGACAGCTATAACACACCTCGGAGTTGGTCGCATAAAGTAGATTGCAGACCAAGGCTGGAAAATGTACAAGAAGCAAAAATTTCACTCTCTTTAACCATGTTTTTCCTTGGCGGCTTTATCTCTTCGCTAATCAATTTGATGAAGTTATTCCTCGCAAGAGCTCAATTTTTCCTGCGATGCGGCTGCTTCTAAGTTCTAAGTGCGGCTAACCTTCGCCTCGCAATAGCTCAACTTGGCTGCAGTGCAAACGAGAGCGGCTGGTCGGAGACTTGAAGGTGGCTGGCTGGTGTGGCTGTGCGTGGAGGAGACGCACGCGGCAGAGACGATACACGACGGCGACGAGTGCAGTATAGACGTGAGTGACAGTGACGAGTGCAATGGAGACGTGAGCGACAGTGTCGAGGCTTGCGAAACGGAAGGGTTGGCGGAGAGCTCGTTGCCGAAGGTTTTGCTTTCCGGCTATTGAAGAAGACGAACAGAAACGTAGTGACTGCTGCCTTTCGGTTTAGGGTTTTGCTTTCCTTTTCCTTTTTTGTATAAAAATTAAACATTTAATCTTAAAATCATAAACGATAGTTGGTGGAATTGTTGATCTTAAAAATGGATGGTTTAATCTTAAAACTTGTTATTTGATTGTTTTTTTTTTTTTTTTTTCAGATCGATGGATTATGGAAATATTCAAAATCATAACTTAATCATTGGGTGTATTTTAATTCGATGTTTTTGGTATTTTCATCTTTTTTTTTTTTAGAATAGTACTCTCTAAGGTTTGTGGTCCCCTCCCTTATTTTGTACTAGACTAAAAAGCACTTTTTTTTTTAATCTAGATTGTTGGGGATTTGAATATATATGGTTATTGGATATATATTGATGTCATTGAACTTTTTGTTGACACCTATTTTAGTAACTTGAAGCGTTACACTTAGGGGGTGTTTGTACCACCAAGAATAAGGAAAATGATGAGAATGGAGATGATTCCTTGGTTTGGGCCACCGGGAATCATGGGAATAGAGATGATCCCCCGTGTTTGGGCCACCGGAAATCATTCCTCCCATAATCACATTTTCTAAAAATCACTTTTTTCATTATTCCTCTAACTACTTTTTATTCTCTCTCCAACAACTTTTTGTACATCACATCACTATTTTTCACTCACATCATATTCATTAATTTATTTTTTCTATAATCATTACCTTATCTCAAACACAATAATCATTCTCCCCATAATCATTATCTTTATCTCAAACACAAATAATCATTCTCTCTATAATCATTACCTTCATCCTAAACACAAATAATCATCCCCCCATAATTATTCTCCTCTCTATTATCCTCCTCATTACCATTCGCTTCTTAATCATTATCATTCTTTTTACCTCAAACACAGCCTTACTAACATTCATACCGAGTAAAATCTAAAATATCCAAATATATTAACTTTCTCTTTGGTTTAAAAGCATGTCTTACATTAACAACAACCACAAAAATACTACCTAATATAGTGGTTCACGTAACTTATATACACCACTAAAAAAAGAGCTCTAATTTCTTATAAATTTGGTTCAACCATTTTGTAGTAGAAGTAAGACTTAGACATATCCATCAACGTGGCCATTTCTCATTTATGCAGTGTCTCCATCTCATTTTACGCACGTGAAGACCCATTCGTTTGATGAAGTCAAGTGAAAGAAATAACTTAAGTTAAGAACTCAATCTTGTATAGTAATTAAACCAATTAAGTTAGCACATTCATCAGTTGTAGCCAATAAAATCGAGTAATAGAGTATATTTCACCAAGGCTACAACTTGATGTTTGCCTTAATGATTTGTTTGTTATTTATTTAAAAGTCAGACATTTTCTCGTAAATGGTCATCTATGTGAAAATGTGTGCACATTATCCTGGGTTAGGACTTGTCCTCTTTGCCATTTCAAACTCCTTAATTATCAACGTTCAAATGATAACACATGTTGTGATTAATTCTCTTCCATACTTCAATGCATTTGTTAACATCTTTGTATGAATATAGAAGAGAAATAAATAACATAAAAGTTTCATTATCATCTCAAAATGTATAACCAAGAATCTTGAAAATCTATGTGTAAACAAAATGCATTTCCATTTATAAATGATCTTTTGGATTATTTTCCTTCAAGTAAGCAATACCCATAGATTTATTGTGTGACGTGTACAAATGAAGGCCAAAAAAACTTCTTAAATTCGGCCAATCTTCATACACAAACATATGAATATTCACACACTGCCCAATCTTTCTTAATAACTTTATGAATTTACACAATGGTATCCTCATCTCTAATAGATGTCTAATAAAACAAAATATTATCGTCAATAAAAAACACGTAGGGAATGGACAGGCTGCATGCGACAACTTGATACCCTAAGATTGATATCATAGTTGGAGCCAGAGCCAACAATTGTGATAAACTTTAACACATATTAAGAATAAATGAGAAGAAAGTGAATCTTTATGACACATCCTCTCGATTCTCAAAATATGTCTCCCACTAGACGACCAACCTTTGTTTGAGTCGTAAATAAAATATACTATAAAGTTTTGAAAGTAATTATTAAAGGTTCGTGGTTGACTTAGGTCACTAAAGATAGAGACCCATCAACTCGATCAAAGTAAATACTTATACTTAGAGGTTTATATTTAACAAAATAAAATATATAATTCATGTCAGTCCACAATGTTTTATTTATTTATTTGAAAACTAGTCCACAATATTATAAACTTCGACTTCATTCATGTTAAATGTGCATGCTATTCATAGAAGGTTGGACTCTAACTAGTACTTATTGTAACACTCATTAATAAAGGTATATGGAATAATACTATCTTGCCAAATTGCTTATTAACTTAGAGGTGGGTTGAAGCGTCCACAACTGTTGAATTTAGATTTTTCTAATTCATGTGGATTCTTGATTGGGAGTTCGACGTACTAAACTAAACAAACTTTATTAGTAAACAGATTAATAAGTCTATTGCATAGAAATAATCCCGAGCAAAATCCAAACTTTTTTTTAAAAATCTCTTTGCAATTTTACTTTCTTTTAACAATTAAATTATTGTGTATATATATATATATATATATATATATATAACAACTCTTGTTTTGTTACAATTGTTCCCCAAAAACACAATTTACCATTCCATTGAAGGTCTCTTTGAAGTTTTGAAAAATTCAAGAGAGGCGACACTAATAAGTCCATCTACAGCCCAATATCCATCAATTTTGTGAAAATATAATATCATTCTACATATTTTATTTATAAATCAACTATCTTTTCTGTTATCTTTTTTAATAATAATAATTATTATAAAAAAACTATATTTTCTGAAAAATAGTTCTATTATTTATTTAATTCCTATTTAGATAAATCCAACTTTTTCTTACTTAGGTTAAATATTTAAATTCTTTTAATCCCAATGAAAAAAATAAAACTCTCTTTAATATTTATAAAATAGACATTAATTATTAATATATTTTATATGTTAATATTTATTTAGTTTATGTAATCATATAGTAAACTAATTTTACAATACTTAATGATTACATATATCAAATAATTAATTCGAACAATTCAAATTTATATATCCACGAGTCTACTTATATTCGTGAACTCATGATGGCTTTATGAACGTGTATTATAAGCTTCAACGATCTAAAATTATTTTCATTAAATTATTTAATAAAATTATATCTTCTTTCGATAACTACGTGACATTATACTAAATAATTATGGTTGAACTCTCGTGCACGGTACGATAAGTTATATCAATTAATATAATCAAATATGTGCAAGTTGATCATTCATGAGTGTGTAATTAATGACATGCGGATCTAAGATATATTTAGTCGATATATTTGTCTTTTCTCAAGTCTCGTTCATTCCTCTAGTGAAATAATACCGGGTCAATGAGAGCCAAATACCCTTTGTTAAAGACCCGAAACAAGCAATTAATGGAACTACTAACCTACTTTTATAAATTAGAAATAAGTGAATTTCATCTTGTGGAATTAAGTTCTCAGCTCTCTGTTACCATAATTATCAATGTGGAAGGCTTATTGATCAAATTTCACTTGTTATTCTCACCCATGCACATAAAGTGTCCATTTTCACATATAAGATTTCGTAACTTGTTCAGGGTTTAGATCAAATCAACATATAATCATCATAAGTGAAATATTGTAATTGATTTATAACAGAATTACATAAAGAGATCAATATTTCTCGACTATGGTCTTATGCAAACTTTTTACATATGATACCCCCGACTCACACGACTCCACATGAATGATTTGGATCAAATCATTTGCAACCATTGCAAAGTAGGTCGAATCAAATGTGTTATTGGAATAAGACACCCAACCTTATTTCTGTACTTATATATCTTTTATGTTATTCACTCGAACATGATTTACATGTATATCTACTACATATTGTTTAAGTTTTTATTAGATAAGCTCGAGTTTTTTAGTCATATTTGGATTATGTAAATTTACAAATATTGAAGTAAAACAAACAAAAGCTTTAACATTTTTATAAAGAAAAACTTAACGATAAATATATTTAAAAATATATATATATTTTTGGTAAGGTAATGGTATTTTGAAAACTGTTATAAAATTAGAGATATTTTTTGAAAAGAAATGTTTTCCTTCAAATTTAATGATAAATGTATTTTAAAAATATTTTCAAAGTTACGAGTAATTTTATAACTTTTAAAAGTTGATATTTTTTGACACAAAATTAATGATTAAGTTTCTTATTATTAATTTTAAATAAGTCATTTAGCATTCTGTAAATGTAAGTGACACATGGATGATGTGAGATAGATAATTTTTGTATCAATTAAAAAATGGTTATGTAGTAGTGCCATTAGAATTTAATTCAAAGTATAGTATAAATTATTAAAAAAAAATAAAGAAATTTCGGTAAATCAAAAAACTGAAAGAGTTATGTACAAAAATGGGGAGAGAGCTATTAAAAAAAAAGAAGAGGTATAGAAAAATGCGTGAATAGAAAAGAAAAGGAGTTAATAAATGGGTGAACAAAATATGAGTTATACAACAATTAATCCAAATAAGGATTTATGGACTCAATATTTATTTATTTATTTTAATTTTTTATTAATGAGTGTTTGATCAAATTGCACATTTATTTTTATTTGATATAGTACAAATATCGATTTTCGAGATCGAACTGTAACTATAATATTGAATTGGATTACCGCCAAACGAAACCATTGCACCGTCCCTTTGATTATAGATGGATAATCTAGTAAATTGTTTTTTTTTTTGTCAACTATTTCTATTTTTTAAAAATCAAAACAACATTGATTATTATTAGAGATGTCCACAAGGCGGGTAGAGACAATGATGGTTTTACCGTCCCCATCCCCGCTACTCATTTCAATTCCCATCCCCTCAAATTCACCGTAAAATCTTGCAGGGAATGGGGCGAGGATTCACTGCGCGAAAATCACGAAATTATTCTCCATTTAACTCTTCTTCTTTTATTTTTCTATTCTTAACTTTTTACAAACTTTCTTGATTTTTAACTCAATTCACTAAATCTTAGATAATTTTTTCAATACTAAAAGAAATGTTTATTGATTTTTAATTAAATAATTAATTAGGTAAGGAAAATATTAATCAAAATAAGTATTTTTACTACTTTATGTATATAAATGTATTTTGAAAAATTATAAAAAAAAAAAAAAATGAATGGGGCAGGTAAGGGGGAAATAGGGATGGGGAATAATCCCCATTTAGTTTGCGGGAAATTTTTTCATCCCCACTCACTACCCCATTTACAACCTATTTGGGGATTCACCGACAAATGGACATCTCTAATTATTATTTTTAACATTTTAATAATGTTTTCAAAAAAATTTTCCTTCATATTTAGAATTCCTTCGACATTAAAAAACATTTTTTTTAAACATTAGAAAAACGTTTTTCTTATTTAAAAAACTAAAAACTAAATTTAAAAAATAAAAACAACTTTTTTTTTTTAGTACAAAACAAATTTTTTTATAAAATGGGGCGGTACCTTTTGATTTGTAACAAATTTTTTATAAAAACTCATGTCACTGTGTCTTGTCCAATAATTATAACTAAGAAAATATAATTTGATTTTAAAAAAAATGAAGAAAGTATAATTTTTAAGGGCCATAACCACATTTAAATAGAAACAAAAAAAAGACAAAAGATTTTTAATAAACATATTTTTGACTCTGAATAATGAACTCATAAATAAAAAGGAAAAAAGAGGGCACTTGGGATTTTCTCTCAAAAGCTACTCAGGTTGCCCAAAACTGTCGTCTGAAGCGTCGACTTACAGTTCAGAGATCGAATGCGTCACCATTCCCACAATTCTCAGTTCCATTCTTCGTAGTTTTCACCACATTTCTTCTCACATTTTCTTCAATCAATCACTTTTTCAACGATTCTTCTTCTCCATTTCAACTTCTCTGAATCACACAGCCTAGATCGCCATTGCTCTCAAGCTGTTCTTCTTCTTTGAACCGTTTTTTCCACTTCCTTCTTTGACCTTCACTCCAGATTTTGATTTGTTCGAGCTTCTGCGCTTCCCCTTCCATGGCTGCTGCATCCTCTGCTGCTTCTCCGTTCTGCTCATGGCTTGTCGCGCCTTGCATGTCTGCCAACTGCGGGAGAAATCATTCCGCCGATTCCTCGATGTTTCGTTCTTCTAGGATTCTTGACAAATGTGCTGGAAGACGGAAGTTTATATCGAAATCCAGCAGTAGAGCCGTTCTGTCGTCTTGCGAATCCAGGATGCAGGGCCTTATGAGCAGCCGTTTGTTCGAGCCGCTCTGTGGTGAGTCTTTCATCTCCAACGCCATCTCTCATCGTCGGTTCTTTGATGCCAACGAGCTTTACTCACTGACTGGATCGGAAAGTAATCTTCGGAATCGCCGGCCAAGACGCAGGGGTGCTCATTCCGGTAACAACGATTCCGTTTCCGTTTAATTGTCGTTTCTACTATTGAAGTTCTGGCGGTTCGATTTATTATTGTTTTTGCTGTTAGAACTTTGTTATTACACGTTTTAATCCTCATCTTAAAATGCATTAGATGTAATTCTGTTGGATTCATGCTATACGATTCTAATCTGTGGATTGCCTTTGCTGATGCTGCTTGATTGTATAGAATTACTTAAGTTTCTTGTTTTTAAGATGCAAAAAGCATGAATAATGACTGACGCTTGTGCACAACCTATGGTTTTTCTAAACTTAGGCGAGGCTATGGCCAGTGCTGTACAATCTGCTGATGAAATAACAATAAAAAAGAAACGTGGTACTGAGCAAAGGCGAATAGTTGTCACTGGAATGGGTGTGACGACTTCACTTGGTCACGATGCAGATCTCTTCTATAGTAATTTGCTCGAGGGTGTCAGTGGCATATCTGAGATTGAGTCATTTGATTGTGCCCAATTTCCCACGGTAAATACTTCTTTATTTTCCTAGATTTTTTTCCCTTTGTGTTTACCTTCATATATGTTTTTTTCAGAGAATTGCTGGAGAGATAAAGACCTTTTCAACAGACGGATGGGTTGCTCCGAAACTTTCCAAGAGGATGGATAAGTTCATGCTTTACATGCTTACTGCTGGAAAGAAAGCCCTTGCGGATGGAGGAATTACAGAAGATGTAATGGATGGGTTAAATAAAGCTAAATGTGGAGTGTTGATTGGTTCAGCAATGGGTGGCATGCAGGTAACATTGACTGGATGATTAATTGAGTTTGAATGTACTAGCGTGTAATGTAGATTCATGTGGTATGAAAATCCATCCCAAATTATAGAAGTATTCACTTTAAATTATGATATGAATCCTTGGTATGTTCTGACAGTAACAGCGGATTAATCCTAATTAAGACCCTCTTTGATAATCATTTGGGTTTTGAAAATTAAGCCTACAGATTCTACTTCTACCTATTGTGTTTTTGCTTTGTTGTCTACTTTTTACCTGCATATTTTTTTTTAATGATGAACCACATTTTCATTTAGAAAGGAATAAAAGAACATATACCCTTCAGGATGATATTTCCACCCACATTCTAGCAACTTGCAAAATTTTCTGTTTTGTGTAGGCTCGTTCTCTGGTTGTTCGGTCATTGCTTTTACTTCTTACTTGCATGAAAATTTTGTTTTCAATGGAAAAAAAACTGAAGAAAGTAGCTGCATAACATGAGTGGAGTCACCACCAGGCAATTCATTATCAGGGATTGATGCACTTAATTTTCTTTTTTAATTGATGGGCAGGTTTTTTATGATGCAATTGAAGATTTGCGGATTTCATACAGGAAGATGAATCCTTTCTGTGTACCCTTTGCAACCACGAATATGGGTTCTGCCATGCTTGCAATGGACTTGGTTAGTATGATTGATAATATAGATGCTGCATTATAACAATCCATTCTAATGCGATTTGATCTTTTAATTCCTTTAACTTTCACATGTTATTTTTCTCTTTGAGCTTCAGGGGTGGATGGGTCCAAACTATTCCATTTCCACTGCCTGTGCTACAAGCAACTTTTGTATACTGAATGCAGCAGATCATATAAGTAGAGGTGATGCTGTAAGTGCATATTTCCACTGCCTGTGCTACAAGCAATTTTTGCCAGAGCTTATTATCTTGTCAGTTTTTTCTTCTCCCGAATTAATTTCAACTAACTCTAGCATGTACGTCTGAAGTTAATCTTTTTTTTTTTGAATGAGAAACAATCGCCTGAAGTTAATCATATAGCTTCCTTTTTAAAATCTGAGTTGATTCTAGTTTTGTCTTGTCTCAACAGTCAACATCAGTCAACTAAATGTTGTAGGAGTTGGGATTTATCCGGTAGGTGCCCAATTGTGAAATACTACTTCATGCTTATATTTCTGCAAATTTTGTGCAGGATGTAATGCTTTGTGGTGGTTCAGATGCCGCAATTATACCCATAGGTATTTATTTCTTTTCCTGTCTAGTTCATCTGAGATTTCTTTACACAACATTGTGTTTATTTTGCCTTGTACTCTTTACTATTGGTGGTAAGTAGGCATGGGAGGCCTTGTTGCTTGTAGAGCACTTTCACAGAGAAACAGTGACCCCAGTAAAGCTTCACGCCCTTGGGACATTGTAAAGTTACCAACAATCTCTTTACCATTGAGTATTCTGTTTCTCATTGATGCTCTTGAAAACCAGAGGCAACTTTAAATTTTCTTAAATTTTGATGAGTATTTATTTTTTAATGTTGATAAACTATAGTGTTGAAATAAGTTTGGCCAGATAACCATTTGATTTTTTTTTTTTTTTTGAACATTTAGCCTATAAATAGCCATCATGGGTTGGCCTAATGGTCAAATAAGAACCTTGAAAATAATAAAGTATATTCCTTCAATCCATAGTGACCACGTTTCAAGAAATTAATTTTCTATGAGTTTTTTTTTACAACCAAATATAGTAGGATTAGACGGTTAACTTGTAATATTAGTCAAGGTACGTTTGAAGTCTTGGACTTCGAAGGTATGCTCCCCTCAAGGTCCCAGGTTCGAGACTCAGCTGTGACATTACTTCTTCGATGTCTCCCGGTGCCTGGCCTAGGGACGGGCGTGGTTACCTTTGTTTCAAAAAAAAATAAAATAAAATAAAAAATAGTCAAGGTACGCTAAGTTTGATATCAAAACAGAAAAATCAACCTTATAAAATACTACTTCCACATATGTGTTTTCTTGTTTTATTATCTACTTTTTACCTATGTTTTCAAAAATCAATCCAAAGTTTGAAAACTAAAAAAGTAGTTTCAAAAACTTAATTTTGTTTTTGGAATTTGGATAAGTATTCAAATGTTTTTTCTTAAGATAGATAAATCCATTGTAAATAAATGTGAGAAAACAAGCACAATTTTAAAAAACCAAAATAAAAAAAATCGAATGGTTATTAAATGTAGCCTAACCTTTTGGCCTTTCTCCATCCTTCTTTGCATTGAAATAGGGATAATGATTAAATTTTGTGTAACTTTTCATCTTATCAATGAAAATTTTCTGTTTCCTATAAAAAAAACTGTTGATGGGGTTGTTGCTTTTGGCCATATAAACGCTGCAATTGAAATTACATTTGTTTTTTAAAAAATATATAAACCTTAATGCTGAAATTTGACTAGTCAGCAGACTTGGTTTGTTGTTTATTCTGATGTTTTGTTGTACGTTGCAGGGTAGGGATGGATTTGTGATGGGCGAAGGTGCTGGTGTATTGCTTTTGGAAGAACTAGAACATGCGAAGGTATACTCAATCTATCTAAGTATTATGCGCCTAATTTTTTATATCTATCTTTGTTTCTTCTGAAGTTCATTCTAAAATGACATCCACTATCTAGTATCTTGATCCTTGAACGTTGGTATCCATATGTGTTTTCCCTTCTTGAACGTGGTTTCACCTTAATTCTTAGTGCTGAATGCTTTCACATGTAACGTTCAAAATTTTCAAATTCTTAAAACTTTATTTGTTCATTATTATTTTTCTTGCTCTAAAAGAAGAAAAAAAATATACTTTTACTTTTATTTCTCTGGAACCTGCGACTGTTCTTTTCACTAACTAATTCAATCATCTGACCTTAACCTCGCAGAAAAGAGGTGCACAAATATATGCGGAATATCTAGGTGGAAGTTTATCTTGCGATGCTTTCCACATGACAGAACCACGTCCTGATGGTAATCCCCGTTAACTTAAAGATCTGTGTTGCTGGTCTGATAAACTTCGGACAATTTATTGCTTTGTTGGTTTTAGATTTTCTCTTTCACTTATGTTTTGGTATTTTTAAAATGTATACTATAAATGAGTCTGTGGTGGCATATCTGAAATTGTTGTGATATATAAATTTTGTCTCCAAGGGGTGGCACAGTACAGTGGTTGAAAACTTGGGCTTTGAAGGTATGCTCCCCTCAAGATCTCAGGTTCGAGACTCACCTGTGACATTACTCCTTCGATGTTTCTCGGTGCTTGGCCTAGGGACGGGCATGGTTACCCTTATTTCAAAAAAAAAAAAAAATAGAAATTTTACTTCACTCATGGTCTAATAGTTAAGTGATTTTTTAATGCATGTTGGGACATAACCATATCAAGGAGTGACCTTGTAGTCAAGAGAGTCTTGAGTAACTAAGAAGTGATGAGTTCAATCCATGATGATCATATACCTAGAAATTAATTTCCTACGGATTTTCTTGACATTCAAATGTTGTAGGGTCATGCGGTATGTCCCGTGAGAATAATCGAGGTGTGTGTAAGCTAGCCCGAACACTCACGGATATTAAAAAATATATGCTTGGACATGTAAGTATGGTCAGAGAATTCTAAATAACAGTTGCTCGGTGAAAGGATAGCTTTTCCAAATAACTTGTGTGTGACAATCTATTTCTGAACTTCTGCACTTTACACTGCACACATTGGATTTATCATGGTGAGTCGGTGTCTTCGTCAAGTGTAACAAATTATAAATGCAGCGTGTGTAAGTTTTCAACGGTTGCTGTTATCTTATTATGGGTAACCAAAAGTTATGCTCTATCCAATGTAGCGTTTTAATGATGTAATGTCATTGGCATGGATATAAATTAGACTTTACCAAATGTTTATGACAGTTTACCCAAGTTGCTTTCTTGTGGAAATCACTGGAACTAACATTCTGTTCCCTGGATTTCTATACAACTCAGGGGCTGGTGTCATTCTTTGCATAGAAAAGGCGTTGGCTCAGGCTGGAGTATCAAGGGAAGACGTTAATTATATAAATGCACATGCCACATCAACACCTGCTGGTGACCTCAAAGAGTACCAAGCACTTCTTCATTGTTTTGGCAATAACCCTGAGGTGACTTGATAATTCTAAGTATTTAGAGCTGTCTCTGATCTTACCATGTGATTACCCCAGGCATAGTGGAGCGAAGCTTCGATTTCCCGATTTCAAAAAAAAAAAAAAAAAAAAATCTTACCATGTAAACATTCTAAGATAAGGTTTATGCTTTGCCAGCTTAAGGTGAACTCCACTAAATCTATGATCGGTCACCTACTTGGAGCTGCAGGTGCAGTGGAAGCAGTTGCAGTGATACAGGTAATAAGGGCTAAGGCCTATAACGTGTCGCCAAATTTCTTTCAAATCTGAAGTTGTAATATATAAAGTTATTCTCGTCTCTAAGGGGTGGCACAAGTGATTGAAGACTTGGATTTTAAAGGTGTGCTCCTCTCAAGGTCCCAAGTTTGAAACTCACCTGTGACATTAATTTGTAGACATTTCTTGTGTCTCCATTCCTTCGATGGCTTCCGGTGTCTGACCTAGAGATAGACGTGGTTAGCTCGGGTATAGTGAAGCGAAGCTCTAATTTCCCGGTTTCAAAAAAATATATATAAAATTGTTCTCTAGTACAACTGTAATACAAACCCCAATGTTAATGTGCCTTTACGTCCTAGCCCCTCCCTTTCAAATTTATTTCACACAAACTATTTTGTTGTTTTTTTTTTATAGGAAACAAAACATTTTCATTGATTGGTTTTGTTGTTCATAAGTTGATGTTGTGTTCTTTCATCAGGCTATTCGGACAGGATGGATACATCCAAATATCAATCTTGAAAACCCAGATGAAGGCGTAGTATGTTGCTCTAATAGTTAGCTTCTAGCCCTTGCCCACCTAGCCTGTTGGGTTAAGTTGTCATACGTTACAAAATTAATTATGGAAACCTTTCAAAGAACATTTAATATTGTTGCGAATTAACTACAATGCAGGACATGAATGTACTAGTGGGCCCGAAGAAAGAGAGATTTGACATCAAGGCAGCGTTGTCTAATTCATTCGGATTTGGGGGCCATAATTCATCAATCATATTTGCTCCATACAAGTAAGAAAACACTGAAGGCACTTCTCAATTATGCTGAATTGACATCATTCATATTTTCCACATATAAGATAGATGCTTTATGTAATTTCATCTTATCAATGAAATTATTTCTTATCCAAAAAAAAAAAGATAGATGCTTTATCAAACCATCTCGAGTTCGTTATGAGTTCATGATGACCATATATCTAGGAATTAATTTCCTATAAATTACCTTATTAACAACTAAATGTAGTAGGGTCAAACAATTTTTTGGTAAGAATAATGTCCCCAAGGGGTGGTGCGGTGGTCAAAGACTTGAGCTTTGAAGGTGCTCCCCTTAAGGTATCAGGTTTGAGGTTCACTTGTGACATTAATTTGTAGACATTTCTCGTGTCTCTATTTCTTCGATGTCTCTCGGTACTTGACCTAGAGACGGACATGGTTACTTTGGGTATAGTGGAACGAAACTTCGATTTTCCAGTTTAAATAAAAAAGGAGAGATTTTTTTTTATAAGAATAGTTGAGGTGCGCATAAAGTCGTCTAGACAGTTAAAGATATAAAAGAAATTCAGTAGTAGATACATCAGTAAATTGTGGGCAGTAAAAATCTGCTTTGATTAAAAAGACTGTACACTAAATTATTAGTAGTGGCACACCAATATCATATGGGTAAAATTGAATTTCAACAACAGACCAGTAAAATACATCAGGATAATTTCCAACTTGGATCATATATATAGATATAATTGTATATTTTTTAATCCATTATTGGATTTATACTAATGTTTGGCTGTGTATTGCAGGCATTAACAAGATTTCAAAGGAGGTGTTGTTTTCTGGAACAAATATTAATTTATGGGGAGGTTGAGAAGCACAAGGCATGTTAGATGCAGCGCTGGTATTTTTGAATTTTAAGTTTTTATCAATTATCAATTTTGGGTTTGTCATAAGCATGAATGACGACATTTTCACGACATCAATTGTTTTCCTTGATACCGAAATTCCAATTCTTGTTTCTGTGAGGTATTTTTTACTTTAACCAATTGGTGATGAATCTTAGCAACCAGGCCAACTCAAAGCTGTAGCTAGCTACTTACTACAAATGAAAAGTAGCTCTATACAAATAAATTGTGCCCACTAATTTTGTTTTATGAATGCAATCCAAAGGGGCTCTTTGGCTTTGGCCCTGTTTTGGAATCAAATCCATTGGAAGGTGTTTGGATGTAGAATTCTAGTGTGATTATTTGAGTAATTATAAATGAGAGGTTATTTTGAGTGATTTGAAATTTAAGTTTTAATAATAGTTCGTTTGGATGTCCGCAAGGGGTGGCGCAGTGGTTGAAGATTCGTTTGGATGTGATTAGAAATGATTGATTATTTTGAGGGGTTAGAAATTGGTGATTATTTTGAGGGATTAGAAATGAATGATTAAAAATGAGTTGTTAGAAGTAAACTATTATTTTGAGTGATTAGAAATAAATAATTAAAAATAAGTGATTGTTTTGAGTAGCTTGTTTGGATGTGTTTTCTTGAAAAGGAATGGTAAAAACGCGTTTGTTATAACTCGTTAATAAAGTCAAACAAACACCTCCTTGGAGGTTTGTTTGGGGGGTTTTGGTACTTAAGAATCTGGGATGCAGTGTTCTGAAGCCTGGTAATTAGAAAACACTTTCGGGTGCAAATGTTCTGATTCTTGAATTTGTGTAGGTCTTTTTCCTCCATTTTCGGGCCCATTTTATGTTAAGTTTTTTTTTTTAGTACAAGTTGAGGAAAGAGGATTACAAATACCAATTTCAAGGATCGTGATCGTGGAATGGAAATGGATTAACACCAAATTAGATAATCAATTGCGTCATCGATCCATTCGATATTTTATGTTAAGTTTCTAACTTTAAATTCATCAAATTTATTTATAACGAGCTATTAATAAATTTAGTTTTGATTAAAGTTAGCTTTAAGCTTGTTATAAATATCAATTTACATGGACTGAGACGTTTCAAATTATAATAATTAATATGGAGAAAATTTGGATAAAATAATATATTAACATATAATAATTTAACATCAAGGAATAACTCGTTTGGTAAATAATAATTATTCAATCTATTAATATTTTATAATTGAATATGTTTGCAAATGAGCAAATTTTAGTATTATTTAAATAAAATAGATATTTAAAAAAAAATTAAAACAAAATAATTACAAGAGAGAAGTGACCATTATCAACAAATATGAGAGATTATGTACAAATGAAACAAGTATATTATAAAAAATGTCCTTATAAAAAAAACTCCCCTTCAGCTCCATAAAACCACCCTCTAACAAACACCTCCTTGCAAACAAATGGAATTATTATCTACAACTCTTTTAGAAATAATTACATTAAATGAGTTATTGCTTGTAACACTACAAACACTGCATTCAAACGAGCTATTGTCGGTAACCCTTTTACAAACAATAGTATCCAACTGAGCAATTGACTGCAACCCCTCTTTCAAAACCACTCAAAATAACCCTTCAATTTTAATTTTTTATTCAATTACTCATCCAAACATCTCAAATTAGTTATAAAATTGGAACTCTATTAAGGAAATTTTAAAAATTGGAACCTAACAAGAAGTATTCAATGGAACCATCGAAGAGGTTGTTAGTTCAACCATCATGAAGTGGCTCAAGTGGCCAAAGATAGTTTTGAGGTGTTTAAGATGATGGGTTCAATGGTGGTCACCTATCTATGAATTAATTTCTTTTGAATTTTCTTGACATTCAAATATTGTAGGGTCAGATGGCATGTGTCGTGACATTAGTTGAGGTGCGTGCAAGTTAGTCCGGACAGTAATAGATATCAAAAAAAGAAAAAAAGAAAAAAAGAAGAGGTTGTTAATTCAAATTTTCTAACTTTTAATTGTGTTTGAACTCAGGAGTAAGAAGTTGGAAGTTTATTTAAGAATTTAAAATTTTTAAAACTCGTTCACGAAACCTACTTTTGTAACTTTGTTTTGTAAATTTAAATAAGTCTATTTAAGAAATTACAAAACTTAAACTTTCATTAAATTTTAAACTCGTTCACGAAACCAACTTTTAGAACTTTGTTTTGTAAATTTAAATAAGTCTATTTAAGAAATTAGAAAACTTAAACTTTCATTTTACAAATGGTAAGAAACCTATATTTTTTTTTCCTAAAAAAAAGAAACCTATTTGTGGAACTTTATTTTTTAAATTTAAAAATCGGAATTTATTTAAGAAATTAGAGAATTTAAAATTCTATTTCACACTGTATTAAAAAACTATTTTTGGAATTATAAGTTAGAAATTAAAAGTTAAGATTGCATTTAATAGATTAGGAAATCTAAACCTTATTTCATTTCACAAGAGTGTATTAATAGTTCTTTCAAAAGAAAAAAAAAAAAATAGAGTGTATTTAATAGTTTGGACCGAAGTTAAAGAGTGTTTTTTTTTTTTTTTTTTTTGAAAGAAGTTAAAAGAGTGTATTTAATAGATTAGAAATAGAGGTTAGGAAATTTATTTAATAGATTAGATAAGAAAAGTTAAAGAGTACTTAATAGATAAGAAACAGAAGTTAGGAAATCTATTTAATAGATTAGATGTTAAAAGTTAATAGTGTATTTAATAGATTGGAAATAGAGGTTAGAAAATCTATTTAATAGATTAGAAATTAGGGAAAAATATCTTTTTTTTAGTCCTAAGGCTCAGAAGTGTAGTGTTATTTGGTCCTTATATTTTAAAATCGAACACTTTTATTTTTTACATTTCAATAATAGTCAATTTTAGTTTTTATATATTTTTTGAGTTTATGTTTAAACTTATTTTCTTTTATAAATTTATTTTACATCAATATAAAATAATAATCACGTCATCGATATATTGAAATTTAATATTAGTATATTTTTTTTTCTTGAAACAATATTAGTCTAGTTTTATCGTAGTCAACATTACGTCATGTAATTAATGATATTTTTTTAATTCCAAAGATTAAATTTGACCATTATTGAAATGTCATATACTAAATTTAAATATTTGTTTAAATGGTAGAAGTAAAAATATTTAATTTTAAAATGAAGCAAATAAAAACTGCATCGAAAGCCTAAGGATTACAAAAAAAAAAAAAAAGTTAAAGAGCGTATTTAATAGATTAGGAAATATAAACCTCTGTTTTTGGAATTTGGTATAAGCATGGAACCTAATTTTTTAAAATGAAAAGTGATTTATAAAAGTTAGAACTTTATTAATAAAATTTTAGCTTTTACATTGTGACATAAGTAAATTGTGAGTCATGAAATAACAAAAATGTTGGAAACTAGGAGAAACATTTTGCAGAAGCAAAAATAAAATTGAAATTATAAAAGAGAAAGATTTGGGTGCATCGGTGGCTGTACTCCATAGATGCACCAACTTTAAGAGTCACAAAAAAAAATCTCTTATAAATAAAAAAAAAAATTAACAAAAAAAAAAAATTGTGGCACATCAACTGCACATCTGTGGAAGTGAAGCTACGACTGCACCCAAATCTTTCTCATTATAAAATTACTAGTGTTTGTTTGTCGAATTTATGGAGTATTTAAAATGAGTATTTATTAATTACTCAAAGAATTACATCCAAGCAAGTTTTTATAACTACTCAAAAAAAATCTCATTTTTACTATTAAAAATAACTTTTAATTTTAACCACTTAATTCATTTATAACTATTCAAAATAACTCCTGATTTTTAATAATTTATTTCTATCTCATCAAAATAACTTACTTTTAACCACTCATTTCTAATCATTCTTTTTTTAACTACTGAAAATAACTACTTATTTGAAATCCACATCCAAATAATTTATTCTCTCTAACTCCTCTACAAAAAAAATCCACCTCCAAACAAATATTTTGCTACAACTCTCAATTTTTTACTACTCAAAATAACTCATTAAACTAATTGCTCATCCAAAACTTGATCCAAACAACTCCTAAGTGTTTAGTATGGGGCTCAACACAAATATCTCCCATAGCATATTCACTAATTCTGAGTACGTAGCATGTGTGAGTAGAAAAATAATGAATCAACTCCACTTAAGGTGAAGATTGACAAACATTATGCTATAATGGTTACACAAACATAAAATTATACAATGCTAGTTTGGAATCGGTTGATCATCTTTTTCTGCAATGTCCTTATGCTCACAGCCTTTCGTCTCGCCTCCCGGTTTAGAGCCAACCTTGGAACAACAATAGCAATGATTCTCTAATATCTTCTGGTTTGAGTCTTTTTGCTTAAACAGTAACTCTCAGAGGCTGACTCTCATTTTCAATATCAAAGGCTCCATTGTTTGCCGGATTTGGAAAGAGCGGAATTGTCGCATTTTTGCAGAAGATCACATTCAAAGCAACTCATCGCTGCTGTTATGGGATAAAATTATTTGTTTACATAAATTTAAAATTCTAAACACAAGACATATCACCTAATCCTACATCTTGAATTGAACTCATCACCTCTTAGTTTCTCAAGATCTTCTTGTCCAGTAAGCCACCCATAATGGTTAACTTAAAAAAGTTACATTCAATCTCTTTCATTCCATGTTCCATAGTTTTTTATGATCTAAAATTTTTATTTTGTAGGTTGAGCTAATGGCATGTTCTAGAACAATTTCATTAGTTTAAGAATTAGTTGGTCATTTGAGCAACCAATACTAGAGAAACAAAGGAAATGATCATAAATTTTTGCCAAGAGCATCTCAACGAGCGTCTAGATGCTGAGTTAAGGACATAATGTTGAAGAACATAACATCAAGTGAAGATCACAAAACGTTGCAGGAAGCCTCTATCGCTTGTAATATGAATAGTTATATTTTCCAAATAGTTTTTTTGTCTCACAATCTATAGCCACATTGGAACATTTTCCATTTCATTCCTAATGTTTTTAGTAGATTTAGGCTAATTTTAGGAGTTTTAATTGACTCTCATTATCAGCTATGTCATTTCGATGGCCGACTAGACTTTCAATGCCAATCTCAACTAGTTTAAGGTTGTTGCTCTATCAAAGATTAGTCGTGTCCTGTTGAGAATGTCATTGCAGATTGTTTACAACTTGTGTAGAGCGCAAAATTATTTTTTTAACAATATTGTATAAGGGTATCTCATAACAAATTATCTCATTTCTTTATTATTTCAGGTTTGATATATTTGAATTTTGATGTTGTTGCTATCGAACTGATCATCTACAACCATTGAAGCTATTTTCATCTGTTCATTTATAATTTCATGTTTTTTTTTGAAGAACATGTAATTTATAGTTATATTTACTTTAACTTTTAATTTTAAAGGATACATTGTTTGTTGTTGATCATGTATAACTTATTTGGTAGTGTCAACACAATTTGTATAACTTGTTTGCTTGTATACTTGTATTCCCAAAAACAGACAACTTAGAAGCAAAGTCTTATGTCCCATCTGTCTTTTAGGAAATTTTGGCCTTGAGGCTTCTTAAATGATCAATGTTTCTTGGACAAATGATTTGGAGGTTTTTCAAATGAAAATCAACTTTGAGGAGTAACATTTTTTGCAAGAAATTAACACATTGCCTAGTCATTATTGTTTGGAACCAACAGATACGTTTTCATCAATCAAGCGATTTAGGACAACTACTCTATCAAAACCAAAATCTTCCTTTGGGAGCTGCTCATCAACATGCAACAGAGGTATTTTACCATCTCTAGAGCTATGTCTGTGAAGATGGTGTACTTAGGAATAGTTAAGTGTCTTTGTTTTTTCTTTGTCTTAAGTAAGGTGCTCTGTTCTCTTTTATATCGATATAGAAGTAGTTCGGTCTATGCACAAAGTAGTTGAAAACGAAAGGAAAGTTTAAACGCTTTAAAGGAAAAAAGGAACACTTGCCCCTGTCTTACTGCGATAACGGGACAATGAATCCGAAAATCAAATATTTGGGGTTTGCCCATTTTTTCGGAACCATCATTCAAGCCTTCAAGCCTTACCATCTACCTCCATTCCATGCTGGTATCTCACCTAGAAAGCAGACAAAATCCTTATGGATGAATTTTTACACAAACTTCCACTGGACTGCTTCAAATAAATCAAACATTTGAAGGGGTACTCTTTTAGTGTTATTTACACTAATTGGGCGGGATTTACAAAAACTTGTTTTTTTCCCTGATAAGTGCATAAAACTTCAGATAAGAGTCAATATCAAGATTGAAAATGTAAATAACGTTATTATCAATTGATACATGTCTCATTCAGTCAAAACATTAACACAGTAACGTCCCCTAGAAATCATAGAGAGACCATTGTTATAGTTAACTATATCCGATATACTCCTCTCTACGTAAAGTATGCGTGTACAATCCAGAATACTGAAATGATGACACTCTTACAACAACCTTATTGACACAGGCCTGTCGCATCTAATGCATGCTTGCTTGATACAGATATATATGTATTGGGTGTTTATAGATACACTATCACAAGAAACTGTCAGAAAATTAAACATGCATATGCATTTGAGTACACCCTATAACATGCTATAAATGGCGTAAAACAACCAAATAGTAGGAACTATATACAGCTGATAAACAGTTTCTCAAACGCTTATGCCTTGATCCAATCGTGCTGATCCTGAATTGAATTACCTGAAATAATGCACTTGAACATTCTGACCAGCAAGAACAGATGATTGGAGGAACAAATGGCATCGTCTACGTTGCTTTTCCAATGGCTGAATATGGTTATCGTCGTTGCTGGCACATTTGGCAGAAGGTAGCTGACTTGCCATTAGCGAAGGTGCAATGCTCACAAGACCAATGATCAGTATCATCAATGGTTCGATTTGAACCGCTACCTCTGAATACGCTCATCTTCCCTTTCCCACCTTTACTCCTACAGCCACCAGTACTCTTTGAGCTTGCTGTTCTGCTGCAGGTACCAAGGGAATCCACATCCGACAGACCATTCTCAAGCGCACGTACTAAATTCTCGAAGTAATTCCGAGTTACACTGTCAATGCAATCACTTGAAAAGTCAATAAAATGAAAAATTACGACGTTACATATCTCTATCATAAAACTGGAAAGATAATTCGAGGAATGTTTTTTCTAGCGGTGGAAATGTTCAATGGTCTTCAGTTCAAACTATTGAAATATTATACGTATGGTTTACTTACTCTAGCATTAACCTTAGAACCTCTATTGACCTTGTAAATCCTAGCAGGATGCATTGATCTCACATGCTACATTTACCCCCTGATATGCTAAATTACAATAAACATTACTATGAATTCAAGATCCAATCTTATTGTACTATTTGGAAAGTTTGAGACTCAACCTTTTTATTTTTTGAAAACCGGAAAATCGAAGTTTCGCTTCACTATACTCGGGGTAACCACTCCCGTCTCTAGGCCAGGCACTATGAGACATCGAAGAAATGGAGATATGGGAGATGTCTACAAATTAATGTCACATGTGAGTTTTAAACTTGGAACCTTAAAGGGAGCACATCTTCAAAGTCCAAGCCTTCGACCACCGTGCCACCCACTAAGGACGTTTAAAACTCAACCACAGTTAAAGCACTGTTCAGCAACGAGAATCACCTGGTTAGTCCAGCAAGTTTGGTACGGAACTCATTAAAAGATTTTGAAGGACCATCATTAGCACTTAGGTAAACTTGCAACTCCTTTTCTGCACACTGGTGGAGTCGTTCCAACCCAGACTCAGCCTCACCTGTGCAAGAAATGGATCAACACATCCTCCATTAAATCAATCAGGTGATGAAACTGATGAAATGAGAACCATCGAATCTCTAAATTTGAGGGAAAGACAAACCTTGCAAGTACTCAAAGAACTGTCTCTTGGCATGTTCACGCTCAGGTAGATAATATCCATAGGCATAAGTCCATTTAAGAACTCGTCTACATTCTACAATCTGGGAACATAAAATTTGTGTTGGAAGTCCATGATACTGAGAAATTTGAAGCAGAAAATAACGACGTACCTGTAGCCATGCTTCGCTAATGAACTTTAGCTGTGACTCAGGTTGGCACTGAATATCACTTAATTTTTCCAGCTATAATATATCAAGAACTATGTCAGGGATATCTCCATATTTTAAAGTCATGGAAGAAAAAAGTATATTGGGCGAAGGAGGTTTATTTTTCTATTGAGCTTCGCTTAGAAAACTATAGATCATTAAATTAATGGTTTCTAAAAATGCTGTGGACTTCTAAACTCTTGCTGATAAATGTAGGATTTCGTTAATAACATTGAAAAATGCAGTAGTTTTCATAATTAAACTACACAATTTTCAAGAGATGGTAAAGATAAATCTCAATATACTATGAAACCACAGTACATTAATCTTAGGCTTAACTATAAAGCAGTGAATATCTCAAAATAATAGCATTATGTTGTTCTGCTTCTCTGGAAATGTAGACCCGAGTATTTTGTTTGTTCTGTAACGAGTAACCCACATGCCCTAAAATCAATTATACGAAACATCCTGGCATTTGAGTAAGGATTAAAACCCTGGGGTGGTTTTTCAGATTCCTCTTTGGGCCTACGTTGGATAGCAGAGAGAGTATGTGACATCCTCCAATCTATTCATTATCTACAAAGTTGAAGCTTTTTTCATGTTCCAATTAGCTAACACCTAGTAATGGTCAATAGATTATTGGGACCCTCTTCTTCATTAAACTAAATCACCTCGATCATATATAAGACCTTGGAGCCATGGCCATATGCGGACCAGAATGGAAAGAAAGGAAGGAAACAAGGAAACAAGTTTTTTTTTTTTTTTGATAGGAAACAAAAACATTTTCATTGATAAGATGAAAGTGTTACAAGGTTTTGGGCCAGGATCTGAGCCGTTCTTTAACAATGAGATAACACGGTAAGTACAAAACAACATTAAAGGAAGTTGAACATCCAACTTAAATTCCTAAAAAGAAGATTGCATATCCGAAGGATTATCTCATCATCACCTACACATCTAGGAGGCAGAACTCACATATGGAGGAACCCACGAATCTGGCACAGAAGGAAGGGGAGACGGAGACGCATCCCAATTCGATGCTAGATGATGGAAAGAGTGAAGAAGACTATCTGACTATGATCTGCAAGGGCTGAGAGGGAAATCCCGTGCAAAGTCAGATGAGGTAGGGTAGGTCACATAAATGATGGAGGGAGAGAGCCATCCACCAGCAGTTAGGAGGATAATGAAAAAAGAAACTCGCAAGGAAAACCTAATTATCATCAAAGTGAAATTCTCACAGTTTCTCGTTCGTCTGAAAACGGTCAACGATGCAGCCAACGCCGATGTTAAGGAGATTCATCATGATAAAACAACCATTCATACCAAAAACAGGTTTCAATTGTTGCTCCCATGATTTTCACCATATGCATAGGCATACAAACTTGGCCAACACCAACATTGAGGGGTAGCCAAAAAGGACCAGCAGAAGCAGAAGATAGGTATAAAGCCACTACCGGAAAAAAAGGGTCCGAAAACCCGACCCAAACTTTCACCCAATAAAACTAACCCGAACCCAACACAAAACCTACCTTAAAAAAAGAAAAGAAAAGAGAGAATGAAAAAAAACCATAAAATAAACCCAACCGACCCAGATTACATGAACTGGACCGGTTCAAAACCATAAATTAGGGCAAAAACCTATACCATCTTCTTCAAGCCCCAGCCGCCTCTCCTTCAAAACCCTCGCCTTCGCTGTTGCGACTAGAGGCAAGGAGGCCAGAAAACAAACATCGTCGACGAAGTAACCTCATCGGCGTCATCATCTTCTTCAACCCCAGCCGTCATTCCTGCTAAACCCTTGCTGTCACTTCTCGCGACCAGAGGACCATGGCTGAAAACCTGTCGAGATCGGCACGAGCTTTGCCAAAGAAGAACTTTCACAGCGTTGTCTAACAGGATAGATGGAGGGATTGTCGGAGAGAAAAACCTTGCTAATGGAATGAAAGTGTGTTTGATTCATAAGCGATTCCAAACGACGGTGTAAAATGGAGGAGGTTCAAAGGTAGCATCGTCTCTGGTGGGATGTTCTAGCCGGGTTCCTCCTCCGACGCTGGTGAAGAGCAGCGCCGGAGGGGGAGGGAGAGGGAGAGGCCCAAACACCGGTTTGGGTTGAGAGCCCAAAAACATTCCAACCCAAACTGGTCCCCCTAAACACCCCCTTATAGGTATTAAGTATTAAACAAAAGAACGAATAATAGCCGAAAAAATAAAAATTCAAATATGAGTGATATAAACTGGCATGCCCATCTATTAGCACATAACCAGGTCAGGAAGTGGAAGAGATAAATAAAAATATAAGAATTCCGTGCTTAAGATCACTAGAAAACGATAGCTCAACTAATCCACAATAGTGAGAGAGCATCGACTTACATGCACGGTTTGCATTTGATGGAGATCTGAAAGTGCCTTTTGCCTAGACTGCATTCATGTAAGCATGGTTAAGCTCCCAAGTTCAATTATGCAGATGAGTTCAGTTATGCATAACTCTAAAACAAATTTTCAGAAATCTGAAACTATTAAAAGAATTACTTATTTATTGATGAACAAATCAATGTATCAACGAGCAAAGAAACCCCTACATAAATTGATGGTAGATGTTTGTTCAAAAGATGATAACTAATCATTCATAAGAGAGAAATTGAGCTGTTGGTTATTTTATTTACAAAAAGGCCCAACAATATGGTCGATAACGCTTGTTTTTGTTGATAACCCTACCTTCTAATTTAAAACTAAAATCTATCTCAATAGGTAAGTTTTATTTCTTTTATACATTGATTTCTTAAACAAAAAAAAAAAATTGTCGCATCAAGCATGTAATCAAGCCAGCTAGGCTGAGAATTGTTATCCAGGCAAAAAAATTATAGGTGAAACAAAAAATGCTAAAATATTATCTCACAAAAAAATAGATATTAAAATAAACATGATGGAAGATCATGAACGGAAATGATTATTTTGCTTAAGATTCAATACTAAAAATGTCACATTAGTCAATAAAAACTTTCAAGTTTTTTTGAAACATAAGAGTGGAAAGTTTAAAAATTTTTATTTCCTCTTGATTTATGGAAGATGAATATGCTTAATCAAAATACTTAATTGATAATGCTCTCTTTTCTTTTTTGAAAAAAATAGAGAAAAAAAGAAGAATGAACCTAATTTGTGACTATGAGATTTATTTGAAGAGATTAACAAAATTACTTTGTATGTTAAAATATTATAAACATGGTAGAGATTCACATTATAGCCAAGTCTAACCCTTTTTTTAAAAAAATGAAGAGGAAAAGATAACAGAAACAATGTTCAAAAAAAAAAAAAAAAGCAAAATAACGAGCAATTCCATCAATACAGTAGCTGAAATGGTGAAAAATACACTACAAACAAGTGATAAACAAAACATAGTTTCTAATAACCCACCGCTTATAATAATCCAATCGGTACAACCAACCCTCAAGGATTTCTTAAACAGATTAGAGAACTGAACTAAACAGACTAGCTAGAACTTATTCATCCAGCTTATATATCATCACTAATAAAATCAAACTTTAATCACCAAGAAAACTCTAAATTGCCTTATTGCTCATAAGTTCAAAAAAGTCCGCAGGGGTCCAAGAAGAGAAAAGAAACCATACCGATTGGTTGGTAGCCCATCTTTCATAATAATGAGTGTACCTCTCCAGAGAATTCTTGGCCATCTCTCTGCGCTTTTCAGCATCATCATACTGAACAACAGGGAGGAAAAAACATAAAGAAAAATACTAAACAAAATAAAATAAGTAGCATCAACAAAATGTTAATGGTTCAACACAAACAATCTATAAGAATACCACTCCCTCTTGCTTTGCAGTTTCATAGCGATTACATGCATAAAATCCTCCTGTCCTCTCTCCATGATCAGACCATGGACCAAGGCAAAGCCTATGACAATCCAACAATTTAAAAAGAAGTAATAAAGATATCATTAGCAATTCGGTAACTTTTTTCCCTTCTAATAAGAGGATTTTCAAAGAGGAATAAAAACAATTGAACTGTGACAAGATCTGCAATGTACAAAAATTGACATAAAGACAACAATAAAGAAAAAAAATTACCAGCAGAACTCAAATTTACAAGGTGGAGTACAAGTAATGTGCATACACCCTTGATTTTTCTCAATAGGCCGTTTGCATTTTGGACAAGGTTTGGAATTTGCCAAAATCCTGAAATCAATAAAGGAATATTTACGGCACTTGAAGAAGATACAATTAAAATATTGGAATCTTTTTGTAGATAGCATAGCAGAATGAAATATTTAACTTGATTGAAGCCTATCAATTTCACTTGATTGAAACCTATCAGTTTTGTAGCTATCAATTTAATGTGATTGAATCAGTTTTTGCCATATTTGAAGCCTATAATTGTTTTACTTTTTCTTGCTACTCATGAAAAATCCCCTAAAATAATTTATTTATTATTTATTTTCTTGTAGGAACAAGCACTTTAATTGATCTATTTATTTTTAACAAGAAACAACAATTTTCATTGATGGATCAAAAGAGACTTTTGCTCAAGGATTCAAAAGAAAATAAACAAATCAAAATAGAAAACAAGTAAACAGTCAAGAAGCAATCCCCGCAGAAAAAAGGCTGAGCAGAAAAACAACAAAGGACTAGGTCAAGAAACAGAGAACTTGAAGGGCAGCTAGAGTGAAACCTTCTGATGTAAAACCAACAGACTCCAGAACAACACTGGCTGACTGAAGCTTTGAGAAAATAGAGGACGAAAACTGGAGCACTGAAGAGGGGAATCACAAAACAGAGGACGAAAAGACAGCCCAGATTTAGCGGGGCGGCAACAATCAACAGAGGACTTCAAAATCCAAACACCAGATAAAACTTTCAACAGCCTCCAGTTCAGATGAAAAAAGAGACCACAGGTTGCTGCAATGCTTTAGAAAATCACAATCACAATCAGATTTCCTCAGAAGCACCAAAATACAGAACCAATGACTTTAAAGTAAATCCAAATGACAAGCAGCAAGCAGATCCAGCAATGATGAACCTTCCAAAACCACGAGGACCAAAACTATAACTGGTGGGAGAGCATTACCCCTATAAAACATCATGGACCATTTTTGGTATGACAGCCTTGCAAAAATACGAGGAAAACACAACAACATGCAAAGTAAAGCCTACATTGCAAAAGCATGATAAAAGGGGCTGAGAAGTGCATGTGGCCAAGGGCAACAAGCCATGGACTAGCATGCACAAGACATCATGCGTGCGGTCATGGGTGAGACAAACCCTAAAGAGGCATGACCGTGACACCTTGCACCTCTGGCTCAAGAAGGAAACAAGGCTAGTGCCTGAGAACACCCTAATGAAGGCAATGAATTAGAGTTAAATTATACGTAGAGATCTCATTACAGTGAATAGTGTTTCATTACTTCTCTTGACAATTGAGATATTTTTGCAGCAAGGGCAGATTTGTGCTTTCCTACATGGTTTTGCTCTGCGTCATCTAGAAGCCACCACAAAAGTTACACCTCATGATTTTTTCACAAACAAAACTCACACTTATATAAGTTTACTTATGACGAGTTTCTATATTAACTTACAAAGACAAACGTATCTGGGTTTTTTTTCCTTGTTTTTTTTGTTTTGTTTTGTTTTGTTTTGTTTTTTTTAAAGAAAAACCGTTTTCTAACAACATTTAATGGAGGTATAAATTGACTCAATTTACAAAGTTCAAAATTTTAATTGATGAAATTATTAGTTTAGGGTTCTAATTGATGCAACCAGCAAATTGTTTTTTGGGAGATAGAAAATGATACATTTTCATTGATAAAATGAATAGAGAGAGGATATGGCCATTTTTAAAGGTTTTTTATTTTTTACAAAAGATAACACATAAAACAAGCAAGTCCTATAGCTCATGGAAAGTTGAACATTCAACTTATGATCCTAAAAAAGGAGGGCTTGTGCGTCCGAGGAAGTTTTCTCATATTTTCGCTGCTGATCTGGGAGATGTAACTCATATACCAAGGAAACATCGTCAGATATGGCTACTGGGAGGAGGGGAAAACATTCACCAATCCCTTATCGGCGCCAAGGAGAAAGAGAAGCTTGTGTGGGTTCACTTGAGAAAGACACGCCTGTTCAAGGATCTAACACAAGAGGAAGGTGGTAGAATCGCCAAAAAGTGATGTTTTTGGGGCAACTAGCTTAAACAATTCTCCCACATGCCAAGCTGTAACTCTCATTCAGTAATCAATTAACACCAAAGTCGAGGAGTATTTTCCTTGAAACGCTCACACGAACAATCGTTCGCTCTCCAATACCCAATGTCGTTGCTCACACAGCTCTCAATATCGCTTGACATTGAGCCATCACCGGAGCTGAGGAGCAGCAGTAAATTGGAGCTCGCCAGATCTGGTTGCCGGGAGCATAAGCTGTCTATTGTAATGCTAACAAACTTGAAACCCAAACCCGAATATGTCGAAAAGCCCTCACAAAGACAGCCATCACGAATCTACAAGATCAAACCCACGAATTTCGGCTATGTCGCCAAATATGAAGCAACACGAGCTTTTCGCCAGATATCGCCCAAACGAAATGCAAGGCCAGATCTTGTAAAAAAAGTCTTTCAGACTTGCTGGAAAGCAAAGTTCTTAGAGAAATGCGACATCTTTGAAACTTCACTGGAAAGTTTGCATCTATGTGGCCACTCGAGTCATGGGGTGCTTGTTTCCCGTCAAGTCAAAGAGACGAGATCTCCTGGTCGAGGACTCAAAGATCTCAGTCGGAAGAAAATGAGGAAGGGAGAGATTGGACACTGACCTAGTGGGGGTCGTCGGAGGTCCCCTTCTGTGCCAGAGGAGGAAGATGGATTAGATTTTTTTGTTGAAAGAGTTTAGAAAGTTTTTAGAAAGAGAGCCCAAAATTATAACCTGCAAACTTAGGGATATAAAGTGATTTTCTAACCTTTTTTATAAGTAACAAATAACTTCCACACATCTAAGATAATCCAATATCATAATTACAAACAACTTTGAGAATGAGACAAAAGTGTAGTTAAGCTATAGTCCTTGAAGGAATAAATAGAGTGTGCCCATGTTAAAGCAAGAACAGAGATGGATTCCAAGATGCTTCCCTTTTGTTGATTATCATATGTAAACAATTTAGCATTTCACGTTCTCCAAATTATCCAACAAAAAGCCATTAGAAATTATCTCCACAAAGTCTTCTTTAAAAACCACTTTCATTAAGAAGAACAAAAGATTACAAAAACACAATAAACACACATTGAACCCACGAAAAAAGAAATTATGAGAAATAGCTAAAAACAATTGAGAAGAGAAAATAAAGAAGTATCATAAATATAATAATACTGGCAACAATTATTGACCAAACATAGCAAAAGTACAACCCCCCAGGAATTCTAACACCCTAAGGAAAAAAGACATTGACAAGATGACAAATATATGAAATGTCGTTTAAAAATAAGGAAGGAATGGTCTAAACCTTGTCCATATGGTCTCAGCCTAATCCTTATTTCCCATTTTTTTAAAAAAAACGTATCCGTAGACACATTGTTTTTCTTTTCATTTCAGGCATCTGATTACCTTCAATAACATTCTAAAATGTACGTTCAATTAATTATGATTCTATGAAATTGAACGATATGTCTAAATTGTTAAGAACCAATTGCGTACCAGTTCATATTTTCTGACTCGGCACTATTCTTCAAAATCCATCTAGCTACAGTGCCACAATCAACAGGACGATGAGCTTCCTCAGTACACTGCAAGGGACCATAGTTTGGGATAATGGTTTAGATAAAAATTATAAATAGTTGTTTTTTACTCGGGAAACACTACACTGTTGATGAGTAAAAGATATCCAACCCCACAAAGGAAAGTAACAAAAAAGAATTACACTAATGAAAGAATATAGTAGAATAGAACTGAAAAGGATTATCATTTGACAAGGATCAGAAAATATTTTAAGTAGATATGAATAAGACATAAAGTTAATATTTAATAAGCCTTATGGAGATGACTCACATTCCAGCAAAAGCTATAGGAGCATCTGCAAGTAACATCATAGCTTCCACTTCCAACTATGAAATCCACAGCATAATCACAACCTGGAGCGGGGCACCATTTGGTCTACAAAGAAACGTTAAGCACATTAACTATGCCTAATGTGAATACCAACATTGCTGAAGAAAACTTTTAACCTAACAGAATAGTTATCGTACATCAGAAAGATTTAAATGGGAACCATTCACTGAGCAGGAACAACAATAATTTATGATGTTTCTTTTCAATAACTTATGATGCTTCTAAAATGAAATATTTATGAATCACATAAAAAAAGAGGTCAAAATACCATTTTGGTCCTTATACTTTATTTTTTGTTCCATTTCGGTCTTTGTTCTTTCAAAAGTCCAATTTTAGTCCTTGTACTTTCAACAAAGATAAAAATTGGTCCCTATAATAAGTTTGAATTTGTTTTTTTTAAACAAAATAAGATAAATAGTGTTGGTTATTTGATGATTATTCTCAAATTATTTGTTTCCATATTTATTGGATTAGTATCTTGTATTTATAATAT
>JBBMKA010000020.1:14177120-14221048 GCA_037833695.1 Sechiopsis laciniata | reverse complement strand
TATATTCCTTTTACCTGCGTGTCAATTATTTTATACCCAGTATTGCTAATGATCAAATGATATCTAGTTTCTGTTTCAATTGGGTACTCAATAATTGTAGATTGATACCACAAAACATCCGTGGAAGGAAGACGCTTTCAAAGAGGAAGATTAAAAGGCTAACGAGAACAATAGTTCAATGACATCAATGTGTTATATTTTTGGTAAAATATTAGAAGATAATTGTTCCACGTTAGAAATGTGAAGAAAATGGTATGCTCTAACCACTATAATAGAAATATGTGACTCTGGTTTCAAAGCATTTTAAGTATTGTGGTATTGACTCTAGTTTTTTTATTTTTATTTTATTATTATTATTTTTTTATTTATTCTCTTGTGGTGAGTGTTGCAAATAATATGAGTAGTATAAGTTTTGAAATTAGTGTTTAAGTAATTGGGATCGATGAGAGAATTTTATGTGATTATAACAATTTTTCACATAGTTGAAGTTCTTTTTGTCTATGATTTTTTATCCAGTTATGGAGTTTTTCATGTAAATTCTTGTGTTTTTCTATTTTGTTGTTTACTTTAATTTCTCGTTTATATTTATGTTCATTCTTCCTTCACCCTATATCGAGCTGCTACCATATTATTTAGGTTCGGATTCGGCGGTGGAATTTTCTTTCTTTCTATAAAATAAATATGAGATTTTTCATGTCTAAAAAAAAAATAGAGAAATTTTGTGGATGTCAAAATTTTAGAAAAAGAATTCAAATATAACAAAAACACGATTCAAATAAAGCAAAAAATTGAAACATACATTCCATTCACTTCTGACATTCGAACCTCCAAACTAATAATTTCAATCAAGTTAAATTGACTGAAAGCAAAAGTGAAACTATTTAAAAACAACGAAAGTTCAAATATTTTATTATGTATGAAATATTTCTTAAAAAGTTGTCAAAATTAAAATAGGGATGCTATAATTTGGTGCGGGCAACAAATTAGAAATTTCATTTTAAAATTAATAGACAATAAAGAAAAGAATATGAGATGAGACATTTTCATCGTTATCCTCAACAAAACATGATGTTTATTTGAGTTCATCTATTTTTTTTAATTTTTTTTTTGTTTGAATGGAATGCCTATCTAAGATTCTACATAGGAAAAGTCAGAAGACTTTATGATCATTATAAGATAGACAAGTTACTCATTTTAAGTTTAAATTTACTTTAAAATAAAACCTTATTTTATTCTATATTGTGAGTGTGTAGGCCACTTTGTAAGAAGATATATGCCCCACTTTACAATATTCATACATAAAAAATAATAATAATAAATGATTTATTAGAAGAGTGATGATTATAGGTTATAGAATTCATAAGATATTGGGTCATGAAGATATATTCCCTTTAATCGCTGGATTAAGGTTAAATGAGATATTGGGTAATTGACAAGGTGTAAGGATAGGAATCATTTGAAATGCAAAGGAAAGAGCCCATGTGGAAACCCCCCGCTTTTGCGGCTAAATTAGTTGCATGCACTTGTAAAAGCCAAGAATATATATATATAAAAAAAAAAAAAAAAATGTTGTCCAAAACCAACCAAAAAGTGCTATCAGATTCGTGAAGGAAAAGTAGGGCGGGACTGGAAGAAATTGGCAGTGACGGCTAATGCCCTTTAGAGTGGTGTGTTGTTAATCATAAACATTCCTTTGTGCGCTGTGGTCCAACCCTTCCGACTCCTCGCTCGATCGCGACAGGCCAGGTCCGAGAGCCCGAGCCCGAGCCCACGCCCCACTCACACTGTTTATTTTAATCATTCATTTCCTTTTGTTTTAATAACATTAAAAATGGGGATTTGTCATTTATAATTAAAAAACAAAATCTTTTTATTTTTTTGAATAACTATTTTTTTATAAAAAAAAACGTATATGACTTTTTTTTTGGGAGAGAGCTAGTAAAAAGATAAAGAAAAAAAAAATGTATTCATCGTGACTTCAATTAGTACAATAAATAATTTTCAATTATTGCAGAAGTGTTACTAGAGATGTTAATTTTCCCTAGTGGATGAGAAATCCCCGTTTAGGCAAGAAACGTGGTAAGAAAATTCTCTGTGAAATCGAATGTATTATCCATCTCTGTTTTCCCGATCTCTGTCCATTTGCATTTTTTTTTAAAAATATTTCTCTCCTTTTACTTCTTTAGTTTTTAAATAAAAAATATTTGTTGGCGAAATTATGTATTCAAATGATTTTTTCTTTTTTTTAATATTTAACAATATAATTGAAATTTGATAGATATTTTCTCAACAAAATTAATTATTTAAAATTATTATAAAAAAAATAAAAAGAATTATTATTTTTTTTACTCGGAGTTCGATTCCCACAAAAAAAAAATGATAAATTTCATAGAAAGAGAATTGATTTTGGAGGTAGTAAACTTGATAGACAATTTTTAATTGAGATAATTTTTAATCCATATCACAAATATTTGTAAATAAGTGCACTGGATAGTCTTAAAAAATGCTTAAAATTTTGTTAGAGGTGAAATATTTCTAACAGAAAATGTAGCAAAGTGGAGAAATAAAAAGTTGAAAATTATAACAAATTCATAAAACAAAACTTCAAATCTTTTTAATTTTAATTATACCCCTTTTTCCTGGTTCATTCAATCCATTTCAATGTCGGCTTCTTCTCTATTTCCCTTTTCTTTTCAAACATTTTAAGCTTAAGCTTTTAGCTTTAGCTTTAGAGCTTAGGCCTCTGATTTTCCGGCGACAAGTCTGTATCATCGCCACCGTCATCTCCGCGACAATTTCGCTATCCACTTTTTTTTGTTCTTCAAAAGCCAAATTGGAACACTATTATTCGCTTCGGGCTCTCGACGGATCTGTGAGGTTTTTGCTTGTAAAGATTTCGATTCCGAGACGGGTTTTGACGCGAAAAGAGAATCCGTTCCGTGAATTTAGCCAGCGCTATCCATCTTTTCTTGTTCAATCCCATTACGGAATTTCTGGTTGGTTGGAATTTCCGCGAAACCTGTTGGTGTTTTCGGAGTCACTGAGACTGGTAATTGCTATTTTTAGCCATTTGTTTGGCGCGTTGATGTTTGTAACCTGGGTGTCCTATTTGTGGATTTTGTTTTTGTTCCTAGATTCTCTTCTTGGAACTCGTTGAAATTGCTGGAAATCAGAGTTAATTCTGTTGAGAATTTGTGTTCATCCTGCTACATGATTAGGGTTTTGAGTAAAAGGGCTTTGTAGTAAAGAAGGAGCTTCTAATCTTGGGATCAGAATAGCGCTCTTTGATGTTTTTGTGAATTTGGTGTACTGGTGAATTGCAGAATGGGTGGTTAGGCCTCTCTCCTTCATGTAATATCTACTTGTGAATGGGTTTGTTCTTGCCAGCACAGAGCTGGTGATTGGATGTTGTTTTGGATTTGTTGGTTGTATCTTACAGTATGAAAGCTCCCTCAAATGGGTTTATGGCCAATTCTGGAGAAGGTAACTCTTATCTTCAATTTGTTGGCAAAGTTTACTTTCTGAAATTCTTTCTCTCGCATTTCTACCAATTCTAAAATTTCTAATCACGCACCAAAAGTTTAGAATCATATTTGATCATTTCATGCCTGAGTTTAACACTGACTTTTCTCCGAACCAAGTGAGAAAATGAAGTTTTGTTTTTCTCTCATTTCTGTTGAAATAGATGACAAGCCTCTTCCATTTCCTTAATGTCGTGGCCATGTTTAGTATCACGTAGTAAGGGTAGTCTGTTTAACTGAACAACTGGCCACATTATTGCAAACCTCGGCAATTACAGAATTGAGTCTTCATGTTGATCTTCTCTATGATGTTCTTTAAGAACACGATTGCTGAGAGATTCTGAAGTTGTGTATGTTTTGGACTTGCTAAAAGTCTGCTAAACATTCATTCGATAATGATCAAATGAGACATTTCACAAGCTACCAATATGCTTCCCTTAATTTCTTTGCTAATTTCTTTGTAGATAAATACTTTTGCCTCTTTAGATAGTTTGACACCATCATGATAGTGATGGGTTAAGTTCTTAGATCATTGAGATTTAAAGTGTTGAGATCCAATGTAGTATCTGAATTAAGATATCTATTTGTGACCTCTTCTAGCTTTACCAAAGTTTGAATTAAGATTACATGTAGTGTGCAAGTCATATACCATAACATAACTACAAGCATGCATACACCTCTTCATTTGAATGTGAGTCTGTTCATGTGGATGTTTGGCCATGTTGGAAGGAGAGGCTTAAAATTTATTTAGGATTACTTCACTTCACCCTAACAAATTGGGCAGTCATGAAAATTTTGACCTGTTAAATTAAATGTTCTGGCGAAGGAGCTACCTGAAAAGTCCTGAAACTTATATAATCTTGGTTGAGTCCACAACTCTATTCTATTGTTCCCATCCTTTCTGTTAAAACTTAGTACTCACGTAAAAACCTACTTCAAATTTTATGTTTGGTTGAACTAGTAGATAGATCATAGTAATCTATGGATGTGGATTAGATTTGTATTTCCTATTCATACGTGCCAAGAGTCTTTTGTGATGGATTCGTAGAACTGTCAATTAGTATTTCGAGTTATATATTTGGACAGTGTCTTTTAAATGGAGAGACATCTGATTATAGTATTAGAAAGCACATGATTTTCCTTCAAACGGAGACTGAGAGGCGCCTGGCCTTTTATGCATTTATTCTATGTTATTGTTTGTTATGTTGAAGGAGTTATTTGGCCTACTCTTATCAAATGGAAATATGTCGTATATTCTAATCGCCCAATTCTCATGATAAACAATTTAGTTTTTGGAATATGAGGGGTTCACGGTTCCTTCCTATTTTTTCTTTTTTGTTTTTGATTGCTTTTTTTGGTTTCTCTGTAAGGAAGTGATTTTTTGTTTGGTTTGAGAACAGGTGAAAGGAAAAATATGAATTCTGAGTTATGGCATGCTTGTGCTGGACCACTGGTTTCATTACCTCCAGTTGGAAGTCTTGTGGTTTACTTCCCTCAAGGCCACAGTGAACAAGTACGCACTTCATCTTTCAATTTATTTGAACATATAGTTATGGATAGTGGTTTGTGATGGATTTTCCTTTTCATTTTTAAACCTTTCAGGTTGCAGCATCAATGAATAAGGAGACTGATTTCATTCCAAACTACCCTAACCTTCCTTCGAAGTTGATCTGCATGCTCCATAATGTCACATTACATGTACGAGGGCTTCTATGGCTCATAGAGCTACTGAAATCTCTTAAATTGTACATATTTAAAGGAACAAATCAGCAGTTTGTTTAATATTTTGTTAGCACTTGAATATATTTTGTTCTTTGTGGCCTTCATGACTACTGCATTCAACCATTATATTTTTATTAGAGAAATCTAGTATTCATGCCATCAGGCCATTGGCTGGTTAAAAGAAAATGAACAATGTTTATAATTACCAAAATGTTATAGAAAGAAAAGAAAAGGCCTGCAAATAAATATGTGAGCACAATATGATAACTGATATGATTGTTTCATGTTCTGAACCAGGCGGATCTTGAAACTGATGAAGTGTATGCACAAATGACCCTTCAACCAGTGAACAAAGTATGTTAGCCAGTCAATCAGTGTTCTATGCTTTATACTAGGTTCATTTATATATTCAAATAGTTTGCTTGTTAAAAGAATATTCTGATTTTCTGTTTTTCAGTATGAAAAAGAAGCTTTATTGGCATCGGACATTGGCCTCAAGCAAAGCAGGCAGCCTGCTGAATTCTTCTGCAAAACTCTAACAGCTAGTGACACCAGCACTCACGGTGGATTCTCTGTGCCTCGTCGTGCAGCTGAGAAGATTTTCCCCCCATTAGTGCGCACCACATCTCATATTTTAATTATTAGTTCTATTTAATATACTGGTTTAAGAACACTATTGAAGCATTGTATCTTTCAACATTCTGTCTGTGTTTAAAAATAATTTTTTGTTTTAAAAATGAAGTTTTAATTGCAAAAAATGGGGTTTGACAAGTTACTTCTGAAAAGTAGTTTTTATGGCAAACAAAAAACATATTTTGTTGTTTTCATGCATGGACTATTTTTGAAGTTCAACTTAATTTAAACGTTTATGTTTTTAAATTAGTAGACAAAAAAAGAAAGAAAGAAAATGGATAAACTAAAAATATCTTTCCAAATATTTTTAATCTTAAAACCATTATAAACCCTATTTAAGCTATAAAATAGTTTTGAAAAATATTTTTTAAATAAAGTATCCATCCATCATCAATTCTTTATTACGTAGTCCATTAAATACTATCTTATAATTTTTGTGAGTTTAGCCCTTGGGATACTAATATCTTTTCATGAGCTGATTTGACAAGATGCATCTCTTATGCTTTAAAATGCTTACATATGAACCAAATATGTATTATAATAAAAAGATAATAAAGATAACTCAAGTGTTAAAGATACTTGGACCCTCTCTATCTTAAGATCACTCTCAAGCCATAGATACTAATTATCTCAAGGCTTCTTAATTGCTCTCTCCCTTTTCCACTCTCACTTATTTAGAACTCCATATTCTCATCCTACTCCTAATGGGATTGGACATTCCTATACTACTCTCAATAAGATTGAACGTTCTTATCCTAGTCCTAATAGGATTGAGCATTCTTTATCTTACTCTCAATAGCATGCCCGCCTCCCCCCTTTTTGTAGGTTTTTATTTTGATTGCTCTTGTATTGTTTCATTTTTTTTTTCCTCGATGAAAGCTCAGTTTACTACATTAAAAACAGTTTGCTGTATTAACATCCTTCAACTCTTGCTCTTTAATTTGGCATAACTATATTAACTCTTGCTCTTTAATTTGGCATAACTATCTGCCAATTTGGGTTATTGATAGGCTTCAAGTTGAAGCATCCTATTGTATCCCAAGGGGCATTTCTGATATATTTTAATATATAGTTCTGATTTATTTAAAAAAAAACAAAATCCTCTAAGTTCAAATCTGGAAACATGCAAAACAAGCAAGTTGTCGCACATACACACATAGATATAGGGGAAAGAGATGGGGAGGTTGATGCAATTTAATAAACTTGCCTGACCAGCTTACAGACGGAAGTCTAAATGGAGACAATTTTGAAATCTCATTGGTTACACTGGGTTGTATCTCATCCCACTTTCTCAAGATGGCACTGTATTAAGGATTCACATTGTACAATATTTGTGTATGCGATGTAGGGATAAATGTTGAAAATTAATTATTCTGAGTTTGTTGGCCTAAGACATTGGGATATGACGGTTGGTATAAAGGACCAACTAGTCTGGTTTGTTATGAACTATCCATTGGAGTAAAGGATTTAGTCTTCAGTTAGCAACTTAACTAGTATAAATACTAGTTGGTGTGGGAGCCTCTACTTTGTTTTGGGCACATTCTTCTTACATTCACAGATATAGGACATTTTATCTTTTTATCTTGGTTTATGTTTTGATCTCGCCCCGTTTTCGTTGAGGCTTTGTTTGCCTTCGTTTATCAATGAAGATGTTTTGATTTCTATCAAAAATAAATAAATAAATACTTGTTGTTTGGGTTGTATGAATTCAAATTTTTTTTTTTTTTTGGAAACCGGGAAATCGTATGAATTCAATTTTTAATCAGTAAGATTTATATCCTTTCTGCTACACCAGTATTTCTTTGTTAATAATATCTCATGTGATTTGAGGTTGTAATCCAAATTATTAGTTTCAACTTTAAACACAAATTTAAAGGATTAACAACTTGAAAGACAATTCTTTGTGTATCTTTCTTATAAGCTCATATTGAAGATCTTTAATTATAGGACTTCTCGATGCAACCCCCTGCTCAGGAACTGATGGCTAAAGATTTGCATGATAATTCATGGACATTCAGACATATTTACCGTGGTATGGGTCTAACCTTTCATATTTTCACTTATACTGCCTCTGCCTGTTGAAGATCTCTGCTAGTATTTGCTTATCTGAAAGTTTACTTCCTTTTAGGCTTTCTATTATGAAAAATACTTTCATGACGGCTTGTATTTTGTACTGAGAAGAACATGAATATAAATTTTATCATTTTGATGAGTTTGAAAATACATAAAATTGCTAATTATTTTTCCAGGCCAACCAAAACGACACCTTCTGACCACTGGCTGGAGTGTTTTTGTTAGCACAAAACGACTCTTTGCTGGAGACTCGGTGCTCTTTATAAGGTATAAAATCATCAGTTTGTAACTCATCTAAATTAATGTTCAGAAAAATGCTGATCGTATGATGCATTATAGAGATGAAAAGTCTCAGCTTCTCTTAGGCATAAGACGTGCTAACAGGCAGCAGCCAGCTCTCTCTTCGTCAGTCATATCAAGTGATAGCATGCACATAGGGATTCTTGCTTCTGCTGCGCATGCTGCTGCAAATAACAGTCCTTTTACTATATTTTACAACCCTAGGTAAGTACTGATTCATATTTTCCTCCAACACAGTACTAAAATTTCTTGTGATTTCAACTTCAGCATCAATGATCATTCCTGAGTTTTTCAGGGCTAGTCCTTCTGAATTTGTGATTCCTTTGGCCAAGTATAACAAAGCAATGTATACGCAAGTTTCACTTGGCATGCGATTTAGGATGATGTTTGAAACTGAGGAGTCGGGAGTGCGCAGATATATGGGTACAATTACTGGTATCACTGACATGGATTCTGTCCGATGGAAAAATTCACAGTGGCGTAATCTTCAGGTATTATATAAGTTCTCAAAAGGATTTAGATACATAAATTCTTCTTCTACTTCTCTATTTCATTGATAAAAGAAATAGAATACTTATATTGTAAGAGGACATCTTGGCGGATAATTAACAATAAGGATGTTTTGTAATCTTTAATTGTTTTGGAGAGACCCGTTCAAGATGTACATGCAGAATGTAGTTCTTTGATACAATTTAGGTGCAAATGCTCGTCAGATGCATAAAGCTAACTTTTGAAAGTAATTTTTAACATGTCGGGTCAGGGATTGAATACTACCCCTCTAGGACTTATCATTGCTTAGCTTCTTATGGGCTGATATATGGTGATACGTTCTTAAAGTTTCCTGTAATCAGATCAAAATTCTTTTTCAGGATTTTACTGAACTATGACTGAATATTATCCTTCGCTTTACTTTAAAAATGTGTTGTGATATCCATGTATGTGAATGGCTTGCTTTTGATGCTTACCAATGATGTATACTTACTGAAGGTTGGATGGGATGAATCGGCTGCTGGTGAACGGCCAAACCGAGTTTCTATATGGGAAGTTGAGCCCGTTGTGACTCCCTTCTACATATGTCCACCTCCATTTTTCAGACCCAAATTCCCTAAACAACCAGGGATGCCAGGTAATTGGAATCTACAAAAAAAAATTCTTTGGAATCATGTGTTTAACTGAATGGAAAGCAGCATTTTGGAGAGAAATTCCATGAGTGCTTCTTTCTCTGTAATATGTTGACCTTTAGGATCATTTTTGCAGATGACGAATCTGATATTGAAAATGCTTTTAAGAGAGCCATGCCGTGGTTTGGTGATGACTTTGGCATGAAAGATGCACCAAGCTCCATTTTTCCCGGTTTAAGTTTAGTGCAGTGGATGAGCATGCAACATAACAATCAGTTCCCAGCAGCCCAATCTGGAATTTTGCCATCCATGGTTGCTCCTGGTGCTCTGCATGGAACTCTTACGAATGAGGACCCGTCTAAATTATTGAGTTTTCAAGCACCAGTACTGTCTTCACCAAATCTCCAATTCGGCAAAGCAAATCAACAGAACCAAGTTGCTCAGTTGCCAGCAACTACGTGGTCTCAACAGCAGCAGCTGCAGCAATTACTTCAAGTTCCTGCAAGCCAACAGTTACAGCAGCAGTTGCCACCCCAGCAGGAACTTCAGCAGCAGCAACAACAACAGCCTCAGCAGCAGCAACTCCAGTCGCAACAGCTGCCCCAACAGCAGCAACTCCAGTCACAACAGCTGCCCCAGCCGCAACAGCTCCAGTCACAACAGCTGCCCCAGCAGCAGCAACTTCAGTCACAACAGCTGCCCCAGCAGCAGCAACTCCAGTCACAACAGCCACAACGTCAACAACAGATCTCCCAACCTGCTCTTCTGAATAATGGTGTAGCTGCTGCTAACCATTTGTCCAATCAGAGTTTGCAACCACCACTTGTATATGCTCAGCTGCAGCAACAGCAATTGCTTGCAGGCAATCTACAATCACATCAAACTAGCCAACAATCCAATAAAAATTCATTTCAGACTACATCTTTATCGCAAGAAACACAGTTCCAGCCACAAATAGAGCAGCAACCTAGTCTTCTTCCGAGGCACCAACAGCAGACACAATTTCAACAGGCCCCACTACAATTATTGCAACAAAGTCTGTCTCAAAGAACACAACAGCAACCACAAGTTCAGCAATTTTCACAGCCAATCCCATCAGAGCAACAACTTCAATTACAGCTGCTACAGAAGCTGCAACAACAGCAGCAGCAGCAGCAACCGTTGCTTTCCCAAGCTAGCCCACTATTACCACCTCAGCTGATACAGCAGCAACATGTCCATCCACAAAACCAGCAGTTGCCACCATTGCCTTTATCGAATCAGCCACAGTTCAATACTAGTGGAGGCAGCTTCCAAACAGAAAAACTTAACAGCAATGGCTTCTCAAATTTAGGTCTCATGCAGTCCCAGCAGGGTCCTATTACTCAATCCCATAACCAATTCAAACCAACCACGGCAATTAAGGCGTATTCTGGACTGACTGATGGTGATGCTCCATCTTGTTCAACCTCACCTTCAACTAATAATTGCCAAGTTTCAGTATCAAACCTGCTCAATAAGAACCAGCAAGGAGCAGCCATACTGGGGGGAGATTCAGTAGTTGAGCCTGCAGCTAACCTTGCTCAGGAGCTTCAAAGCAAACCTGATTTGCGGATCAAACATGAGTTTCCTAGCTCAAAAGGATTGGACCAACTAAAGTACAAAGGCACTGTTCCTGATCAGTTAGAAGCATCTTCTTCTGGAACATCGTATTGTCTGGATGCTGGTACCATTCAACAGACTTTCCCACTCCCTACATGTTTGGATAACGATGTACAGTCACACCCACGAAACAGCATCCCTTTCAGTAATAGCATTGATGGATTGACACCGGATACCTTATTGTCGAGGGGATATGACTCTCAAAAAGATCTTCAGAACTTACTTTCTAATTATGGTGGGGGTGTGCCAAGAGATATTGAGACGGAGTTGTCAACTGCTGCAATCAGCTCTCAGTCATTTGGGGTTCCAAACTTGCCTTTCAAACCTAGCTGCTCAAATGATGTCAACGTAAATGAAGCCGGAGCTTTGAGTGGTGGATTGTGGGCAAATCACAGTCAACGTATGCGGACATACACAAAGGTTTGACTTCTCACTTTATGTCTATTTTCTCTAGAATCACAGAAGAATAGTAAATGATATCAATGATCAAAATTGGACTTATTGTTTAACACACTTTCTTATCTAGATAAATTATATCGATGATTGTTAAAATACAAAATTTGTAACATAAAGCTTGTTCTTAAATTAATTGATAATAGTTGAGATTCAAGATAATATTTAGATGGTAAGTAGAAGTGTAGAACTATTTTTACGGTTTATAATTTTTTTTTTATAACCGTGAGTGTTTGGGACAGCTTATGCGTACCTCGATAACTCTTATGGGACAACCACTTTACCCTATTGTATGATTTACAAGGCCCGTATTTGACCACCAAGTAAACTCATGATGGTTTATAAATATATTATTCAACATATTTTGGAAATGATTAAGTTGGAATCCAGTTTCTAATTCTGCTACTAAACAAAAATCTAAAAACGCAGGTGACATGAAATACAAATCCTTGTGTTTCAAACTTTTGTTTCTAGGTCACCAACTAAACCACTCTTACCGTTCAAACTCCTTTGTGTTATTGTTCTAGGATTAATCCAATGTTTCTTATCTCAATATCATTAACAATTGAATGTTGTTAATTTTTATTTGAGACCAAAAAATATATTACTGAACGAATGTGTTCAACAGGAAAGACTCGTTTATTGGAAGATTGATTAGACTTTATTCATTGCTATGTATGGGATTGATTAGGTTATATTTGTAGTTAAGTATGTACGAGTAGTAACCTTGAAACATAGTTATGAATGTACAAATATGATGAGAAGCGTTAAAGGCATAATTTTCTAAATATAACCCGGCAACCTAATGTGTGTAATAAGAGTAGATTCTCGACACATTTTGTTTTGTATGATCAATAGCTCTGTACTTGATAATTTGATGTGCTGGATCTTTTCAAAAAAATATCTACTTTATCAGATCTTATCATGAACCAAAAAAAGATCAACATTACTATGACAAATTTTGTTTTGGATGATCAATGTTTCTCATCTCAGTATCAAAGCTTTGTACTTGATAATTTGATGTGCTGAATCTCTTCAAAAATATCTAGTTTGTCAGATCAGATCTTATCAAGAACCAAAAAAGGTCCCAACTTAAATGGTAGCCATATAAGCATGGTAAAAATTGTGCTAATCAATGCTAGTTTAATTATATGGATGTTGAAGATTTGCATCATTAGTTTTGACCTTCTTATCTATCAATATATATATATATATATGTACATATATTTTCTAGTAAGTTCTAGCTGTTTCTGAATCTTTAGTCCTCTACGATCTTACTTGAATCTTTGGTCCTCTACTTCGGCTTTTTATTAAATTTTATTTGAACCTTTACTTGTGCTACGTTTTTCTTCATATTTTGTATATTTATTTGTAGATTGATATTACTCCGTATATTAGCAGGCCAGATCAAATTCCCGTTTACTTGTTGTCCACTGTTTTGTCAGAGTAATGTGAAGATTTTAGCTTGAAACTTCAATACTTATTTGAAATGTTTTGAACTCTCACTGAAACTTTACTTTCAAGCATCTAAAACTGCTAAAATTCTGAAGGTTCAAAAGCGTGGATCGGTGGGTAGATGTATCGATGTCACTCGCTACAAAGAATATGACGAGCTTAGACATGATCTTGCCCGCATGTTTGGCATTGAAGGGCAGTTAGAAGATCCTCAGCGAACTGATTGGAAACTTGTTTATGTGGATCATGAAAATGATATACTTCTAGTAGGCGACGATCCTTGGGAGTAAGTAGAAATTTTTTAATCGCTGTTCTTTATCTTTTCCTGCTGCCCTTTTCTTGTCTTAATATCCCTAATCACCAACTAATTGCACAGGGAGTTTGTGAGCTGTGTTCAGAGCATAAAGATCCTGTCATCCGCTGAAGTGCAGCAGATGAGCTTGGATGGAAATTTGGGTCACATTCAGGCTCCTAATCAAGCTTGCAGCGGGACCGATAGCGGAAATGCATGGAGAGGGCAGTATGATGACAACTCGGCTGCATCGTTCAATCGGTGAGGTTTATGGTATTCAGTGTATATCTGACCATGTCCCCTGGCATCTGGGTTGCTGTTCTTATTTAAAATTTGTTGGAAAGTTCCAAAAAGATTCCAATCAGTTCCTGAAGTGAGGGAGGGCTTCAGGATATAGAGTAACTCAGTGAATGTCAATATACGGCTAATATGGAGACTGACTTGCCCACCCAATGGCCATATAGCTCTATTCAGAATGCATGAAGTTGATTTAGTTTAAAGCTAGCTATTATTTCAACTTTCTTCACTCAAGCATCTATACTATTGAATCAAACACTTGTTTCATGGTGATATCGAGCTTGTAAGTGAAGAAAGCAAAGCTTGACCCACTTTGTTCATGTAAATTGCAACAAAAATGTCGTTTATATTTCAATGTATGTAGCTGGGGCAATAGCCCCTGGTAGATATGATCATGAGCTTCAATTTTTATGATGTCTCTTAACTACGATTCAAAGTTGTAATCTGAGTTATGGTTGTGAAAAAGAAAGGGAAAGAAATGTTGCAAACTGCATTGCATTTACCATCATTATTGTAACAACAGGCAGCATAGCTGTATTTTTTTTCTCCCCTAAAAGACTGCCAAACTCAAACCAACAGTTCTAATTATATACAAGTTTCTAATATTGCAACAGCTGAACGTATTTTCTAAATTAGAAGAGTGCAGTAAAGATAATAGATGAGACGATGAAGAGTGCATTTCGTTAGTCATTTATAAAAATCAACAAAGAGAATTGAAAGTATTAAATGTTTTTCAGTTAGAAAACTTAAAAATGTGAGCTCCACCTTGATCAATAATTTTAATCTTCCTTAAAATATTGTTCAATTAAAAAAAAATAAGAATCTAAATATGTTTGATGCAAGTGTCATTATATCTAGGTGTATATATATGGGTTGAATTGAATTAGATTATGTGATTGTTTTTAATCAATCTAAATTTCATAGTTGGCTAATTCAGTATCCCACCCAACCTAAAACAACTTATATTTTTCGATAGGATTGAACCAAATTATTGAATTGAGTTTATTATCTTCTTTTAATATATGTTTCTTTCCAGCAAGTTAAAAAATCTTACATACATCAAATTGGATTGGAATGAACTGAACTACAAATTGATCAATTGAATCATAATTTCAATTCTCACAAATTTTGACCCAAAGAAAATTATAATCCAATATCCATCTAGGTTACTTTAAGTAAGTTGCCAATTATATCCCCTCGAAAACATATTGGAAAGGATAGTGGAAAACTAGATGGTTAGGATGTAAATTAATAGAAGCAGACAGAAGTAGATAGGTCCCATTAAATGATGATAAATGGTGTTCGAAAGTGCTAGTTGGCCAAATGAGTTTCAAAATTTTGCCTCTGACATGGCTGCAACAGCCCTGCATAAAATTCTCAGTGCTTCTCATCCATAAAAATCCAAGCAATAGCACAATCCTGTCTTCTTGAACCAGACTAACTAAAACCCCAAATCAGCCACATCCAGCAAGAGAGTTCATGACAATGTTAGTTCACATAATTCATTGAAGTTTTAAACTTTAATCAAGAAAAGTGAACAATATACACAGCATACAAAAATAGTCTAACAAAAAGAAGAACCACAACAAAATGCAAACCAAATAAAATGGGTTCTGTGACAGTCCGCGTAGCTCGACTTGCCTCTTTTTCTTTCGGAGTCGGGTTTCACTATCATCCTTCCAAAAATATTGAGAAGAGGACAGTCTTCAAGGATTCTTCCAGATGTGCCACCATTATTAAGTAAACGAACAAATAAAAATCCCCCCCAACTAACCAGGCCTACCACTAAATTGCCAAATGCAGAAGTCACAATCCCCAAACAAACAGATCACTATTTTTTTTTAAGTTCCATAAATGAACTACAAGCATCTTACAGCAATTCAAATACATACCTCTAGTAATACATCAGCTGTTGGGTGGTTGCAATATTTTGGAACCCATCATATATAGGTTGACTAGTACCAGCACCACCCATCCCCATCCTCATTCCCATGGCTGCTTGCTTGAGGGCATGCTGAGCCGCCTGCGGATGCATTAGCGCTTGTGCTGCACCCATTTTGTTCAACGCCATTTGCCGGTCGTAGGAAGCAAGGTCGGCTGCAGACAGACCTGGCATGTGTCCCACATTTGGTGGTGGAAGAGGGGTAGAATTAGTCCCGGGCGGGGTTGGCTTGCTTCCCCATGAACACTGCATCATTTGATTACAAAAACATTGAAGTGGATAAATTAAAACTCAAGTCCTACAGCCACGAAAATAAATTTTCTCAGTAAACCTGCATTAACTTAAACCATAAGGATCAGTTTGTCTCTTCCACGCAACAAATTGTCCACCCCAAAATAACCATGTCGAAATAGATATTGGCATTGAGAACTAGATCAAATGGTGATCAATTTTTTATACCAGAAACAAACTTTTCATTAAGTAAATGAAAAGAAGTAAAGCTTCAGATAACAGTCCCAAAGAAGGAAAGAAAACAAATGGTGATTAATTAAAAATTCATATAGGACAAAATTGTACATTTGTCACTTGGGTTGTAGTACCTTAATTGGTTTGCCACAGACAACTCGAGCATTGCCCATTTGGATGGCTAAAGCTGCTTCAGCATGAGTGCTATATCTCACAAACCCAAAACCTTTATCCCGTTGTACCCTAACATCTTCAATTGTCCCGGTACCAAGGGCATGAAAATAGTGGTGAAGATCAGCTGAAGTAACCTGCAGAGTCGTAAACACTGAAAATGATGCAATGTTCTATCTGTTTTTTAACAAGAAAACAAAAAATCATTGCATCCAGAAAATGATGCAATGTTAAAAGAATCATGCTATTACATGACAAAACTGACATGCATCCAGGGTTTAGACAAGAAATGGAAGGGTTGGTTGTACTACACATTAGATAGATACATTATGAATATCATGCTTTCATCCACAAAAATGAAAGAACACAAATATCCAACAAAAGACCATATAAGAAGCGAACAAAAGATATAAGCCAAACTTTCTTAGATGAACTTTAGAAACGCATGACCATCATGCCTATGCTTTTAGAGACGATAGAGAACATTGACAAGTCATCCAGTTACTACTATATTATCAAAAGAATTTCCTTGCCTCTGGAGCAAGATTTCCCACATATACGGTTGTGTATTGAAGATTGTTCTCAGGTGTCTCCTCATTGGATTTCTCCTGACCACCCTCTGCAAAAAAAGAGGAATGACAAAATTGTGAACCAAATGAGTCTGTAGAAAGCAGAGATAAAGAAAATAGAAGACCCTATAAGGAAAAGCATTCACTGACTGCAATTTCTGATAAAGTTGGTATCATAATTATATCAATAACAAACCATCATGGTCAAAAGGATCCCTCTGGGGGAACTAAGAGGTTATAGGCTCAATCATAGTGACCTCCTACCTAAAAATTAATTTTCTACATATTTCCTTGACAACCAAATGTTGTAGAGTTGTGTGGTTTGTCCCGTAAGAATAATTGAGGTGCATCAGCTATTCACGGATATCATTAACAAAAAGTTGATCAGCACAAACATAGTTCAATGGTTAAGAATCCCTACTTTCTCTAAGAGGTGGTGAGTTCAATCACCTCCTATATGCGTCGTACCATTCAAAAAGTTAACCAAAAAATTTAATAATGTCTGAATTATTCATCACATTCGAAATTAGAGATATTAACTAAGTCATTTTTTACGAGAAATGCGGACATTTCAATATCCCTTTCCAAGCCTTATGAAATTGATCTTGTACAATTATAACAAGTTTCCCCCCTTTCAGAGATCTATCACCTCACCCTCAACAATTATACAAGTCTCCAAAAGCACCGCCTTATGTGGCCATCTCCCAAAATCGGTGTTCACTAAGCATAAAAATGACTAAATCACATGCCCACTTCTTTCTATTGTGTTTTTTCGCTTGGAATTTATAGATCAAAATGCTAAAGCGACTTGTGTGTGAACCTCCATCTAAAATTTTTCTCTTTTTAAAGTTTTTTCTCCAAAATTTCTCTCTTTAAAAGCTCCGAACCAAAAAAAGTCCTAGGCGCTGCTTTTCTTCTCTCCTCTGGCGCTGCTCCTGCGACCCCGAGAGAAGGGTCTCGTATCTCCTGTGACGCGTCTTTGAGCACCACTTCCTGAAACTATCTAACAATAGGAGTAAGGATCGTTTCCCATGGAGCGCATTGGTAGTTTAGTCTCCTTCACCACTCGTTTGTCTTCTACATCTTTTCTAGCACATTGACAGAAGTGAGGATTAGTTTCTCCCTTGGCGTGTTTCTTTTAGTGTCAGATCTTCATGAGGGTCATTTCTCCCTCGACACTTTTCGCTTAAATTTGGTCGGTGTCTCTCCTTTCTTATCCTTACGAAATTCTTGGTGAGTATTGCTTCCTTCTTCAACCCACGACAAGCAACAGATCATTGGGGTTTCTTCCATCATTTAAGGTGGCATCAACACACAAGCATCCGACAACACTCTTTGATTCTATCACATTTTTATGATTTCTCTCTAGTTTCTTTGTATGTTGAAATTTGTAAATCAGTTGACCACCGATTAGCATATGTAATCGATCGCTTTCACTGTATTTTCGAAATGTTCGGTTTCCTATAAAAACAACAGTAGATTTGCAATTCTACCACTAAGCATGAAGCTCCTCACCACTATCCTTTCAAGAAAGAAGGCAATATTGTTGTTGCACACCATGAGGGCTATGTTGCACATCATGAAGGCCAGCTTTCTTGTGGATTCTTTGGTTAGAAAGAAACAAAAGAATACTTGGTTATAAGGAGCAACCTCTGGACATGGGTTTTTATTTTTAATATTGACGAGTGTTTGGGTCACCTTTCGCGCATCTCGACTAATCTCATCATCTGACCCTACTACAATTGGTTGGCAAGAAAACAAATAGGAATTAAATTAAAACCTAGGTAGGTAGCCACCATGGATTAAACTCATTCCCTTTTAACTCTCTAATACATTTTTAACTCCTAGATCAACCCATAATGGTTAAGAACCAAAACTATCATGTTTAGTTTCTCAAAAAAAAAAACCTATTATGTTTAGAAACGTTAAAAAAATTTCATCATATAAAAGTTTGAAAAGGTAAATAAAATCATTCTATTAAGGTTATTAAAGCTGAAAATTTAGGAGTTAAATATCTCTAGATGAATTATCAATATCTGTGTAGATTAAATACCTGAAGTTCCAGATGTAAGCTCTACAACACTTCTGGAATCTGAACTCTGTTTGTCATCGCCAGAATTAGCACCTTTTGTGGCCCAATTACACCTTATCTGTCGACTCCCAAGCCACTTTCCTTTATTGTCAAAAAAAAAGAAAATAAATATAGTGCAGTTCCCAAAAAGAAGAAACAGCAATACTCTTAACTCTCAAAAGTGAGCATGAAGAATGATATTCAAGACGCATGGAACACCAAAGAGTATCCAGTAAATGAAATTACTCGAAACCTGATATGCATACTTCATTACACAAGTTGGACAACAAAAAAATCTCTGGAACCCATATAACTTTTTAAATGGTTTATTTAGTGAACAGTCAAACTTTTATTGAGAAATGAGAAGAAAAAAAAATGCAGAAAAAAAAAACAAAAAGAGACCTAAAGATAATTAGCCTTAACAAAAAGAGACTCAAAAGAAAAAAGAGGAGGATATCTAACAAGAGACCACAGCTCACTCGAAAGTCTCTCACCTCTCTAACAATCATATTGTTTCTCATTTGGAAGGACAAATTCGGATACCCTCCAAAGATCAAATTCTTCCTATGGGAATTGACTCATGGAGATTTAAATAACCAGGACAATCTTCAAAAAAATGATGCCTTTATGTTTACTTCCCCCATTGGTATGTTCTTTATAAAGAACACGGGGATCTCTAGCTCACTTGTTCAGTTTTTGTTCATTTGGGTCTTTGTTCTGGAATATGATGAGAATGGATTTTAATTGGTCTTTTGTGCTGCCTGGGGATATTAACAGTTTAACTCCATATAGCCCTTGGCCCCTTGGTGGTCACCCCTTCGAGAAGAGGAAAAGAACACTTTGGGAGAACTTTGTGCGTGCCTTTTGCTGGACATTGTGGTTGGAACATAACAGACGAATCTTTCAACACAAGGATCTTCCCTTAAACCAGTTGTATGACAATATCGTTATTTTGGTTGTATTTTGGTGTAAAAAACAGTCTATTCTCGATTCTTATAGTTTCAATACCCTCCTTTCCAATTGGTGAGGTCTTTTGTAATTCCTTCTCCCTTATGGGCTCCCTCCTACCCTTTCCTTTGTAATTTCATACCATCAATGAAATCATTTCTTAATAATAATAAATAAATAAAATCAAACAGGCAAGTAAGCCATAGTATGCGACTCTTTTCCTGAAATGAGGTGGTAAAGAAGCTCCTCCAACAACTTTTTCTCTGTTTCTTCTTCTCCCGTTGGGGTGGTATAAGAAGTTTGGGAATTTAATACTTCTTCATGGAATATTATTTTTAGCCGACTCGTGAAGGAGGAAGAGGTTGCTGCATTTAACTCACTCTTGAGTACTTCGGATGTTCGAGAGCATTTTCTGTACAATTATTGTGATTCGAGAAGAAAATTGGCTTCTACAGCACCAACATCCAAAGTCTTTTAAAGTAATCTGGAAATCTAATAGCCCAAAGAAAATCAACATTCTTTTTTGGATTATTCTCAATCCCTCAGTTTTCCCTTACTGATTTTGGATGGGTACTTTCTAATTTTTTTTTTCTTTGGTTGATCGTATTCATTGAATTGTTGGCATAAATTTTTCTCTAGTTTCAAGAAGAGGTACGTTTTTGGTGCGAAGTTGAAGGAGAATGTGTCTCAACTTCTCTTGGCCCTCGGGCCCTGATTAGTCAAGAAACCCACTCCTTATGTAATGCGATTAAAGTTCTTTCAGAATGGTGGTGGGAAAGGAATTCGATGAACTTAAAGAGTTTTTTTGGTAAAAGGGACAAACTTTTCATTGAGAATATGAAAAGAAAAAAGGTACCAGGACAACCCCAAGGGAATAAGGAAAATACTAGAACATACCAAATGTTTGAAAGATAAAACGAGAAAAATACATGAAAACAATCCACGAAAGAACAAAACAAAGAGTATGAAACTCAAAATACAGAATAATGGCTAAGTCTTGATTCAATCTGTTTGAAAGCATCGTCACGGTGCACTATCCAAATGTTTTGCTGATTAATCACTTAATGATATTTTTCTTCATTTCCCATGTCTCTATTCCTTTGATGTCTCACAATGTTTAGCTTAAGGACGGGCATGCTTTCTCCGGGTATAGTAGAGGAAAACATTGATATTTATCTTCATTGTGATATTTTCCTATATTTATAATTTTGTTTTATTTGCTTATTTTTAGTTCACAATCGGGGTAGGGAGATATAAATTCATGACCTCTTGGTCATAAGCACAGTTTATGCCAGTTGGATATTTTTTTCTATATTTATAATTTAGCTTTTTTTTTTTATTAGTTCAACAACAATTGGGATGGTAGGATTTAAACTCATAAACTCTTGGTCATAAGGACACACTTCATGTCGGTTGAGCTCAATGTTTTTAAAGGCGCACAAAGGTGCAACGACACTTTGGAGCCTAAGGCGCAAAGAGCACAAAAGGCATGGGCTTTTTCAAAGGCGCACCATGCATATAAATAACAATAAATATATACACATGTATATATACACAAAATATATAAATTAATCTCTTTCAATATAGGATTTTTCACACAATCACCTTATAAAAAACATAAAACATTAAAATATTAATCCCAAATAAAAATATCGTCCTAAAGAACAAAACTTATGATCACTAACTAAATATTCATCCTCGTCCACTCCTTTGTTGGCGATAATGAGAGAGAACAGATAAGTGATTGACGATTAGGGTTGAAGATTAGGTTTTAATTGTTTTTTTATCATAAAATTTTGAAGTAATTGTTGATTGAATTTGAAATTAAAAAAAAAAAAAAACAAAAAACAAAAAAAAAACAAATAGAGAACAGCCCTACTGTTGTTAAGGCAAGAAAATATTATGTCTTTTTAAAATCGAAAAATCATAGCTTCGCTCCACTATACCCGGAGTAGCTATGCCCGTCCCTAGGTTAGGCACTGAGAGACATCGAAGGAATAGGGACACATAAGGTGTCTACAAATTAATGTCACTAGTGAGTTTCAAACCTGAGACCTTGGGGGAGTACAACTTCAAAACTCAAGTCTTTGACCACCACGCATTATTATTATTATTATTATGGTGCACAATGAGAACATCCCAATTTTAGAAAATACAAATAGAGAGCATCCCATTCTAAGTTTTAAAAGCGAACAACTCTCCTCTTGAATAGAAAAAATCCTAAACCCTAAATAAGGCTAGAAGGGCCACCACATCAATCAACTTTCTATCAGAAAAGAGTCCACTGAGGCCAAGGAAAATTAAATGAAAAAATATCCAAAAATGAGACGAAAGAGGCCTCCTCGAAGTGGAAAATGGTAAAGATGAGGAAACAACAAGCACGTAGGACTACTCCCCATGGTGCTCCCAACAATAAGTGTTCGGCCCATCGTCCAATAAGAATGAATAAATTGGGAAAAGGAAGGAAACCTGTCAGAGATAGTTATCCACAAATTTCTAGTAGTACCTTTTGAAACTCCCTTTGAGGGAAGGATGGAGACCATGTTTGCTCACAATAACCATATGCCACATTTCTAAATAACTTTCATAACCCTTTCCCCAGCAAGGTCTCATTGTGCACCGTAACATTTTCTGTACTCAGACCACCTCCCAACTAAGAAAATTTAAACCCTTCCCTCCCACCACCCATTCCCACAAAAAATAATGTATGAGTCGCTTTAAGGAATACCAAGCCTTCACAGAGATCTGAAACAAGGAAAGAAAATAGATTGGAAAACCAATAAAGGATCGACTGGATTAGGATTGGTCTTCCTTCCTCAGAGAAAAAACTTGTTTTCAACAATCCATTTCTAAGGATTTTCCATTACATGATCCTAAAAATGATACTTTTAGGATTATGACCGAGGGGGGACACCCAAATTATAAGGAAAGACTCCATCAAGAGGCCTACCTATCCAACTTAGACTAATTTCCATTAATATCGATCACAAAACATTTCCCTTGATTAATTTACATAATTTTAATATGAACAAAAAAAAACAAGCCTAGTCTTCAAGATCTCAATTCAAGGCTCAATCTACAAGTTTTAGCCTAAAAACCAAATAAGATCCAAGCCTATATTGACAATTCAAGTTCCTTTTTGAAGTCCCCAACAGCAATCTCTATTCAAGGTTCAATCTACAAGTTTTAGCCTAAAAACCAAATAAGATCCAAGCCTATATTGACAATTCAAGTTCCTTTTTGAAGACCCCAACAGCTTATCAAGATTAGAGATCCCACTTTTCCCCGCGGGTTTGGGTCCCTGCCCCGAAAAGGGCGGGGAATCCCAGGTTAGGCGGGGAACGGGGGAAAAAATTCCCCACAATGTTTCAAAACGAGGCACATTCTATTTGATCACCTCAAAGTGAGAGGCGACAAAAAGGCGAGAGGCGAGTGAAGCAAAGCGCAATGTATAAATATATACCAATATAATTCATTGATAGTGAAACTATATACCAAAATAATATATACATAAGATGAATTGATATTAAAAAAATATATATTCTATTTACATAAAATATCACATCCTTCCTATTAATATTAAATGATAAAAACATTCAAATAATAAATGTTAAATACCAAATGTAAAAAATATTAAAGTTATATATACTTTATAGATTATCAAAAAGTCAATAAATAATAAACAACAACTAAAATTGTGAAAAATTAAGGTATTATAAATTGCTTAATTTAAACAACTCATACATATTATTGATAATTAAGTAACATGCCTAGAAATAAAAGAAGAATTTTTTTTTTGATAAGCCGTTCTTAAAGAATTGCCAAGACACATGTATGATCTTTTTTATAATATAGAAGCTATAATGATGACTTGTATTTTCAAAATAAGAAAAAAGGAAAAAGATAAGGATGACTTTTATTTTCAAAAAAGAAAATAATAATAATAATAATAATAATAATAATAATAATAAAAGAAAAAAGAAGGAAGATGCATGGCTTAATATTATACATAGTAAGTTAAATATAATTTTACTCTTAGAAGTTTTAAATTTGACTAGTCAGTAAATTGAAAAGACTAGTCAATCTTTTAAGAGAAGTAAAAAAATCAAAAAGTAAAAAATAAAACATCTTTTCAAGTTTAGCTTTTTCCCCAAATCATCTTTTCCTCTCATCTTCTTCCCATCTCCTCTTCTTTTTGTTTTAGTTTTTCCGTTTCTTCACTGTAACTTCAATGGTGGTTTCTTTTCGCAAAAAAAAAAAAAGAAAACTTCAATCTCTTCAGGCGCGCGCCTTCGTGAAAGACAAGGGTGCCCGAGCCAATTCTGAGGCGCGGCAAGGCAAGCACTTATTTGAAGTTGCTTGCCTGAGTACTCTGCAAGGCGAAGGTACCCCAGGTCGCCTCGCCCCTCGCCATAGGCGAGCGCCTAGGGTTGCCTTGAAAACACCGATTCCTCATTGGCTAAACAGGACCGGAGACGGGGAATGTATTCTCCATCCCTACTTCCTTGATCCCCGCCCCATTTACTTTTTTTTTTTAATATTTTTCTTTATTTTACCCCTTTAATTTTTAAATAAAATATATTTGTGAGTGAAATTATCTATGCATGTGAATAATTTTCTTTAATAATTAACATTATAGTTCAAACTGACAGATATTTTCTAAGAAAATTTAAATATTTGAAATTATTGTCCAAAAAATATATGTAAAAAAAATTTAAAAGAAAAAAAAAATAAATTGAAAAACTCCCTGCCAGAAACTCAATCCCCGCTGGTTCCCCACGAACATCCCTGCCCCAATCCCCGAAAAAAAAAAACGGGGATTTTCACAATGAGTTGAATGAAATTTAGTGGCGAGGACAGGGACGGGGAAGCCATGGCCCCGCCCCATGAACATCTCTAATCAAGATTGCATCAAATAGACCTTTTCTATGGATCCAAGCTACTCATTAAATTCTTTTTTTATAGGAAATAAAAACTTTCTTTGATGTGTGAAAAGTTACAATGAAGTCCTATCAAATAATTACAAAAAACTTCTCCAATGAAAATTAAGAGTAACAAAGCAATAGTCCTTAAAAGGAGAAATTCTATATTTTTCTTTGGACCTCAGTCACTAAGCTTTTTTGTAATTATCCTTTAGGCGTAATTTTTTTAGATTGAAGACGGTACTTGTAGGAGTCTCCACACTTTCTTTGGGTTGCTTTTAGTATGCCCTTGTATTGTTCTTTCATTTTCTTCTCAATGAAAGGTATTTCATTAAAAAAAAAAATCAAATCAAATCAAATCTACTCAAACACAATCCAAGAGGAAGCGCATACATCATCAAAAATGAAGAGCTTAGAGAGGCCTAAAGGTACATCCTATTCAAGACTATTTTTAAGCTTGTCATCTAGGTCATGAATTGACTCTTATTTTGACATTTATTTGGGATTTTATTAGAGGTATTGTTTAAGATTATACATTAACTTGTTTAGATTTTTGCCATAGTATTTTTGTCTTGTTCGTATGACATCTTTTAGCATTTTCCTTCATTTTTTGTCGTCACTCTTAAGACCATCTATATGCCTTATTAGGTCATAGTAATAAAGACTAGGTGAAATATATTCAGCGTTCGAGCAACTCTAGAGAGCCAGAACCTTTCCCAAACCTTTTTTTGCAATTCTATGTGTAATGTTCCTATAAATACTCTAGTTTTGATTTATCACTTATCTTTTGGAGTCTTACAACCTTGGATAAAAGACAGGCTTCTTGATCAATGACCATAAGGTAATCCAAATCTAATCTTTCCTTTTGGGTTGGTCCAAATTGTTTCAGGGTCAGGCGTCCTCCTTAAATGGAAGAGAGGTTCTCATATCTGGTTCCCTTGGGCTTTCATATCAAGTTTCCATACTCCTCATTTCTCGTAAGATCATTTTTACTCTATTTTTCATTTCCCTAATAAAGCAATTTCTCATTGCATTGCATGGTTCAGGAAAAGATATGGTTAGCGTGAGCCAGGTCACTAAATAGATAAATCTACAAAATAAGATTTCCAAATGAGAGATAGATAGAGTAGGTATGTACCATTTAAGTCATTAATTGCACTTTGAGCTTCCTGAAAGCAGAATAAATAATTATCAGAAGTACAATTATGACTATAATTTTTTTATTTTTGATTTATTATGACCACAATCTGAAGAAAGCAAATACAAGACTTCCTAAATTGGTAACAGAAGGGTGGGATCGAGGAAGGGGTAAGAACATCATATTGAAACGATTCCAAAACCTGTTCGTTCCGAAAAGCAACAAAACCATAACCCCTTGACCGTCCAGTTTTCTGGTCCCACATAACCCTGGCATCCCTAAAGTATTTAAGGAAAGTAAAGTTAGAGGAGCTAGAGCAAGGCGCTCTCAGTCTAGCATTAAGTTAAGCTCAACCACATATCATAAATTTGGAGAACAAACTTACGAGCAGCTGGGGTAAACAGAAACGCAAGCAAACAACGTAGCATCAGTAACCTCAGGGCTAAGATCACCAACAAATATATTAAAATGACCTGGGTATGAACGCCATATAAAAATATCAGCAACCGCATACTACAAACTCATCACCATTGGAAACAGGAATCAAAGGAAAAAAGAAATAATCTAAGCATACAACCAGATGTGTCTTCCCTCTGACTACTTGCATATGCCCAATTGACTTTTATAGGTTGTCCAAACCTGTGTGAAATTACATTGAAATTTATGATTCGATTAATGTCAATAAAATGAAAGAAAGAATTTCACTTACAAGTTTCTTCCATTGAGAGAAATAATAGCAACTGCAGCAAATCTGCGATCGAAGTAGTCCACAAAACCATAGGATGACTGCATAAACAGAAATAAGACTTAAGACAGAAGATCTGCACCTGTTTATTTAACAAAAACACATTCAAAGAAAATCTTGCTCTGTGAGATAAGATAACAATGGATTATTTGCAATATTTCCACAAACTGATTACAGAAGGAAGAAATCGTCCATCAAAATCTAATGGTAATTAATCGATGGTACTTATTATCATATTGAAAGGAGGTCATATTGCAACTAATGACATTCTAAATGGAAACCGCACCTTCTCCTTTCTAATGAGCTTACATCCTTCAATGGGTCCAATACTTGAGAAAACTTCTTGTAGAAGAGGCTCGGTGACTTGGGGATGAATGTTCCCAACATACCTATGTTTTTTCATTCAGATTGATGGCAGAACAAATAACAGAAGTGTAATAACAGTCAGTGTACTTCAATTCATTCAAACAACATATGAACCATGTCAGTTTTACAAAGAATGAACACGATACGTTGTCAATGGAAATCAATCAACAAATGCCAAACCAAATACAATGAGGAAAACCCTATATCTAAGGTAAAAATAATAAAAGTTAATCTAAATTGAAACTTTACTTACTATGTAAGAGTTAAAATGAACTAATGAAAAACTAGAAAAAGGAAAGAAAATATCTATTTAACACTCACACACTGCGGCATGTACTTGAATCAAAGCCAGGAGGAAGGTTTCCACTCAAGATAGGCTCTATCTGCAAAATAAAAAAGTAAAAAAAACAAGAAAAGAAAAAAAAGAAAACAGAATCTTCCTAGAAAAACATATTTGCACTCCTCACCCAAACTCCAGCCAAATGTGGAAAAAGGTTATGTAAAAATAGTAACTGACAGACTCAAACCCACAGACAATGGGTAATGTTTTAAGTCCATGGATGCAAAATACTACAATTGACTCATGTTCTTCATCAAGAAATCTCCAAGAACTTGTCGTGGATGTAAACAGAAGAATATGATACTGATACATAAGTAATCATATTTCGGAACGAATATATGGGTGACTTCTGTTATTCAAGTTTTTTTTTTTTTTTGGATGAAGAAACAATTTTATTGATAATGAAATGGGGTCCAATAGGACTATACAAAAGTTACAAAAACTTCTGTTATTGAAGTTACCAGAGGCAATCGATAAAGAATATCTGGATAGCTCCTAGGACTCCCATTATGATGGTCACAATTTTTGTAAGAAGAATAGAAAGGAGAATAATTTGGAAGCATGTGTGCACAAATGGGCCAATCAAAGTGAATTAAGAGTCAAAAAAAGACAAATTTGTATAAAAATATGGAAACGGTACATGGCTTTAGATTTAGATTTGATAAAGGCAACGAACACTAAGCTAGTGCCCATGTGCTTCTTTCATTTAGGTAGAAACAAAGTCTCTTAACATCACGTATGATTTTTTAACCCAATAGGCCAATACTAACTGTTATCTTTTCTGCCAAGAGAATTCTAAGACCAAAAGCCACCTATTTCTTCATTTTCTAGAACAATTTCTCAGGGGCCATATTTCTAAACATCAAAACTGTGGTTGAAAAGAAACCATACGCTTGTTTGCAACACTTGTCAGGGATAATTTTGGATACTATTCAGTACAAGAATCCTTGGTATAGCTGCTCGCTGATTATAATACCACCAATTGGAGGATTAATTTAGAAACCCAGGGGCTCCTTTCAAATACTGATATCCTATCACCTATTGAACTTTTAGTTCTCTATTGAAATCCTTCCAATTTCCATTTCAAACATTTTAGAAAGAAAAATTAAACATTACACCATTGATAAACAGAGCTCAGATTTCAAAAAAATAGCTGCAAATCAAAGGATCCAAGCTCGATTAATCTAAAACTTCGAAATAAAGGATCGATCAACAGAGAATACACATCTTGCAACCAAATCTAACCAAAAAAAAAAAAAATGAAAATACAAGAAAGGTAGAAACCTGAGGAGCGGCGAGGAGGCCGGGATGAGGATACAAAGATTGCTGCATCATTGCTTGCTGTCTGAGCCTCTGATACTGCATCTTCCACGAAGATTGAGATTGAGAAGATGAAGATCTATAACTGGTGGCGAAGATAATGAAAGAAAGAACAGAGAAAAAAAAAGAAAAACAAACAGAAAGAGTGAAAAAAAGAAAAGAAAAAAGAAGAAAAAAAAAAACCCTCGAAGGGAGGGAGCAGAGAAGAAATATGAGCGCAATACAAAGTACCAGACAAATAAATTTTCGAGTAAATGTAAAATGGATCTGCTCACAGCCTTTTATATACAGCCACTTCGCCTATTATCCGAGAGAAGAGGAAGAAAATAAAAGCAATATATTAAATTTCTATTTTTATTTTATTTCGTTTTAATTTTATAAATAACAATAATGTGTATGGAGATTCTACTTAAATAAAGGAATAATAAATACATATTTTTTTTGGTTAACTCATGACTAAATAATTTATAGTTAACTATAACCTTGTTATATAAGTTTTTGTAGTTTTTGTGTTTTAATATTAATGTGTTTATAAAAAAATAGTTCTAAATTGTTTTCCTATACTAAAAAATAAATTATTATATGTTGGAAATTGGAATGCATTTTTTTAAAACTGGGAATATATTTTATCTTTTATTATAATAAAGTTTTTTTTTTATAATTTTTCTAAGATAAGAATTTGAAGAAAACAAAATGAATTTGGTGAGTAATTATTCAACTTTAGCCAAGTTGAAGTAAGTCCTTCAAATCTAATTGAACTTGTCCAATTTTAAATTTTTAGTTAATCATGAATGGAAATTTGGATCATCCATTTTGGATAGTAATTAGCGTCTTGCAAATTTTGAATTTTATTATATTAATAAAAAATAATTTATATGATAATATTAGTATATGTTTTAAACCAATAACATTTAGAAATGTTTATATGTGGTAAATGATGATCGAAAGGGTTGATGGTTTGTTGTTTTCATTTTCTGGCCGTAATCAAGTTCAACACTACGATCACAAATTCGATTTTAATAATCGGTTAATTTAGTTTGAAAAATGATATTGAGGAGTTAGATGTCGTTTTGTTGTAAATAAGTTACAATAGTTTTGTTTTGGAAGTGAATTTTGTAGGAAAAGTTTTTTTTAAATTTCATTTATATAAACAATTATTATAATAAAATTTGTATTTCATTGATACTTAATCTCTTATTCTCATTAATTTTATCAATTTGTCTCTCTTCTAATTATTTTGTTTTGTAAATTTTTTTAAACATACATGTTATGGTAAAGTGCCAAAAAATCCTCATCCCCCGTCTATAACATCGATTTGAAATCTCACCTAAACATAGACTTCAATTAATTCTAACAACCAAATCCTCATCGTCGTTGAACATCGGAACCAAATGCAATTTCATAAATTCATTTTTCCAAGCCAACTCCACTAGCTCATCCTTTAGTCAATTTTCGTCAATTGCTTCTCGAACGATAGGTTGCACGCTCCGATGAAGTTTCATATCTCCGACACTGACCACGACACCTTCGGTTCATCTTCACCGATCGTCACCAACATCGTCGTCTACGGTACTACTTGTTCATTGTCAGTTGGAGGCTCATTGGCGTTGACTGGAGAGTTATCTTTCATTGACTATGGTTTTTGAAGTTGAAGCTGAAGATTGTTTGACGACCGTGCGTTGACAGAATTGCATGAGCAGGTGATCCAAATGAATAGGGGTTGCAAAAGTGGCACTGGAGTCGACTGATGAACTGATTGAATAATACAAGCTAAAAATTAATTGAACGTTATCAGCTAAAAACTAATTGAAGGCTATCAGCTAAAATTGATTGAAGGTAATCAACTGAAAATTGATTGAAGGTTATCAGCTAAAAATTGATTGAAGACTATGAGTTGCAATCGATAGAAGACTATCAACTGAAAATTAATTAAAGTCTGAGCAATTTAGTCATTTTAGAGGTACTGCCCCATATTTCTGCTATGTATGAAATAATTTGTAAAAAATGATATGCACATACATGTACAACCCCCTTATATAAAAAAAATTTATTGGAAGTCAATTATTTTTATAAATTATAAGAAAACTTGCGAGATTAATCAAATGTGGAAAATAATTACAAATATGAACACTTTAAAAAAAATTGCAATTATAGTTATAAGTATTAATAATACTTTCTCATAATACTGGATAAATAATACATAATACTGTAAATTTACTTATATTTATAATTATTTCGTGAGAAGAATTCATCGAATACCATTTTCCCCAAGTTATACTTTATATAAAAGGAAACTTATTAGAGACCAATTTTAAGTATTCCAATAAATCAATTGATTGTGGCAAGACTTTCATAAAATATGTAGTTTATTTTTCATTCCATATTTTGTATTTGTTTCAATTCAATTTTATCTTGAAGTTTGTGCTTAACTTTTATTAATTCAATTTACTTTTTTGTTATAAGATAGAGAAATTTTTTAACTATCATTTATAAGATAGGAGGACTACTCATGTCATCATCAATTAATTTTGAGATATAAACTTTATACTATCTAATACGATGTCAAAGTTCATTAAATTAAAACGGGTATTTGGTTCAATAAAAATAAATTTGCAATTCGATTCATATGATTGGTGAACCCAAAAAAGACATCATCTTGAGAGACATGTTGAGGATCTCACATTTAACGGGTCGAGAGAGACCTCTTAACATCATATGATAGGTGAACTACTTTCTATCATTACCAATTGTTTTTCAAATGAAACCTCATATTATTATATAATAATTTACCTTACCAACAAGTTATTTGAATAAAGTTTATGTCATGAAAATTGGAAACAATAATCCATAGTTAAAGAAAACGTTAAATATGTTGTTCACTAACATTATGTTTTAACATTATGCTAGCTATGTCCATGGATATAAGAGAAAAATTGTTTTGTTTAAGAGATAAGAATATAAAAAGTTTGACAAACAAAACAAGAGTTTTTAAGAAAGTTTATATAGTACACCTGGTCTCTAACTCTAACACAACATATATGATACCAAATATATAAAAAGACATCCCATACGAAAATATAAAACACAACTATATATTTCAACTAGGTTTCGGGGTGTTGTTCACGAGCCCCACCAAGATTTTCGCCCTTGGATCCCGACTTGCTCCATGAATAGTAGCACAACCATAGTTAAACATTTGAATTGTTCGAGTAATTTTTCAACAAATATTTTCTTTTTAAGTTCACATTTAGTTCTTTTGCGGTAAATAAAAAGAAACATTTAGTTCTTGTTATAAAATTAATTAACTTTAACTTTAATTAATAACAATCTGATAAATTAGTTTGATTGAATTAAATACATTTTAAATCTAGGTTAATTAAAAGGCTCATTAAAATAATTAAGGGATTAGATAATTAGTTGACTAACTAATTATGGTTTTTTATTGGTGGTGGAACCATGCTTCTATATAAATGACATTAGCTCATTAATCACAGCTAAGCTTTTGGTTTAGTTTTAAAAATTAAATGAGAATGAATATTGTTAATTGAGGTGTCCTAAGAAAAAATGGAAGGAATGTGTGACTTTACATTACAAGGGCATTCTTGAAAAATAATTAATCAAGAGAGAGGTTTTTGTTGGTAAAATAGAAAGGAGAGAAAGAAACCGAATGGCATTCGAGGTTCTGAATTTTAGTTTGGTTCTTTAGACACAAGTTCGATTCCGAGTAGGTACATTAAAAAAAATAAAAAAAAAGAGAGAGAGAATGGAATTCCCTCTCCCCTTTTTCATTTGCGTGCTAGTAGAGAAACCCAGAAAATGGGTTCTTTGTTTTGTGACACAAATTACACGGATGTATTTCTAATGTAAAATACATCTAATAACATTCAATGGATTAACACTAAACAAGATAACCAACTACGCCACCGACTCATTTGATAGCTTCTAGGGCAAGTAACCATATTTGTTGAGTTAATTAGTTGTAATTACATTACTTTTTTTTTACTATGTTAATGATAAATTTTTTTTACAATTCAAATATAATCTTATTTATAATTCATTAAAATAAATCAATTAGAATAATCGTATAATTAAGGTCGTGTTTGATAACCATTTGATTTTTTGCTTTTGAAATTTAAGTTTATTTTTACTTAAAATTTTCTATAATGTATTCTATTTTTAGTACGATGTATCAATATTTCTTTTAGAAAGTATATGAATGCTAACAAAATTTCAAAAATAAAAATAAGTTTTTGGATTTATTTTATTTTTAAATTTTTTTTTATTTGGTTTCTAAAAATATAGATAAGAGATAGATATCCAAATAACAAAAAATATATAGTAAAATAATTAACTGTTAGTTTAAATTTAAAAAACAAAATATTAAAACCAATTATCAAACCGGCTTAGTAAAATGCAGAGTCTTACAAATATATCAACTACGCCATTTTTCAAGATTACTTCGTTAGATAAACCAACAGTACTCCATAAACAAAAGGATAAGATAATAAATGAATAAATAAAGAAAATAGAAAATATATTTTATCCAACCTAATAATAGTAGCTCATCAGTCATCACATCTAATTAACCTTAGTGTTACTACCTTCATAATTTTTTTTAAGAGGTCAAACAGCCCAATGCAAAATTGATTTTAGGGTTCTTTTGTACAATATATATATATATATATATATATAAAGTTAAGTTATAAAATTGTTCCCATGATTTTGTGAAAATATAATTTAATCGGGTATTTAAAAATAAAATTCGATTTTCAATGCATAACATTTTCTTTATGAAGTTATACATTATGTAAATTAAACTTTGCTTCTATTGACTTAATCACGTGTTAGTTGAATTATGTAACTTTGTATTTATAATTCGATAAAATCTTATATAAATAGCCAAAATGATTTAATAAACTTATAGAAATAGTTCATTATGAAACTTTTTGTGATGTTTTATTATTATTTATATTAAGTGTCATGGTTTGATTATTATCATTGAATATACAATCTGACATAATAATATTTAGATGTCAAGAAAATTTATAGAAAATTAATTTTCAAGTAAGTGAGCATGAATTAAACTCTTCTCCAATTAGTTTCTCAAAAACCTTGTTGAGGATGGATGGTTGATGTATAATGAAATTAAAAACAATATTTAAAATGAGATGATGAGCTAGGTACTAATCCTAATAGTAGAGTGGATTATTTGTCTGTAATTAGCATTGCCAAAAAAAAGATGGTTGGAGAAATGTGGCTGACATTGACAATGTCGACTTTGGTGTCCTATTATTAGAAAGTGGCATGTAAAATTTGAGAGGAAATGATCTTAATTTGGAAAAGGCAAGACAAGAGGTTTCGTTTTCATTCCCAATTACACAACACGCAGAGCGGAAAAAAAGATTTGCCCAACACACACAGACCAACCACCCAAATTTGTTCTTCGAACAGCGCCTGGTTTGTATTGGGAGCCTATTCCATTTCCCCCTTTCCGGCTCTGCAATGGCGGCTGTTCGAATTATTCTACTTTTCCTTTTTCTCTTCTCTACTAATATTTCCGGCCAGCTTTCCGAGACCGACGCCCTTCTGAAGCTCAAGCAATCCTTGGCACCTTCCAAATCTCTCACCTCATGGACCCCCGGTTCTTCCCCCTGCTCCGCTCGTTGGACCGGTGTCATCTGCAACCGCGGCATCATCACCGGCCTCCACCTCACTGGCCTTGGCCTTTCCGGCACTATCGATGTCGATGCTCTCCTCGAGCTTCACGACCTCCGTACTATCAGCCTCATCAATAACTCCTTCTCCGGTCCCATCCCGGGGTTCAACCGGATCGGTGTTCTTAAGTCTCTTTTACTCTCTGGTAATGGCTTCTCCGGTCCCATCCCTACGGATTTCTTCGCTTCCCTCACTTCTCTCAAGAAGGTTTGGCTTGCCTATAACAAATTCTCTGGCATTATTCCGCCTTCTCTCGATAAGCTCGCCCATCTCATTGAGCTTCATCTTGAAAGCAATGAGTTTTCTGGGAACATCCCGAAGTTGATGCAGAAATCGATTGCGTCGCTTGATTTGTCGAATAACAAGCTCGAGGGAGAGATTCCGCCGAGTTTGAGCCATTTTGAGGTGAAGTCATTTGCGGGGAACGAAGGGCTGTGTGGAAAGCCGTTGGAGAAAGTGTGCGGAGAGGGAGAGGGAAGTAACCCTGTTGCGTCGGAAAGTAACCTTGTGGGGTCCCCTCCTGGGGAGTCACAGGGGAACGTGTCGAAATTGATTATGGCGTCTTTGATTGCGGTGGCGGTGTTTTTGATGGTGTTTATATTTTTGAGCTCGTCGAAGCGGAAGGAGGAGGAGTTTAGAGTGTTGGGGAGGGATGGGATGGAGGAGGTGGTGGAGGTGCATGTGCCGAGTGCGGGGGGTGGGTATAGGGATCAGTCGAGCCGGAGAGGGGGCGACTCGATGAGGAGAGGGGGGACGCAGCAAGGGAAGGGGGGGATGAACGATCTCGTGTTGGTGAATGATGAGAAGGGTTCGTTTGGGATGGCGGATTTGATGAAGGCCGCGGCCGAGGTGCTTGGGAATGGTGGGTTAGGGTCCGCGTACAAGGCAATTATGTCAACTGGGCTGTCCGTGGTTGTGAAGAGAATGAAGGAAATGGGTAAGCTGGGGAAGGACGGGTTCGATGCGGAGATGCGACGACTCGGTAAGCTGCGCCATCACAACGTCCTCACACCTTTGGCTTACCATTACAGGAAAGAGGAGAAGCTGCTTGTCTCTGAGTACGTTCCCAAGGGCAGCCTCTTGTATGTCTTGCATGGTACGTACATTTCAATGGTTGCAATTGAGTATATTCTTTTCAAAATTTTTATTTTTATTATAAATTTGACTAAAGATTTAGATTTTTTTTTGAAAAAAAAACCTAAGTACATTGTTGAAAAATAATGAGAAAACGAACACAATGTTTTAAAAAAAACAAAATGGTTGAATTTTAAGTTTATCTATCTTTTTTTAATTTTAAAGTATTCAGATACTGAACTAAAAAAAAAAAAATTTAATTCGTCACTCCATTTTAAACTTGATGACAAATAGACATAAATGTTAAAGTTGGATATATTCTATAGTATTTTTAAAAAAAAATTAGGACCAAACATACACATGATTAAATAAGAGTTGAGAGATCAGAGTTTCAATTTAACTTAAACAATGAAGAGAATTCAAGTATACTAAAAATCAAGGAATAAATGTCATCTGAGTGTATATAGATTGAAGTTTGTTTCATTTTGATAATAAAACTTTAAAAAAGTATATGGTCCTTGTAATGACCTTCTTATTAACAAATTAATTCAAAGTAGTTGGTCATGACTATAGATTGGAGTTATCTAATTTTTAGATTCTTACTGTCCTATTACACTATACCATTTCATGATAATTTTAATAATTATAATATAAAGATCAACAATAACAATAGTTTAACGACATAAAAAAATTACATATTTTAAAAAATTGTACATTCTTAAAAATAAGGTTATAGTTATTACAATTATAAGTTCATGAATATCTCATCTTCAATATTGTTATAGAACTTAGCTAAAGACATAATATAACATATTTTTTAAATTTATATAAGGAAAGTTAATAGAATAACATTTTTTTTGGAAAGTTAACAAATAAATCTGTTGGACTAATTGTAAGCTTTACTGAAATTATATAGGCTCTAAAATTGAATTTAAAAACCAAAATGAAATAAATTATATAGGCTTTGTGTTGTTTGATGGATGGTGATGCACATGAATGAAAACAGGTGACCGTGGATCCTGCCATGCAGAGCTAAACTGGGCAACCCGGCTAAGGATAGTGAAGGGGATCGCGAGGGGTCTAGGGTTCATCCACACCGAGTTCGCAACCTACGAGCTCCCGCACGGGAACCTGAAATCCAGCAACGTCCTTCTAGACGACAACTACGAGCCACTTTTGAGCGACTATGCCTTCTACCCGCTAATAAACCCTAGCAATGCACCACAAGCAATGTTCGCCTACAGATGTCCCGAGTACACCAACCACCAAGAGATTTCCCCCAAGTCCGACGTATACTGCCTCGGTATCATCATTCTCGAAATCATGACCGGCAAATTCCCTTCCCAGTATCTCGCCAACGGCAAGGGTGGCACCGACGTGGTCCAATGGGTCTCCGCCGCAGTTTCCGAGAATCGGGAGCTGGCGGAGCTCATCGACCCGGAGATCGCAACTGACGCCAATGCGCTCAACCGCATGGTCGACCTCCTCAGAATCGGCGCTGACTGCGTTCAAGACGATCCGCACCAACGGCCTGGAATCAGGGAAGCCATTAGGAGAGTAGAGGAAATATGATTTTGTTTTACATTTCTTACTTCGACCATGAACAAACAAACAAAAATTTACAAACTCAAATTACAAAAACTAATGTGGTAGTTTTGGGATGATAAATTAGTTGTTTCATTGATTAATTGATTAATTAAATTAGGGAGGGAAGCAATGGAGCAACATATGCTCCTCCGCCTGTTACTGTGTAAGATAAAATCTGGGGTGTTGGGATTTCTTAATTAGTTTTTTTTTTTTTTTTCTTTATTTCTTTCTTTATTCGTTTCTTCATACAATCCACTTGTGATTTTGCAGTTTCTCAAACTTTCATAAAACATTTTTAGTATTTTCCAATTTGTGTGCTCCATAATCATCCTTGTCTTAATGCAATTAAGCCCTTTTTTTATTGTTTTGATTTAGATTTTTAAGTGACATCCTTTTTTTTTTTTTTTTTTTTTAAGTTTAACATAGTATTTAGGGATCAATCAGCAATCTCTTATTAGAGTGAAAAAAAAGGACATGTTTTAGTTATAAAAATGAAAAGAAAAATGTCAAGCTCACAATGCCAATGAATACCAAAAGAAAAACGAGGGTTTTGATCTATGAATTTTGGAAGTAACAACTAATACTACTTATATGTAATGATTTAATTTAGTTCAACAATATTGAGATGTGCAAATTCAAACCTTGTTCTTGTATTAACATGAGCTAAACTTGATTGATAAATCTCATAATCATAAAATTATGAGTTCAAATTTACTACTTCAAATATTTTTTTTTGGAATTATACTCGAGTGTTGACTTCTAATTGTATTGATCTAGTTCCTATATTTTTGATGCGTTAATGAGTCGCCAAAAAAGATATAAAAGGTATACCCTTTGTATTTAAAGTCTAATATGTAAATATTTATTATTTATGTTAGTACATAAACAAAATCAATTTAGCAACTAAAAGAGAACATAACACTCAAATAATTATGTTTTAAAAAAAAAAACACTCAAATAATTATGTCTCCAGAGAGAGAAAGAAACTGTGTTTTATAGAAGGAGAAAGGGTATGCATTAATACAAAATTAATGTAAAATTCATTTTTATTTTTTCATATAATTTTATTTCTTATAAATCTTTAACGATATTAAATTTACTTTCTATTTTGATTAAAATACTTGGTGTTTGTACTTTAAAATTTGTTTCAATTTTAATGTGATCTTTAATAAATTTGTATGAGAATTTTTTTGTTATTTTTTAGTTAAATAATTATTATATTCCTCTGAAATTTTCTTAAATAGGTTAACAATTTTATTGTATTAAAATTATTAACAATATTATACTATTTTTGATAAAACATTAACTCAAATTTATCATAGGAATAAAAATTTTAATTATATTTAATTCATAAATTAAAATCAAATCAATTTTTCAAAGCATTTCATTAAAAATTAGCAAAAAAAAAAAAAAAAACTTACATCATAACTCCCTAAGGAGGGGAAATACATTGCTCTCGGCCAGCAAGTCGTGCCCAACAAAAAGACAAATGACAAAAAGTTATAAATGAAAGAGCATATAAAACGATACTAGACATCATTCGAATTGACAAATTTATATAAGAGATTGGTAGATCCAAATATAAAAAGACCGTGGTAAATAATCAAGATTTCATTAGTTGACACTAAAAAATCTTTAGGGATTAACACTAATTACATAGTAACCACTTAAGAACAAGAATTCGTCAAAATAGAAAACAAAATATTGAAAATCGTAGAGAAACGAAGGCTCTTTCAAAGTCGGCACTCAATATTTTAATATCATGATCTAAAAATTTAAAAATAAAATCTGAAATATATATTAACACATGAATTCGCAAAAAAAAAAAAAAAAAAAAGAGAAAGAAAAGTTCATGAGGCAATCCTACGTGTCAAGATTTGCAATAAAAGGGTATGCGCTTCGAACACGCGTAACGAAACATCACAACTTCAGTTGGCCGAAGCTATGATATTCTCTCTTCCAGCAGTTGCAGAATTTCAAGTTCGAAGAAGCCGAAACCACACTGGAGACTCGTCCGCCATTTTCGATCCTGGTTAGCTTTTTCTTCTTCTTCTTCTTCTTGTTCTTATATTCATCTTCATCAGTGGATTAAACGTCTCAGATTGACGCAAAAATGAAGATCACATCGATTTCTACCTCACCGCACAAAGACATATACGTAGATCTCTATCAACCAGCACTTATAATCGCAGTTTGCTTTGTTGTTGTTGCGCTGATTCTCTCAGTTTTCCTCATTCTGCAGCATCTCAAATCTTACTCCAATCCCTCGGTAATCGCTTTCTTCATTATCGTATTTCTTTACCTTAATTGATTGATGAGATGATATAGGAGATGACTTGTGATATTAGTATTGAATTGATTGATTTCAAATTTTAGGAACAAAAGTGGATTGTTGCGGTTCTGTTTATGGTTCCTGTTTATGCCACTGAGTCGGTGAGTCCGTTGCTCTTTCTCTCTTCTTAACTAATCAGTACAATTCTTCCAATTCATTTATCTGATTTGTTGCTGAATATTTTGCTTCAAGTACGCTAACAGTTGGCTTCGTGTGCTTTTCAGATTATATCATTATGGAATCCTAGATTTTCTCTTGTATGTGACGTCTTAAGGAACTGCTACGAAGCGTTTGCCTTGTATGCTTTTGGAAGATATTTGATTGCTTGTCTTGGTAAGCTTTAGGCCACTAGGTTATTGTGTGTCTTAAAATTTTAATTAGTTCTTTTGTCTTTACAATCGGCTTTTGCTTTTTTTTTTTTTTTTGTTGTTTTTCTCAATGGTAAATGAACGAATTAAAATGTGTCTAAAGTCATAATTCATGTATAATGTATCTGTGGGCCAGTTTATTATTTTTGCGGGAGATATTTGATTGTTTAAAATATCGTGTACAAAATTAATTTTTAGGTAAGTGACGACCATGGAATGAATCCATAACCTTTTGGTTTTCCAATTTCCTCTCGACAACTAGGATAATTCATAGTTCATGTATTATCCATCAACCAGGTTGAGTGGATTCTCGTTTTCTCCAAACTAACTGGCATATTTTTCCACAAGGCTTCACTGGATTGTTGGGACTAATTTTTTGGAATGGCACACATAAAACTGAGGAAAAGGTGGCTCAATAGACCAGGTGCGCATCAAAACGAAAATATTATACGAGAGTACCATGTACGACGATAAAAGGAGCTGACACAAGCGTAAGTAATAGTAGAGTATGTAAGGGAATGAGAAAATATTATGATCACCTGACCAGTGATGCGTTTGCAAACGCATAAATTACAGAGAGATTATAAAAAAGCTTAGTAGTAGGAATAGGAATTTTGAACTGGGGAGAAGAGTTGTTAGGATATAAAAATCTGGCCTCAAATTCCTGCCAAGCAAGTTATTCTCTCATGAAATGAACATTGGTTTCTAGTGTTTGCTGCGAGAACAGAGGATAATAGAGCTTGCTGCAGGAACAGAGTCCAAGATTGCGAGATAAAAAACAATAGGTGTTCCTATATGCAAGTGGCTGATGGAGCCTCTCGTAGTAAAGAAAGAAACGAAGTTGTTTCAGCACCTGCACCTGCAAATTCTCAGTAATGATTTGGCTTCCATGGTTGAACGAGAAATATAACTATGGTTTCTTTGAAGATAAGGAAACAGAGATGGCCATCAAGAAAGTGCAAACAAAGAATATAATGAGAAATATCAACAAACAAACACTAACGATATGGTACCTACATCTATGGACAGAGCGAGAAACCGTTTTATCATGGAAAAATAGAGTACACAATGAATACACAGAGATAAGAGTTGGAGGTTTACAATGAGTCAAGGGTTTATCATTGATTCTAAGGCATCACAATACCGTAACTGGTAAAAGATTTGTTTTGTTAATCAGAAGCCCAATTGATACCCACATAACAATAAGAATGTGCTGAAGAAATCGGTGGTTTCCTTAGTACATTGAAGGAGAATTTTGCAGGTAAGCCGATGATCTTTGAATCTTTGATTGAAGCAAACATAAACTAGCGTAGTTTGTTTATGTAGGTTGGGTTAGAGTGAGAAAATTGTAAACACTAGGTAAGATCTGATATAAATTAGGATCAGGCTGATACATGCTACTTCCTAGGGAGATTTTAGGATCACAAGTTTCACAGTTTTATTTGTGTAGCCTAAAATCAAATACAAGTTATTACACAACCTTAAATTTCTATATCTCATTCTAGACAAACCCAAGCTTAACAAATTAGGCTAATTAAAACTGAAGTCATTCCTTAATAGTATTACAGCTGGTATATGCCACATCATCCTACTTTTGAAGCAGTGAGTACAGGCAATAATGCCATAAAATATTCTTGATGAACATATTCTGAATTCGTTAAGCATGCCATTTTTCTGAATAATGCAAGGTGGTGAGAGAAGAGTCGTTGAACTGCTTGAGATGGAATCAACAAGACAGCTGGATGAGCCTCTAATTGAAGGTGAAGAAAAGAGATCAAGGTCTCAAAGAACACTGTGGAACTTTCTTGTTAAGCCACGTGTTCTCGGAAAAGATCTGCTCAATATAGAAAAATTTGGTCTTGTTCAATATGTAAGCCATTGATCTGGGACTTTTATCAGCTTGATCTCGATAATGAGTTTTCTTATATCTTTTGGTGGTTTAGATGATTCTGAAGACGGCATCTGCATTCCTAGCATTTATATTGGAGCTTTTTGGACTTTATGGAGATGGGAAATTCAAGTGGTCCTATGGGTATGTACTTAAGTTTGCATATACCGTCAATGGTGATAGGGAGTTGAATACTGAATAGTTTGATTATGCTGATTTAAGCCGATTGTTTAATTGTATAGACTAGTTAAACGTTGACCTAGTGGTCAAGAGGGTTTTGAAGAACTTAGAGGTCTATGGTGGTCTCGTACATAGGAATTAATTTCTTTCTTGACATCCAAATCAAATGTTGTAGGGTTATGTCTCATGACAATAGTTGAGGTGCACGCAAGTTGGCCCGAATAGTCACAGATATCAAAAAAAAAAAGTTGTATAGACTCGTTAGCTATCTACATGACATGACTACATCAATTTCTAAAGAACAATTTTCTAAGAAATGCACGTGCTCTGTTCTGCAACAATTCTAGTGGAATCTATTCCTTCTGGAGCAAAATATGTTCATTCTGTACTTGCATCCAAATCCTCTTGAGTTAGAGAAACAGAATAGTTTACCTGTACCTCCATAGATAGTAAAGTACCACTGTGCTCATTAGCTCTAACTTCTGTTTTGTTTCACTTCTGTTTACGCGTTGCTGTATTTACTTTCTTGCAGGTATCCGTACATAGCAGTGGTACTTAACTTCAGCCAAATGTGGGCATTATATTGTCTTGTCCAGTTCTATAATGTAACTCACGAGCAACTGAAACCAATAAGGCCACTAGCAAAGTTCATTAGCTTCAAGGCCATCGTATTTGCAACGTGGTGGCAAGGTGTAGGTATTGCTCTATTACGTGCACTTCGAGTTCTTCCGAAGGGTGGGAAACTTGAAGCTGGACTCCAAGATTTCTTAATTTGCATAGAGGTAATAATCTGCTTCATTTTTTTTGCGTTTGGCTGTCAAATTTTCTTCTCGGTCATGTTTAACTTCGTATGCATCCATAATTAGGAGCAGTTATCGGTATAAAGCCAAATTTTCTGCTCCACCATGCTCATTGCTTGCTTTGTTTTGATCATCAATTACACTTCTTGCCGGGGGAATGTTATGATGAATTAATACATACAACCCATTAGGGAGAAAATAGTTTGGTTCGGCTCGGATTAGATGACCAACCGGATTTGAACCACTCAAATATGTCCACGAAAACTGAAAACTGGAACTCAACCGATTAACCTATGGTTTGGGCGGCTTGGTTTGTTGGGTCGCAAAGAAAGAACCTAGAGCGTTAATGCAAAATAAAAATGCTGATTTTCAAGCTCGAACATGGAACCTTTTTAAGGATAGTATGCAAGCACTTGACCTAACAATTATTTATACATTGTATTTGCAGATAGCTGATTGAATATAAAATAAAAGGCGTTAGTCATGACTCAAACACAAATCTACGTGAAAACTAACGTCAATTGAACCACAATACACTTCTATTCCCTTTTTTTTTTTTTTTTTTTTAATTTACATATTCTCGATTGGTTTGGTTATTTCCTATACCAACTCATTAAAGAAACCGAAAACAACCGAAATTATTCAGTCATTCATATTTCAAAACTGAAACTGCTCAATAAATTTGGTTTCAGCTTGAATTGATGTCGGTTTCGGTTGGTTAGGATGGTTTTTTGGTGTTGCCTTGCTAGTTTTTATTCATGGTTTTCAAAAAGACTTGTTTGTCCTCTTCCTAATTGTTGAAACTGAGATTGCTGGACTTAGTGAGGACCAAAGTGGAAAGCTGCTTATTTTTCTAACGAATTGCAGATGACCATAGCAGCTGTGGCTCATATATTTGTGTTCTCTGCCGAGCCATATCGCTACATACCAGTTTCCGAGTACGGAGTGACCATAGAAACAGTGAAAGGAACAGCCAATATCAATGAACAAGAACAGAAGCCGGCTGTGGTAGAAAGAACAGAAACCCATGTGGAGGCTCCTGGAACAAGCGTCACCGAGAGCGTGCAGGACATAGTTCTCGAAGGTGGTCAGCGAGTAAGTAGTGTCACACATGAACATGATAAGCAATCAGAAGTTTATTATGAGCTAACGGTTTGTTAGTTGGCAGGTCGTTAAGGATGTTGTATTGACCATAAACCAAGCAATAGGGCCAGTGGAGAAAGGCGTGGCGATGATACAAGGAACCCTTCACCAAAGAAAGTCAGGTTCTGGTTCAGATGAACAAGAGTCGGATATAGAGGTTGAACAATACGTCCAACAAAATCTTCCTGCAAATGAAACCGTTTGAAAGCACACGATTTTTTTATTGTTATTATTTTTATTTTTATTTGTAGGTGTGGGTTCGGTGATGTTGTTTGATTATAGGAAATTAATTCATTCCTTAGTTTTTTCAATTTATGTTTAGATTAGAATACAACT
>JBBMKA010000020.1:14156231-14170225 GCA_037833695.1 Sechiopsis laciniata | reverse complement strand
ATTATAATATAATTATGTCTCAAAAGTTTATTAAAATGAAAAAAAATAATGAAAATTGGAGTATATAATAAATTTTAAGGTAAAATATAAATTTAATCTCTATAATTTGAAGAAACAATTTCAAGCTAGAGCCAGCCTTATGATTTGAAGAAAGTTAAAAAAATAGTTATTATTATTTGAAAAAAAGTTAAAATTTAGTATTATAATTTTAAAAATTAGAATTTAGTCACAACAATTTTATAAAACCTAAAATATGGTGCTTATCGTGTGTCGTAATGGTCGTTATATTAAATATATGAAAGCTCACTCTTCATTCATCAATAATATATATTTTTTTGTTCACTTACCTCATAACTTCATAATCGACATATGAAAACTGAATAATTAATTTTCAATTACTTAATTCACCAACAATTAGAAAGTCAATGACTATATTTTAGCATTTATCAAATCATAAGACTAAATTATAATTTTTAAAATTATATACTCTAAATTATATATCTATTCAAACGATTAAATTCTAGTTTTTGAAATTATGAATTTTTTCTTTTCTTTTTTTTTAACATTGAAATTAGGAGAGTTCAACTTAAACTTTGACTTAAAATTCCTTTTTCTTTAGCTTGTATTCACGTCTTTCGAAAAAAAAAAAAAAAGTACACGAAGTAATCTAAAAATAATTATTTATTACGAAGAAATATTCTCTGCTATGCTCGAGTACCTACCCACTTGATGTGGATTTTATTTATTTATTAGTTTTAAGAAGGATGAATATATTTGAATTAAATTAATATTCTCTTTGGGATATATGTGCATATATATATATTTAATCAAATAAAAACTAATCATATTTGAATCAATAGTTAATTTACGTTTCTTTTGTCCCCGTCTTTATCAAATTTTCCCGAACGGACGACGGGAAACAAGTTGAACATTGTTCTTGAGTATTCAGGCAGGTAGAAATGGAGAAATCATCGCTGCCATTGCACAGCAGTATCGGCCCCAGAAAGCATAATTACAGTAAGGAATCCTTGGTGAAGCTCTTAAGATGGCATTTTGGGCATTCGGAGTTTAGGGGAAAGCAATTGGAAACCATCGAAGCTGTTTTGTCAGGTACATACTTTCATCAGATCCGATTAGAAAAGAGGAAAATCAATCGTTATTTTGATTTGCATTTACCCAGATAATTTAATTATAGGGCCAAGAGAACGAACTGGGACATTGTTGTATTTTGTACTATTGTTTCGGTTGACATATGCTTGTTCACTGTTTGTTAGTCGGGGGTCTTGCTTCCCGGACAGCCATTCGGGGTCTGCCACCGAAACCTAGATGAAATATGTAATTGTGTTAATGTGTAAGCAGCTGAGCTTTTATGTATTTGAGCCTATTTTGTCACAGGTTTTATTAAACTCTCTTCAAACCCCAACCCATTTGATCGATATTCTTTATTCTTGTTATCTCTTTAATAAAACGGGTATCTTCGTTGTCGTGGACGTGTCTAACACATCCTTAGTGAGCCACGTAAATTTGTGTGTTTTATCTTATGTTTTCTTTACAGTTTTCTTTTGATTGTTGTTCCGTTTTCATAACAGTTTCAGAAGTAGTCTCCAATTCATTTTAGCTCGAATATGTTATATGTTGCACGTTCTTGATTGTTGGTGAATTTTCAAAGCACTTTATTATCTGGGTTCCGTTAGCTGATTTCATTGATTGTCTTATTTGATAAAGGGAAAGATTGTTTCTGTCTCATGCCCACTGGGGGAGGAAAGTCAGTGTGTTACCAGATCCCTGCTCTAGCTACAAAAGGAATTGTGCTTGTTGTTTGTCCCTTAATAGGTGAATCAATGTTGTTCAGTTTCTTTATTTACACTTCAAACTTATAGGAGGATTTGAACTACCTAAGTTTTTGTTTGTTTGTTTTGGTTTGGATAAGAGAATTGCGCCCTGCTTTTTCCTAAATCATCAAGTATTCGCTTGCAGCATTGATGGTGAGCATCAAAGTGTTTGTTTCCTTGTTGCATTCCTGCCAATTGTTTTTTGAGATTACAACCATTGGGGGTGGGGGGATTCGAACCCATGACTTCTTGTTCTATGGGTGTACACTAATGCCGCTGAGCTATTGCTCTTGTTGGCGCATTCTTGCCGATTTTATTTATTGATTTGTAACTCACTGGCCTTTTCCCCACCCCATAACATCAGGAAAACCAAGTGATGGCGTTGAAGGAAAAAGGGATTTCTGCTGAATATCTATCCTCAACTCAGTCAACACAAGCCAAAAATAAAGTGAGTTGTACCTAACAATCATCTCCCATTTCTACTTATAATGTCTGATTTGGTGGTACTCATTATTTTAATGATAAAGTATATTCTTATTATGCATGTTTGCCTGTATGTGTTGTTGGTCTCATCCCTCTTTTCTAAAGAAATAGCAAAATTAGTTGAACTCAACATGCCCGGGGATATTTAAAGCTTATTTTCTGCCACCGCGAGTGGGGAGAAAGCAGGGAAGCATCATTGCTTTTGTAAACATTCAGTGATACTTTTAATTTAACAAAACCTTCTACTGTATGCGTCTCATAATTTTGTTAGAATGGAAGAATTTTTGTGGACAATGGGAGTTTGGGATTTATTTATTATTGTTATGTTTTCATGTAACAGAAAATCCATAAAATGCCTTTATTTCCTTTCTTTTTTTTGTGGGACTCTTCTGTCCTTATTTGTAACTTCCTCTCATTATCCATAACCTCTGTTTACTGCTACAAACTTTACGTACCTAGAAATAATGTGTGTAAAAATCTTCTTTATCCAGATCCACGAAGATCTTGATTCTGGTAAACCTACCTTAAGGCTTCTCTACGTCACACCTGAATTAATTGCAACACCTGGATTTATGGCAAAACTGATGAAAATTTATTCTAGAGGATTACTTAATCTGATTGCTATAGATGAGGCGAGTTTAAACTTTTGTTTTATATGCTCAATGCTGTATTTTATCTTTTTCCATCATACCTTCATTTTTCTATTTAATGCAATTTTCAGGCACATTGTATTTCATCATGGGGCCATGATTTCAGGTTTGTTATATATGTGACAATCAGATGTCTTTGGGACTAAACTTCAAATGCTAATCTCTTCTTATAATAGATTACCGTTTCTATTTTTCTTCGATTTTCTGAACACCATAAGGGAGCTACCTCATCGCTCTCTGCTTACTTCTCTCTACTTTTGTCATATACCATTATTTATTAAGTAGACAAAAGCTATGGATAATGATCTCTTTTTCCTGTACCCTATATGTCAATTCGGTGCTCACCTTAGTTGTAACATATGTCAATCATTTTGCTTATGAAAGACCTTTATTTTTTCTTCTCTTTTCTCTTCTTTTTTGTTGTTGTTGTTGTGGGGGGTGGAACGGATCTTCGGATTGTAATTAGAATCATGTCTCCTCACTAGTCACTTCACTTTTATTGTCCTTTTATCCTTTGAAACAGGCCTAGCTACCGGAAGCTTTCTTCTTTGAGAAGTCGTCTTCCTAGTGTTCCTATACTGGCCTTGACTGCTACTGCTGCTCCTAAGTGAGTTATTCTTTATCACCCATTCAGTTTAGAATTTGTTGTTCCCATTTTAGTGTGTCTATTAATGTCGGAACCATACACTTGGTTTGGGAAACAAACCCTTTTGTCAGCTTATTATAGTTGTTAACTTAATATTAAAGTTTAAACTAATATGCCTGTATTTTGCTTCTCGGGGTGATTCTATTGGCCTTTGCATGCTCATAAGATGAACTCCAGGTCTCTTTTCCTCTCACTAACGAAAAATTTACATATGTTTTGCATGTTGATATTATATGATTCAGTTGTATATGAGTTTGTCGAGATTTTCCCTGTGGCTTTAGTATATGAATGGTAGCAGTCACTGTATATACCTGAAAAAAAATGGTACAAGTCAGTGACATGTAGATACTGGATTTGAAGTTCAGAAATATTAAGTCGTGGGGTTTTTTTTATTCTGCAGGGTCCAGAAGGATGTGATAGTATCCTTAGGCTTGCAAAATCCTCTACTTCTTATGTCTTCATTTAATCGTCATAATATCTATTATGAAGGTTTGTCCAGGTGGCTCAACTAAAAGTGTGCGTGTGTGTGTTTTTCAATTTACGCATTGCAGCATGGAAAAATTGGGATCCTCTGATTGATTGCTCCACATGTTTTTTTTTGCATGTAAATTACCAAATGTTCTTATTCGTGCTAAAGGATAATTACTTTTGATTCCTTGTACAGTTTTTACAAGGAAACCTTATAGAGTCCCAGAACTTGTAGTTTGATAGGTTCCACACTGGGGTTATCGAGAACCCTAAGAAAATGTACTACTTGAATGGAAAATGGTTATCTGCTGAGTACAAAGAACTGTTGGCCTTTTGAGAGGGCTATCTATCTCCAACCAAGCCTATTAACAAGTAGCTTACCTCATGTTAGTGCCCCTCATTGCAGACAAAATGATGAACTCAATCCTATTTTCTCCTTCAATGGCTAGGCTATTGCTACCCTGGATGATGTGCTCCCCATCACATGTTTCATTATATCCCACGAAACTTAATATGAGTCTTAATTCATTTTTTCCTTCATTTTGCATCTCTCATTAGAAATAATATGGACTTAGAAGTAGGTTTTTAGTTTTTTTGTGTAACTTCAGTAAAGTTTATGCTGCCAAGGATTCGTAAATTTATTGTTGCTTTTGAACCATAGGGAAAATTAATTTTACAGTTCAACGACCATACTTGAACAGGTTTTGCTCTATAAGTTATTTGTTCTTGAGCTCTAAGAATGAATTGTGCAGTTCGATATAAAGACCTTTTGGATGATCCCCTTGCCGATTTGTGTAATCAACTGAAATCTAGTGGAGATGATGTCTGTGCAATCATTTATTGCCTAGAACGTGCAATGTGCGACCAATTGTCAGTTTATCTAGCAAACTATGGCATTTCATGCGCTGGCAAGTAAAAACAATTCTACTCTTTGTAATTGGATCTTTAGTTCTTTGAGTTTTATTTGTTTAGATATATATTTACACGGTGTTGGTTCTGTTGGTCTTCAGCTTATCATGCGGGTTTAAAGAATGAGTTGAGGAAGTCTGTTTTGGAGGATTGGATAAGCTCTAAGATACAAGTTGTTGTAGCCACAGTAGCTTTTGGGTATAGTCGTCTGTAAAACTTTACCCTCATTTAACTTCACTTATCCATTCATTCTTGGCATGTTTATTAATTTTTATCGTAAATGTTTTGAAATTTAGTATTTGACCCTGAAACTGAAAATATTATTTTATATTACACTTGACATCATTAAGTGTGCTTTAGCAGGCAAGCCATTATATAATATGAGAAAAATATGATAAGCATAGCAGCATCTTTTACTCTTTTGAGGATTTAAATAGTTACAGTGCATCTGTTTTGACAACCTTCTGATAGGGTTGGATCTTAGTAGAAATAGGAATAATATAAGGGTATGTTAGCAATTACTTGGGGAGTAAGTTAGGGTATTTTGTTATAAATAGAGAGTGTTAGGGTAGGGTTTAGACATCAAAATATAAGACCTATCAAATCTTGGTTTATTTTGTATTCTTTTACCTTTTTATATAATTTAGATCCTGGATCATATCAATTGCTAACATACCCTTATATTATTCTCCAAGTAATTGCTAACATACCCTTATATTATTCCTATTTCTACTAAGACCCAACCCTATCACCTTCCTATTAATATCTTTGGCTACCTGAGAATGATGAATTAACTGTCTGGGGAAATGGTACGATGAAAGCTTCCCCATTATTATTTGTTGTGAGGAAAGTCCTTTATATTACTTCCTGCCATATTCCTTTGATACATCCTTTTTATTTTAAAACTATCATGTACCTAAGGTTGTGATTTTCATTGTGTCCTTTTGCCTAGAGCCATTCTGGTGTGTGCACAGGTACTAAATTAGTGGGTACTCCTTCAGGATGGTATGTATTTACTCAATTTTCTTTCATAATTTTTTTGCAGGATGAGCATTAATTTTGCTAACTTCATGTTGTTGTCTTACCTAGGGTATAGATAGAAAAGATGTCAGAGTTGTTTGCCACTTCAATATTCCTAAGTCAATGGAAGCTTTTTATCAAGAGTCAGGTAGAGCCGGCCGTGATCAATTTCCCTCTAAAAGTCTGTTATACTATGGACTTGAAGACTGTAGAAGATTGGTCAATTTCTAAACTTGAACTTGCTGTTCTCTTCCATCTTTAGGTCGCATTTTTCTTTTTGCATCGTTGTTTAAAATTTTCATTGTTGCAGGAATTTATTCTAAGGAATAGCTCCAGTGCTGATAAGAAGAATCTACCATCTTCAAGCTCCCAAGAGAAATTATCAGAGAAGACCTTAACTGACTTTACTCAGGTGATTTTCATCTGCATTTGGAATCTGACAATGATATTATTTGCCATTTTTTTGATGTCCTGGCATTGCTGAATGCAGATGGTTGAGTATTGCGAGGGCTCCGGATGTCGCAGGAAAAAAATTCTTGAGAATTTTGGGGAACAGGTAGGAGGAAGGTCTATTGTTTTCTTCTGAACTCTTTAATATTGTGCCAAAAGCTAATAAATATAACTGTTCGACTGGACTAGGTTCCTGCATCTATATGTAGTAGATCATGTGATGCCTGCAAGCACCCAAATATTGTTGCTGCCTATTTGGAGGAGCTTACTACTACTTGTGCTAGGCGAAATAATTCATCGTCTAGAATTTTTGTCGGCAGGTGCTTGTCTCAAAAATGTTCTGATTTTAAATTTTATTATTGAAAAGGCTACTTGTAAATCTTAGAGAGGTCACCAATTTATTAAATTAATATCTTATATTTTTCTTAATTTTGTTGTACGGTTAGGTGGAGGATTAGCAGATACTCATAAAATAGCTACTGACGTTTACTTTTTTTAAAACTGTTCCTAGTAGTTTTAGGTATTTTAATGGGATTGGAAACCTTACGGGTGCTTAAGACCTATCTATAAGTTTTTAGTCATGAATCATTTTCCTTGTCATCTGCTTAAATTTGTTTTGTTCTCTAGATTTAGACATAGTGGTAAATTAGTAAATATCCCGGCATTCAACTGATAGGAATATTGTTAGTGTTTGTTGTGGCAATGGGAATAGTGATTATGGATAAAGTTAACGAAGTTAGCGAGGTAGCAAATATTGGTTAAATAGTCTAAGTAGCCTGGAATTGGAGAGTTCAATCATCCTCATTTGTTATCTTTTGTTTATCTCAATACAAATATCAGCTTGGTTCCTATCAACATCAAAGTCATCATTTCAAGTTTTTGAACGTGTACGGTACGGTTAATAAAAGTTGTTACTTTCCTAGATGAAAATTGATATCTATACCAGATAGTGTATCAAATCTTTTATCTAGTTACTAACTCATGATTCTTTGTAAGTATCACTAACGTGAGATGAGGATTTGAACTTCTGACTTCAAGGAAAATAGGCCCTTAACTAGTTAGTGGATATGCTCATGTTGGTTGTGTTTTTTTTTTTTTTTTTGAAAACGCTCATGTTGGTTGTTACTAACACATGATTGTTTTCATTTAAAAAAAAAAATTAAAATCAGCTCAAATATGAATGATGAAGAAGAGTTTTCTGAATTTTGGAATCGCAAAGATGAAGCAAGTGGATCTAGTGAAGATATTTCTGATTCTGATGGTATAGAATGGACTTGACTGCTCTTCCTCTCTTCCAGCCACGTGGTTCCATTTTTTCTTATGTACTTTAAATTTATGTGCTGGGGTTGACTGAGTATTTACTTTATCATTGCATATTTTTATTCTCAATTTCCCCAAATTACCAGATGATAATGAGGTTGCCAAATGCCTAGCTGGGACAAAGTCTCTAAAGAAATCAGGACTAACTGAAAAGTTAGCACTTCTAGAGCGTGCAGAAGAAAATTATTACCAGAATCAGATCTCAGTTAAACAGGTATGTCGTGGTGGTTTCTTCTTCCTCTTGATATTACAATGAGTCACAAAACAAAAACCTAAGCCATGCGTTAGTAAGAAAAAAAAAATGAAAAACATCGGCATACAAAAAACCAAGTCCACAAAATGAAACTTTTTAAGAGAAAGAGACTCCAATCAAGTACTATAAGACCTAACTAATAATTTAATTGCAAAATAGTTGTATTATTGATATCCAAAGAGAAACATGAAATCTAGCCAAGGGCCACACCTCTCAAGAATTTGTTCTCACACCCACAAACCTCACATAATCTCCCAAATGCCTACCTGCTGCAGAAACTTCCTCTTCTCTCGAAATAGGGATGTCGCTCAACATCGAATGAATGAGGGTCAACCTACCACCCTAGGAGAAAACTGAAAAACTGCTCTTCTAATAAATCATTTAAACTGCTCTTGAGATCCCTATTTGAGTTGAATCTGAAACGACAAATAATAGGTCAGAGGAAGAGGTGAAAGATGAGAAGTGATATCACAAGACTTATGTGAAGACTTATTTGTCAGTCATGTGTTATAATAGGTTATAATAGCTTTCAACATGTTTAATAAATTCCACCTACTTGTATGTATACTCTTGTTAGTGAGAGTTTCTGTTTCACGTTGGAAGAGGGATTGTTTTTACTAATGGATTTATCCATCCATGTAATGTTAAATTCATGAACTTGTTTTCTTTTATGCTTGCTTCTTTCCTGATGGACTATATACTTCATGGCAGAATAAACAAGACAAGAACGTTGTATCTGCATCACTTAGAGAAGCAAGCAGGAAAAGATTAGAGAATGCTATAGAGCAGGCTCAACCACGGCTTGGGAGCTCCAAGTAAGTTAAGCTATGTCCCGTTTGATAATCATTTAGTTTTTATGTTTTGGGTTTTTGAAATTTAAGCTTATTTTTACTCAAATTTCCTATGATATGTTCTTAAGAAAGTATGTGAATGCTAACCAAATTTCAAAAACTAAAACAAGTTTTTTAAAGCTATTTTTTTTGTTTCCAAATATTGGTTAAGTTTTTAAATCTATAAGTAAGAGGTAGATATCCAAGTAAGAAAAAATATATGGTGAATTAGTTGTTTTAGGTTTAAATTTCCCAAACAAAAAACTAAAAAAAAAAAGGGTTAACAAACGAGTCTTAACTATTCGTTTTCCAACGGCAGAACTTCTTTTAATTCCTCATTGCCTTGTGAATGTTGCTCCTGTTTTTGGACGCTCATTTCCTCGAGATAATCACTTGGCCGATTTTCATTTTGTGTCATGTCCACCAAATTCAATTAGGTGGTCGAGATCAATAACACTAATGGTAACATTGTTGCTATTATATAGTGTGACAATATATTCCCTATAATTTCTCTTGGTAACTAGCTAGTTCAGACCTTAGACACAAGAGCATGCAGGCTCGTAAAATGGATGCTAGTTCTGCCAACATATGCATGTTTTAAGTTTTTCCACAACCACCTATGCCTGTATCATCTTCATTGGAATTCTTCCAGGATTGAAGTGGAAAGATCTGCTTCTTTTCTTGAGCAAGAGTGCTTTGAGAAATATGGAAGAACAGGAAAATCCTTCTATTATTCACAAGTAGCCAGTACTGTGAGGTGGCTGTCAACAGCAAGTTCTACTGAGTTAACCGGTCGGCTTAGCATCTTCGATAACCCTTGTTCAGTGAAGAATACAGAACTTCCTGCATTGCCAATGCCATCACCATCCCCTGTGTTGGATCTATCAAAGTCAGAAAAGAATGATGAAGAATTTCATTGCAGCCCTGTATTGGAAACTTCCACAAGCAATTTGTCAAAGCAAAATGCCTCCCCTGCTGCTCCTTTGCCTCCAATTCCGTCCTTCTCAGAATTTGTTAATGGCAGAAAGGAGAAGGCAAATAAATCAAGTAAATCACAAAGGTACTCGCTTAACGGACATGAAACAAAAGATCCAGTGAAGAGGACCAGGTTGCTGTAAACTGCGTTTACAAGGTCTCCGAACGTCTTCTTTTGCGAGAAAGATGGACATATGATTATTGCTCATGACTAGGATGCTGTTACCAATAACAAACTGTCATCAAGATTGTAGAGCTTTTGCTTGGAAACATTTTTTAAATCTATACCATGTGTTCTAGGAGATGGGAACTGGATATGGAAAGAGGTTTTTTTGTTTGTTTGTTGTTTTCTATCATTTTTCTTTGTTTTGGTGACTTTTTTGAATGACAACTGACCCACTGGGTCAGTTGGAGCTGACCCGTTTTATCCACCGGGCGAAACGGGGTACAGCGACAAACCTTATTAGAATTTGCCACAGATATAACAGAATCTTTGAAAGGGTTTGGTGGCTGTAGCTTTATAATCAAAGTCAGGACACAAAGTAGGGGGTTCGTAACTACAAAATTATATCTTCAACTACAAACTCCTAATTCTTACCTACTCATCGTGGTTTTACCTGTTAATGATCTTTATAGGTTTTGATTTAGCTTCAATTTAATTTTTATGGCTTAGTTGAAGTTCATAAATCATTCGATTATCGCATCGACAAATCTTTGTTCACATATAATTTTCTATTTGGATAACTGTGTTAGTGTACTGAATTAGAGATTTTGCTTGAATGAATTTTTAAGTAGGTATAACACAATTTTGAGATTTTAAAGTAAGCTATAAGAGTCAAATTGATACAAGCTATTAGATTGAAGCTAAACTCAAACTACAAAATTAGAACTCTTCGGGAGTGTTTGGATTAAGTTTTGATGAAGAGTTAGTTTGAAGAGTTATATTGAGCAGTTAAAAATTGAGCGTAGTAGCTAAAAATTTGTTTGGATGTAATTTTTTTTTTTTTTTTTTTTTTTTTTGTAGAGGAGATAGAATCAAAACTTTGTTTAGATATAGATTTAAAATAAGTATTTATTTGGAGTGGTTAAAAAAAGAATGATTAGAAATGGGTATTTGGAAATGATTGAGTAGTTATAAATGAATTATTAGAAATGAGAAGTCATTTTTAATAGTAAAAATAAAGAATATTTTGAGTAGTTACAAAAAACTCAAGTTAGTTTTTAGTTATAAATTCTCAATCTAAATCTTACTTAAATATGACAAACAAACACCTGAAACTCAGTCTAAACCTTAAGTTCGATACACGTCAATGATTATAAACTTTTATGCATTGAAAAATGTAGAGAATTTAGGGGCACAACTGTATAGCTTAAGAACACAAGCAAATTATTACATATATAGTGGTCCTAATTGACATTTATCCTATTATTGTAAAGAGAAAAACTAAAGAAAAGTTGGATGAAAACTGAAATTATGAAGTAGCAAGAGTTAGCGGCAACTTTCCTACGAAGTCTGAGTTGAGACTCCCCAAGTAAAGATGATCCTGAAACTCCACAGCGCTTGTGACGAAGGATATTACTTTCCCATTCGGATCGTCCAGTTTCCTCACTATCCTCCCATCTTCATTCACTTTAACCACCGATGCTCTCCGCCGCGCGCCGTTGACGACGTCGCTCAGCTTTGGGAAACTCGCCAGAATGTGCCTCACCATCTTAGGCCTCACAAATGACTCCCACCCATCGCGAACCGGCTGCATGCCCCCAATCATTAGCGGTGTATATTATGATAGAAACGAGTATCGATAAGCAAAATAATAAAGAAAGAAAAATATTAACTTTATGTAGTTCACTAACAGCGTGGACAAAACTGTTTGATTGAAGAGATTGTAAAATTCACAACACTAGGATATAGACAACAATTTTAAGAGGGTTAAAATATTGCACCGCACCCGAATTAGGTCGTTTAGACCGTCTAATAACTAATTCAAGACATTTTAATATTATAAATATTGTTATAAAAGTAAGAACAAAAACAAAGAATGTAGAACAATTTAGAGAGAACGCAAAATAATGAGATAGATAATAGATATAACTCTTATTCATTTGAGGTTTTGGTATATATTTACAAGGCTTTCAACGCTAATATTTTTAATGTTAAGAATTAGTCATAATGTAATCATCATGGCTAAATTCAATGAGTAAGGGACAATGAGAGAAAAACAAACATTAGTGAATGGGTGAGATATAGTTATAAACGTTAGCTATTATACATAATAGATACTGACTTTTTGCATGTGTATATTGTTCACTTTAGATATAAGTCAATTAAAACAAATTAATCTCATCTTCATGACATATTAGAAAGATTTTTATACCTAGTGATGATTGTTTTTTTTTTTTTTTTTAATTCTACAATAATTAATGTCGTTGAGCTACTGCTATGCTAGTGATGATTAATTACCAGAATGAGAGCGATCCAAAAGGATCCATCTGGGGCCAGGTTTATATTGTCGGGTGCTCCAGGAAGATTGTCTACGAATATTTCTGTTTCCCCTTCTTTCTCTCCCTCAAGCCAATACTTGAGACATCTATATCTATTACTCAAAAGAAAGAAAAAAAGATTCAAATATAGCAAAAACTGAAAATGAACATTCCACATTTGAAGCCACAAATGAATAAGTTCAATGAAATGAAAATAGTATAAAATAATTTTTAAAAAAGTTATAAAAATTAAAATAGTAGTTACTTGGTACTTTCACAAACGACGACATAATGGTGATCTTTGGAGAGGGCAACGCCATTAGCAAAGTGGAGATCATGAAGAATGGTAGATAATTGGTTTGAGGAAGGGTCGTATTTAAGCAGCCGGCCATGAGGTTTTGCTTCCAGGAAATCTAAGTACCAATTATGGAGTCCAAACTTAGAGCTTGCATCGCTGAAGTAAAGGCTGCCGTCCGCCGTCTCGACCACGTCGTCCGCAAAGCTGGTTCATCACCCGCCATTATTTTTAAAATCGTTATCAATCATTAAACTAAACTATATGTGTATACAGAATTTAATATTAATGTTTACTTACTGTATGATTCTGGTTCCATTGACATGTGAAGAAACAAGAACAGAGGACCCTTCTTCGTTTACTTTAAGAATGCCCTGCACAATTTAGATCAAATTAGAGCATATCCTCTTAATCATTGTTGGATGTACATGAAAAAGTATTGTCATGTCACTTTTACAAGAAAGCTAAGTTAGAAAATACAAAATGTGGCATAAATTGGATTATATATGTGATCTTCAAAATATAGGCCTTCTCAATGCATCACTAAATTGCTCTTTTTTACTATTCATTTATTATAAGGCTTATAATCACTATAGCACTACAACTCTAAATTGGAGATCTTTTATTACTTCTCATTGAGGTTTTTTTTTTTTTTTTTTTGGTTTTTTGATTGCATGTGTCTTTAATGAGGGTGTTAGAGATACTCTTGTTGTGATATTTGTCTCACATTAAAAAGATAAAATATTTTCAACATCTTTATAAAAAATATGAATTACTCTTTAATTTTCAATTGATTTTGAGAACTCCATATCATCTAAGAGTGGAATTAGTATCTTTCTTAAAAACAAAAAAATAAAAAAGAGTCAACCCAAAGAGAAACATTTAAAGGGCGCTAGAATATATCATTGAAAAGATCGTAAAATTTGCACTAAATGAGCCGGATAGAGGTCAAATCGAGTTTGTGTCATAACAAATGATTAAAAAAAAAAAAAAGCCCTTGCAACCAATTAAAGAATGGGGGTATTGAAGACCATAAGTAAAATTTAAAAAAAAAATACCCTTAATTTTTTTAAAAACACTATTGAATCTACTGATCTAATTTTCTCAACAACTTTATGTTAAAAAAACACACACACAAATAACTAATTATCATAAAGCAAAATATGGCTTTGAATATATGTAAGAATGTGTTAATGTAAATTGAAACACAAACTTAATAGGGTGAGTAAAGAGAAATATATAGGGTGAGTAAAGAGAAATATTTAGGTTTTTATGGTAAGAACTCAATCTTGCTTACCTTCTACATGGCATATTTATGGCCATATTTTATTAACTTTCTTTTTCAAAGTTTTTATTTTTGAGTTCAAGAAAATTTGTGGTAC
>JBBMKA010000020.1:14119690-14146837 GCA_037833695.1 Sechiopsis laciniata | reverse complement strand
AACAACAAAATATCAAAGGATAAAAACAAAAATGTGATGAGCAACAAACCTTGAAGAGTCCAAGCGAGTGAGATTGAGGAGAGGGACGAGAGAGCGGCGGTCACCGGGATGAGAGTGGCGGATTATGCGGCGGTCACCAGAGACGGCAAGGGCAGTCGATTAGGAGGGGATTTGGAGAGGGGAAGAGAGAAATCTAGGGATTTTAGGGCTGAATGAGAAGGAAAAAATCGTGTATTCTATTTAATTTAAAGAGGCTACGCCGACGAAAAATTGGCTCCGTCGGCATAGATAATTTTTTTTAGTTTAAAAATTACTCTACGCCGACGGAAACATGACTCCGTTGGAATAGATCTTATTTTTCCCCCCAATTTTTCGTTTTGGGGGGAATTTTCTTACCTAAGCCGACGGACAATATTGTTCCGTCGGCAAAGGTGTAGTCAAGGCCGACGGAAGCTTATTCCGTCGGCATAGGTCATCTACGCAGACGAAACTTTGTTCCATCGGCATAGCCTCCGTCGGCAAAAACTATTTTTCTTGTAGTGTGCTCTATTCGATTAAAACAATCATAACAAAATGTTATTCAACTTACTAAAGGTTGAAGCATAATAACCTTTTTGAAAGGTTCAAGGAATATGTTTGAGTTAAAAGTAACCTGGTAGTTCACATCTGCATTCTTTATTAGGTCCAAATATACTTTTGTGTTTGAAGTTGGTTTCATTTTAGTTTTTACATTTTTAAATGTTTAATTTTAATTTATGTAATTTAAAATTTAAAAAATGGTGTTAGTAAGCTTCTCTTAATTTTCTTTAGAAAAAAAAAATAGTATCTTCATTTATAAATTTTTGAAGCGCATTCCCATTTTATTCTTTACTTATATTAAAATTTAAAACTATTAACCATTTGACAAATTTCTATAAATATGAATTTTTAATTTATTATATAGATTATATTTTAAAATTTTGAAATATATTTACTAAAATTTAATATTTAAAAATTCATAACCCTTATGGATAGTTAGTAGTCAAAAGTACAATAAAAATTTAATAAGATTGTGGTTCACTATATGTCCGTGAAAATAGTTTTATCTTATCTCACATAAAAGGTGAGGAAGACTCACAACTTTTATAAGATAAAAAGCTACTTCCTTTGTTACTAATATAATTGAGATAAAACCATTAATTTATTTAATAAATTATTAAAACTCATTAAAAAGATAAGGAGATCTTAAATTTTTTTTCGAAGACAAACCATGTTATTTTAAGCTTTTTATATATATATATATATATATATATAATTGAGGAAACCAAGCAAGTGGCCATATGATTTAATTTGTACAAATAAATATTTGTCACCTAGTTGTGAATCAAAGGAATCTCATTCCACAAAAAGTCGAACAAGGAAAAGGAAGGATTCTCACTTTCAGAGAGAAAAAAAAAGATCGAATTTGAAAAGTTGTAAAAGAAATTATAGAAATTATTTGAGGAGGAGGAAGATGGTTAGAAATAGAGAAATATTTAGGTAGATCACCTAAATATTAATATTTGCCTATTTGATCATATATGCATCACATTTTTTTTTATTTTTTTAATTCTTTTAAAGTTAAAACAATATAGAATATAGTTTATATTAGAGTAATATTTTAATACAAAGATTTCCAAAAAAAAAAAAGTACCTAATACAAATTTAGCACTTATTTATAAAGTTCTATATTGTGTCACGTATTCAAATATCATTTATCTTTCATTAATCAAATTATCATATTTTTTTTTAATATCTTCTCTAATGCATTTCTTTATCCTCGGAAATAATGATAAATTTTTAATAGATACTCACTAGTAAGGATACCAGTATTTCTCTTTATATTAAACTACAAAAAGTGGAATAAATATTAGAAGGTATTTGGATGAGATTTTAGATTATAAGTTATATTGAAGAGTTAAAAATTGGTAGTTGCAGCAAAAAAATCGTTTGGATGCAACTTTTTTTTGTAGAAGAGTTATAAACAATTGTTTATTTAGATGTGAATTTAAAATGAACAGTTATTTTGAGTAATTAAAAAAATGATTTGTATTAAGTAGTTATGAATGAATAATTAAAAATGATGAGTCATTTTGAGTAGTTACAAAAACTCATTTAGATATATTTTTTAAAAAAAGTAGTTAGTAAATACTCATTTTAAATCCTCTATAAATAAGACATAGACAAACACCCTCTTAGGGGGTGATTGGATTTTGGAGAAGAGAGGAGAGTAAGAGGAAATGGGGAAGAAGTTGAGTGATTTGGAAAGATAAAGTATTTGTTTGAAAATTGATGTTTTGGATAAGAAATATTAGAATTTTTTTGGGGGATTTGTGTTTTGAAAAGAGATGTTTGAATTTTTTTTTTGGGAATTTGTGTTTAAGAGAGAATTTTTTTTTTAATTTTATTTTATATTAATTTTATCATAATAAAGTTTGACTTGATCTTTAATATGATTAAATATGTTTGATTGAATGTGAGGAAAAATTGGAGAGGAGTTGAAAAAGATTGTTGTGTATAAAAAATAAAGATGTGATTAGATAATTTCTTCTCCTCACTTCTCTCAGCTCCTAAATCTAATCTTTCCCTTAAGCATGACCTAAATAGGAGCAATACTTACCTAAGGCTTAGAAATACTTACCCACTTTAAAATCATATATTTTTACTTTTTAAAAAAAATTGACTTTCATTAAAAATATAAAAAAAATAAAAATATGTAATTTTAAAGATAAGTAAATATTTTCAAAATACTTATCCACCTTATTAAGTATGGCTCTCTGGAAATAAGGGCCATTTGAAGAAGGGAAAGCTCAATCCCCAGCCAAACACTATTGGTATGAAATTTGAAAGGAAAAAAAGAGAGAGAGAGAGAGAGAGAGAGAGAGGGACATGAATGATTGAAAAAGGTAAGCAGCAGCTCATGTAAACATATAGAGAGAGAGAGAAGAAGCCACACAAGCCAAACAGTGGCGCTGAAGCCTTTTAAATAAAGAAAAGAAAACCCTGCCACTGCTGCCACTGCCACTGAGCTCTGCCCTCCGTGCAGTCTGCAGAGCAGGGCGCGGTGGTGGTGGTGTGTTTGGGACTGTGGATTGTGAACCCCACCAAACCCACCTCCTTTGTCACGAGTCCACTCACTTTTATTTCATCAAATATTATGTTACTACTCGGTAGATCTTGTCATCTTCCATAGGAATCCTCGAACCTTTTTTTTTTCTTTTTTTTTTTTACTTAAATAATTTGAAATCCTTCTAACTTTGCTCTTTTAAATTCTAGGCATCACTTTTCCATTTCTAAATTGTATTACGAGAATATATTGGAGCAATGAAAATACAAAAAATATATCTACAAATTAATGTTATAAGACGATTTGAACCTCAAACATAAGAGGAGTATGATAAGAGACTCTTTTAACTATTTTTATCCTTTTGAAAACTTACAATAATAGTCAAATATAAAAAATAATTACAAAATGTTATTAAAAAAACTAAAAAATATAGTAATTAATATTAATGAATATTTATAATATATTATATATTAATGATTATAACTCTAAATAGTTTAGAATTTGACTACGTTTATATTTATAGTCTATCCCATAATAAATAAATAAAAAATAAAGATACTTTGTCAAGTACAATTTTTTTTTATTCTTCAATCAAAACAATTTTTTTTCTTTTTTTGCAATCAACCTCTCTCACTTTTTTTTTTTTTTTTTTTCTTTTCCATAACATTTCCTACTGATTTTTATTAACGCTGATTTCATTTTTTGTTTTCTTAATTTGTATTATATTTAAACGAATTTATGAAACATAAAGATAAATGCCAAAGCTAGTAGGGTTTAGTAGTAAAGAAGTTATAAATTTAAATCCTTGCATCTCTAATTAGTGTTAAATTAAAAAATAAACAAAATAAAATTAATTATAAAACTATCTTAATTTTAGATTATGAAAAGTTATTTTAACTTTGAAACTTAAAAGTATTTTTCTCAAAGCAAAAATGAATAAAAAGTAGGATAGCTCATACTAAATAGGAGCAGGTAGGTCAGGTCTCATCCCATGCTAATTTGGGGGCGATTGGACACTGCAATTTGGTTAGAATTGTGAGTAATGGGTGTTTGGGGTAACAACAAGGTGAATGATTGTTTATTTATTAATTATCTATCTTATTTTTATGTAGGCAACTTATATTATTTTCTCAACAATTAATATTCATTTAATTTATATTCACTATTCATTCAACTTATACTTTTTTCAGTTTCAAAAAAAAAAAAAAAAACTTATCTTTTTATCCTCATAATAATAATAATACTAATTATTATTATTTTTTATTTAATTTTTTTTTTTTTTTTTTTTTTTATATTCTCAATTTTATTACACTTGAAGTATAACTTATGATTTTTTATTATTATTTTAACTTCTAAATAAAGTTCAGTGTAATTAGGTAAGCTTACAAAATTAGTCATATTTAAAAAATAACTATAAATATGGTTACTTTTAAAAAAATTAGCAACGGTCGTTGATATTAATAGTACTATTGTATTAATATACATAATACTATATTAATGAGTATTTATAATATGTTATTGAAATATATTAATATTTATGGATGCAAATATTTTAAAATTTGTCTACATTCCATAATGACATGTGTTCCAAAATTGCCTTTTTTATTCTGTTCACAACTATTTTTTGTTTCTACTTTAACATATTCCTCATAATTATTTTTCACTATCATAATCATTTCCTTCACCCAAATACAAATAATTGTGAGATTTTTTTTTTCATGTATAGCAAAAAAAAAAAAAAAACTAAAGAAAATTCATGAAAAGTAAAAAATTGGAAATATTTCATATATATCGAAAAATTGGGTCAATTCCAATAAAATGACTAAAATGTCCACTCTTTAATTACTTTAGGTGATAGTCTTCCATTAGTTTAGTTAATAGCCTTCAATCGGCTGATAGCCTTCAATAACTTCAGTTGATAGCCTTCAATCAATTTAATTGATTATCTTCAATAAGTTTAGTTGATTGTTTTCAATCAATTTTGCTTATTGAAAACAATGAGTGAAACTGATTAAAACAAATAGATCATTAACGCCACTTTGCTTCTCGGCGCCTTCACCCCACCACTCTTTTCTGTCCCGTAAACATTCCCTCTTTCCACCACTCCACATCCCTTTCTGCAACATTCACCTTCAACTTCAAAATATTTTTTGATGCTTAATCGTTGAGGGCCTCGCCACTTTTTCTCCTTAACGAATGGTATGAATTCTAATTAAGATCTTCGAGGAATAAAAAAATCTTCAGAACCTCAACTAAAACCAATGGCATGAGTTGAAAAACGACCCGTAAATCGAACAACTGAAGTCCATCGATGGAGAGTTTCAAACGACCCATGAGCTGTTGGAAAATGTAATCAAACAATATGGAATCATTATTTTAGAAACAATGCTATAATTATAATATGTGGCTTAAAAGTTGCTATCCACAACAATTTCTCAATAGTCATTCTCTTCACCTCAAATCCAAATAATCATTCTTCTCTTCCTATTTTCCCCCTAATTTTCATTCCCTCTAAAATTATTCATATTCCCCTTCCCCAAAACATCTATCATTGATAATAATTTTTCTCATATCATCTTTTGTATTCTAATTTTTGTATAACCATTTCCATTGTTGCCTCTTAACGCTGGCTAAAGGGCACATGGCTAAGGAGATACATAACCCTAGTTAAGATAGGGTAACATAGTAAACTCTTCCAACACCTATAAACCCCATCCAATCTCGCACGAACCTTCTCCAACTCTCATTAGGAAAAAAAAAATCCAACACCTATAAACCCCCATTCAGCCTCCTATGGATCCCCCCATCAACTAGAGATGTTCATTTTAGTAGAGTCAGGGAGCACAAATGTATTTTCGATCTCCTTTTATAATTATAAAAAATAAAATGTGTATATATATATAATATTTGTTGGTAAAATTATGTATTTAAATGAATATTTTTCCTTAATAATTAAGAATATATTTGAGATTATTATTCAAAATATTATAAAATAAAAATAATAAAAAAATTGAACATGAAAAATTCCCGTGGGGATGCAAAAAGAAACGGTAAATTTTGTGAACATGGATTGATTTTGGTGGCGGGAATAAAAACGAGGAAGTCATTCTCTAACTTCGCCTTATCTCGTAGACATCTTTACCATCAACTCCCTAAAAACCCCTCACAAAATTGATTGTCTCTATGTATTATATATTTTCAAATTTGTTCTACTTTTAAGACGTGTATTTTAATCAAACTTAAATTTCATGCATATAATATATATTTTTTAATGATCAAAATTAGTTAAATAATAATAACCAATAAATGATACAATATATACATGTTTTGAAAAATTATACAAAAAAGTTAATAGTGATCGTTTTTCAAATAAAATTAGCAAAAAAGCCTATTATAACGATTAATTTAATTTTTATTGAAAACAAATGCATGTCTTGAATTTGGAAGTTTGAAAATTAATGAATCAAAATAATTTATTTTTTTTTATGCTCTTTCTTTAATTAAAAATTTGAATATTTCTTTAGTTCGAGTGAAAATAATTGGGATAAAACAAGTACTTTTATGCTCTTCCACTATTATCAAATTATTAGTGTAACGGTAAGGTTATAAAATTATCGTATTTTTTAGTGAATTTGGTTCAACATTCCTTGAAAGATGAATAAATAATAACATTACAAGTTGGAACAATTAATTCTATCAATTTATTCTCAAAAAATAATAATAATAATAAAAATAATAATTCTATCAATCTAGTCTTCCTTATTTTCTAAAAATGACATGCTATTTTAGTCAATTAATATTAGTCGAATACAATTTATCAATATTTAAAATAATGATATTTTGGTCAATTATTAAAAAAAAATATTTTCCTAAAACATATATTGCAAAAATACTAAATCATAATTTTTATTCAATAATTTTTTAAAATGAAACTGAAACATATATTTTTTTAAATAAAAAATATTTTTTACAATTATATATATATATATATGAATTATAAATAAATAAATCAAATATGGAACTATAAATAAGTATGGAACCAAATAATTTAAGGAATTTACCATCAGTATCACATTCTTCTTCTTCTATTATATTTGCAGCACAATTTCTAAAATAATTCACTGCATGATTTTTTATAAGTGATAGAACTCTACCACCGATAAAATGAGTCTACCAGTGATAGAACTCTATCACTGATTGAATTCTATCGGTGATAGAACTCAATTTGGATTTTCTCCTACAAATGAATTAATTTTAATTTTGTGTTATATATAAAAATATTTTACTTTTTTTAATTATACATGCAAAATGCCCATAATTTAATGGGGATTTTATTTTATAGAAAATGGAAAAGGGAAAGAAATTCCATAGATATCAAAATTTAAAAAAAAAAATCTATTTAGCAAAAAAACAATAGAAATGGACGTTCATCCATAAGTGGATTGACTTCAATGAAATAAAATTCATAGAAAAGAATAAAAGGAAATATTTTGTTATAGATGAAATATTTTTAAGAATTGTCAAAATGAAAATATCTATGCTAAAATTTGTTACATGCAACAAATTTCCTAAATAAATTATAGGATTTCAATTAACAAAATGAATTAAATAATTTTATAATATTACTATAAATTAAAATAAATAGAAAAATGTTTAAATAAATGAACTTGTATATCTTCCATTTGATAACGATTTGATTTTTAATTTATAGTTTTTGAGACTTAAGTTTATTTTTATTCAAAATTTCTATCATGTATTTCATCATTTTTTAAGAAAATATGTAAATGCTAATCAAATTTTAAAAATTAAAACAAAATTTTGGAAACTATTTTTTTTTTTCAAATTTTAACTCGATTTTTAAAAACATAGGTAAGATGTAGATATTCAAGTAAAAAAATCATAAAGTAAAATAGTTATGCTTTCGCGCTAGCGCGCTCGGCCGTTGCTAAATTTCAAAAAACAAAAATTAAAACAAAATTATTATCAAACGACTTATAATCGAAAAATTAGAGATTTGAATTTCCGTATCCCAAACATTTTCAAATTAAAAAGAAATATATCATCATACTTCCAAATGTTTTCTATCACACTTTTCTTTCTCAAACAAGTTTTTTTTTTCCTACAAAGTACTATTCCACATCAATACTCAAACAAAATTTTCATATAAATGCTTATCCCAATTCTCTTTCTCAAACAAAACTGTCCTCGTTTAAATCACTCTTTTCCTATCCAAACATGTCCTAAATTATTATTGTTAATAGGTCATATCATGGTTGAAGTGAAATTAATTATAACATTAATCATAAAAATTTGATTGAATCATATAATTAAGAAAATGAAAGCTGTTCATAATTGGAAATGGCGTGTCGTAAGCTCTAAATACCCTTTTGGGGAAGTTTGTTTAAAGAAATTAACAAGTTATTAAGAATCAATTTTTATGGCTTCTCTTTAAACAATTACATTTTAACTACTGATTTGTAACTACTCAAAATAATCATTCACTTCCAAACACTCAAAATAATAATTTATTTTTAATAATTTATTAATAACCACTTATTTCTAACCTCTCAAAATAATCACTCATTTCTAATTACATTCAAACGAGTTATTGTCTGTAACTCCTTTATAAAAATCATCATCCAATTTAGCTGTTAAGCGCAACCATTATACAAATAATCACATTCGAACGAGTTATTACTGAAATTCATTTAATTACTCAAAATAATTCTTCATTAATAGCGGAAGAAGCATGTTTTCACTTGGACCATTTAGGCTTAGATTTATAATGTGTCAGCAACAAATGAGCATTTAAGCATATGTGAGAGTAAAACTAAAAGGACACAAATTTCTCGAATTTCAAGGTCAAGTGTACTGCAACTGTGAGGCAGCCCCACAGAGTTATGGCCATTTGCCTTATATTTCTCATGCTTGGGACCATTTGCCTTCAAGCCCATCACCCCAAATTCAATTAATTTTCAATCCCAACGGCTAGTTTAAATTAAAGAAGAAAAAAAAAAAGGTAGAATTTAGGGATTAATAAAGAATGGGTTCTGTTCATCCAATGATTGTGGCATGTCGACTATATATATATATAAGTAAGCTGATGAAGAAGAAGGAGAAGAGAAGTTAGCCCAGAAAACGAAAAAGAAAGAACAAAACAGAGTAACAATGTGGGAAAAAGCCTTCATTTCAGCTGATTTACTGTCGCCACAGAATCCGAATCTGTTTATTCATTTAAAAAAAAAAAAAAAAACACTTTGGGTGTGTTTGTGTAGAGGTTTTTTTTTTTGGAAATGACGGGTGTTTATAAAGCGAGTTTGAACAAAGATGAAGAGAATGATTATCTATATTTGAGAAAAAAAAATCATTAATCACGTTTTCGAGGGAAAAAATGATCATGAGGAAACTCAAATAGTAAGTATGACGATGGTGAAAACTTGAGAATAAAAACTAAGTATAAAGATAATAAAGTAGTTTTGCCGAAACGAAATTAGGCAAAGAATCATTCTTTGTTATAAAAATCATCTCTTTATAATTTTCCCAATTTGACATTTGCCCCAAATACCTCCAAATTTTTTGAATGATTTCGAATAAATTATGAAACTATGTGAATGCTATTTAGTTTTTAAAATTTAAGCTTATTTTTATTCAAATTTTTTACCATGTGCTCCATCTTTCCTATGATGTATTCTTCTTTCTTTAAGAAATTATGTGAATGTTAACCAAATTTCAAAAACAAAAACTACTTTTTTAATGCTGTTTTTTTTTCTAAATTTTTGTTTGGTTTCTACAAATATAGATAAGATGTAGATATTCAAATAAGAAAAAAAAAACATAAGATAAAATAGTTGTAGGCTTAAATTTAAAAAACAAACAACAAAATGGTTATCAAACACAAACTTAGTGAATATAAAACTTTATTAGGACAGAGAGGTTATGAGTATTTATGTAAAAAACTTTTAGATTATGAGTTGCAAGTGATAACTTTTGTCTGAATTGAAGATTTATGAATAATATTGTCAAAAACTCTTTTTTAAGGAATAATGAATTATTATGGCAGAAATTCTAGTTTGAATTAAAAGATTATGAGTTAGTTATTATGATAAAAGAACGCTAGTTAGTTATAATAAAAGTGATATTATATCATAATAACCTTTTACAAAGATTGTTTCTCCATACAAAGTTACAAACCTAAGATTGATACAACTCAGGAACAAACAATCATACAAACACAAATCTTTATAAACATTAAAAAAATGAAAGTATTGATTGAAATTTCTCTATCCTACGTAGTGCTCACGTGGGGGGTTCTGAGTTTGGTTGCTTCCAATTCCCAAATGGTGAGCATTTTTTTCTCTTCTTTCTTTTCTTTCTTTCCTCTGCAAATCCACAGTTGTGTAGAGTTGTGAGATGCAGAGACCCAGAGAAGGCAAAGACAAAAATCCCAAAAAAAAAAAAAATTGAAAAAAAAAGAGAGACTGAAAAATCCACACACACATTCACATGGCCTTCCCTTCCTTCCTTCCTTCCTTCCTTACTTGTTCAAGTTCTCAATTTTAATGGCTTAGTACAGAAAGAAACAGACACTCCCATATGGCCATTTCAGCTCTACCCTTTTTACTCCCATATATGTCTTTACTTTCATTATTATCACTTCCCCCAAACACCCCCCCTTTTCTCTTTCTGTACTGAGAATCTGTCACTCCATTTTCAGCCCTGCCTAACCCTTATGTTTGCTTGATTTGTGCTCTGTCACTCCCTCCCTTTCCCCCCCTATGGCTGCTCCCAATCACCCCCCTTCTTCTTCTTCTTCTTCTTCTTCACTCCCTTCCTTGCCTCCCCCTCTCCCCAAATCCCCCCCTCAGTATCCTGATTTGTATGGCAAGCGTAGACAAACAGCCAAGCTTCAAATGCTTGAGAGGGAGATTGGCTTTCTTGAGGTTTGATTTGTTTTCTCTCTTTTTTGCCTGTCTCTTTGTTGTGTGTGTTATTGTATTGTGCTCCATTGTTTTGGTTGATTTTTTGTCCTTTGAATTGTTTGGTCTGTTGGGGAAGGGACCAAATGGGGCATCCCTTAACTCAATTTGTTGCCTTAACCAAAAGGGTGTGTTTATTTTTTGCCCCCTTTTGTTTCTGTCTCTTGTTATGTAGATCTTTACTTCTTTTTTTTTTTTTTGCTCTTTAACTTCTTGTTTTAGTATTGGATGCAAGTTTTGGGTTAAAGTTGAGAGTCCTATTTGCCGCTAGTTCTTGAGACAAATCCCACTTGCATTGATGTTTGTTTTTTTTTTTTTTAATTCAACAACATTTGGGGGGGTGGGGTCTTGCTCTTTTTGGCATTTGCATTGGTGTTTAATCTAATCATTTTGGGGTTTTGATTCATTTATGAAGAATTAACAAGCTTTTGTTGATGATGTTCTTTGGAGCAGGAAGAATTGAAGTCTACTGAAGGTCTGCAACCTGCATCTAGATGCTGCAAAGAGTATGTACACCAAGTTCATTTGCCAAGTAAATTGAATCTTTTGCACATCTTGTTAGCTCCCATTTTGTTGATTTGTGTTTTGAAAAAAAAAAAAAAACACTTTGCAGGGTTACAGACTATGTGGTAGCCAAATCAGATCCCTTGATTCCAACGTAAGGGGTTTTTCATCATTTTAATGTTTCAAGAATCTTTGTAGTCTATTCAATTTCATGCTTATATATTTCTTCTCATGATCAGATATAAGAAGCATGGCCGTCGATGTCGATTTTGGAAATGGCTCTGGTATGTATGACTCCTGCCTTAGCATTTCTTCCTTTGGAGTAAGAATAATTAGCAAAGCAATTGGTTTTTGGTTTTTGAAAATTGTACTTGTTTTTCCATCTATTCTCTGCTGTGAGTTTTGTCTTCCTGTGCTTGTCTGCTTCTTCATTAAGAACACATTTGAATTCTTTCCTAAAATTTAAGAACAAAACAATTTTTTTGATAACTCCTTAGTTTCATAACTTGGCTTGTCTTTTGTAAACTCATAAGTGGAATAGTATTTAACTTAGGGACTTCAACTTTTGCTATTTGACTTGTAAGGCTTTATCAGTTGTAATCTTAGCTTAGCATGAAGCAGTAAAACATCTAGTAAATTGGGCTAAAATTGAGCAAGCTTTAGTTATACTAAAGGTGCAAGGTACAGAATAGATCATTTGCATTTACTATTCTGAGACCTATGCTGATGGAGTAAGAAATGTCTCCCATTTTGTATGTAGACTCTGCATCGACAATGCATTTGACATAAATTATTTTAAACTTGATGCAGTGGATTCCCCTGCTGTAAGTTATCCTGGATTTGCTGTTGCTGTTACGCCGGATGCTCGATCCATCTCGAAATCCCGCCCTGCTGCACTTGTAACAATCCATGTAAATCCCTATCATGCAGCAGCTGTAAAATACCCAAGTGGTGGAAGTGTTTCGGGCAGTGTTGCAGGGACTGCAGACAGTGTTGCGGGAGCTGCGGGCAGTGCTGCTGCACATGTCCAACGCTACCGCGATGCTCGTGCTCGTGTCCAACCATATCATGCAGCGAATGCTGTTGCAGTTTTTCACTACCATCATGCCCAGAATGCCCATGCTGTGAATGCAAATGCAGATGCAAATGCTCATTAGGAAAGTGTCCAAAAATAACACCATGTTGCTGTTTTGGTAGCAGCTGCAAAAGAAGCTGCTGCTGCAGTGGCTGTAAAGGAAACTGGTGCTGTTGTAATCCATGCCACTTGTTTTGCTGCTAGATTTTAGATTTGTTAACCATATAAATCTGTTTGGGGGAAACTTGGAGGCAGTTGAGTTTCATGGGAATGTCAACACAACTAGTTCCCAAGAATGTAGAAATAAGGTACAGTGTTGTTGGCTGAGTCAATAAGAAAGATGAATGATTTTTTGCAGCTGGTGAGTTTTAGAAGAAACTGCAACTGTGGATGGATGTGGTGGGTGCAATCAGCAAAAACTGGTGGGTGTCTGGCTGTAACAACAGTGTGAAAAATGGGCAGTTTCCCAAATTCATTGCCTGCACACAAGCAACTAAGGCAGGTCAGGTCAGGTCAGGTCCCATGCCACTGCCACTGCCATTGTCCCATGCTCAGCTCAGGTCCATGGCAGCAATCATAATAATCAATTTATTTTTTTACCAACATTATTAAGTTCATGTAGAGGTGCCATTTTCTTATGAATTATAAATCAATAATATGCACCACTTAAATCTTTCCATATGTCATTTTATATATGTGATTATCAAAGGCGGTTTATATTTACCTCAGCTATTTTCATGAGAAAATAACTATCTATCCTATAATATATGATTGTCGAAGAAGAAATCTTTTAAGAAATTTAAACTCATGACTTTCTAAAGTCATATTTCATACGAATGCTGCTCGTTATTAATATTTGGTCTAACAATTTGTGCTGATCTCTCGTTTTGTCTTAGGGTGTTTCTTTCAACTTTTGACATTCAGGTATAGTTAAATAATCATTTGACTTTTTTTAGTGTTTGAAAACTAACCTTATTTTCTCTGCATTTTTCTTAAATTATTTTTGACTAAATGAAACATTAAAAAAAAATAATAATAATAAGTTTTAAAAGTTTTTTTTTTTTTTTTCCTGAGATCTTTTTACTTTTAAGTTTCTAAATTTATTGGATATACTCTTTTTACAAAATAATTATAAATATATATAAATTTTAAATATTTATATCTATAATTATTAATATTATATTTATTATGTAATAGCTATTTTTTTTTAAGTGACTATATTTGTAATTACTTCCTGCATGAGACCAAAGTTGCAAGTTTTTCAACATTATTTCAAAAGAAAATTCCAATCGTGATTTTAACAACGTTCAGATTTTCAAACAATTCCACAATGTTACATCTTATCGTTGTTCCAACCTCCCAATATTTTTCAAAATTATGCCAACAATAATTCAAATGTTCACTATATAAGTATTAAGCCAATGGCGAGCATGATTATGTTTTGTCAAGTATATCCCAACAAACAAAAACAAGAACCAAATGGCAAATTGGCAAACAATAAGATCAAAATTATCCAGATTTCCCCCAGTGTAAACATAAATACAAGTTCATAAGCAACAAAGCAAGAATTAACGTTCAAGTGCTGTGTCTCTATTCCTATAAACAACTACGAAATAAAATCAGATAATGCATTCAAATTGGCTGGCATTTAATTCTCTGCATAATTGTGTACTTGTGCAAAAAAAAAAAAAAACCGTCTTCAAATCGTTATTTTCCGAAACCATAAAGGGGAGAGAATTCATCTTCAACAACATTACCAGCTCCATGAGAATTTAAGGATCCAAATCCTTAACACAGCAAAGATCTAGTGACCATACTTCTGAAATTCCCACTCGCTATTATCTGAAATATGGAAAAGCTTCATTCAGTTTTCAAAATTCATAAAAAAAAAGAAAGAAGAAAAAAGGTTGTGGATGGACAAGAACTCGAAACACATACCCAATGGACAAACTTGACGAGTCTTCAACCATCTACTGATACAGTGAAAATGAAATGCATGATTACACACTCCTACAGATACAATACAAAACTTTCAGTACCATTGTATCATCCAGTCGTTAGCTCTGGCTATAATTCCACAAAGACTCCGAGAGCGAAAACGGCATGTAAAAGTTTGGTTATAATAGCAAAATAGTGTTTCATATAGTAAGTTGGATGGAGTTTTCATTATCCAGATCAATATCCTTACGAATGCAAATCCCAAGTATGATTTATAGCTTAAGGAATAAATACAAATACCGTCTTCATGATTCACTGTTAAGATTCAATCTTTGTCTACATCAAAATGTTGGTCAATATAGCCAAAATTTTGAATTACCGACATGATTTCAAAAAAATATTGAATTACTGACATTATTCCACGAAAACAATTTGTTCCTTCTCTTTTTTTGGAACAGAAAACAGTTTGTTTTGTCCAGTTGACAGCTTGCAGCCACTTGATGAAGTTACAAAAAAATAAAAAATAAAAATAGACAGGATGATCTAAAAATCTATTAAAAAATCTATAAGAATTGGGAAGGCATAAGATGACTTATGGACCAAAGTCAGTCTATCTCCTCCTTTCAAGATGACAAGATTGGAAAAATTTCCATTCGGCTCATTGAGTCTTGATCTTATCAAATATTAGCTCCCAAAAGATATAGGAATTGGACACATTTGCTTACTGTTTTTGGAAATGTTTTCTGGAGGCTTTTGGTTGAAGGTTAGCTCTACCCTATACTATTTTTTATCTCCTAGTTATGGTTTTTGTGACCATCCTTTTCATAGTCTTTTTTTTATAAGAAACAATTTCATTAATATATGAAATTACATGAAAGAGGTAACCCCAATGAATTACAAAAGATATCTCCAGCAGTCCAGCTATTTGAAAGAGAATCATAGCTATAGACTATAGTTATGAATTTTAAATCAAGATGCAACTTGTAAAAGTAATGTCCAAAGAAGATTTTGGGGCCTGCTTTCTACGTGTATTCTGACTCTTGGATCTGAAAGAAATTTTCAGACATATTGTCTTCAGTTTTGGTACTTTCATGGATTCTATTGTTTTTTATTTTTCTTTATTTGGTGTAAATGTGACCTCTACATTATGTATGGTCTTTCATCTTTAATTACTAGTTAGACATCTTTTATGTAAATAATCTTCAAGTGGTTGGGAGTTTTACCTCCATCATTGTTTCTCCTTTTAAAAGAAAAAATATATTTAAATTGGGTCTTGCTCCTTTTGCTATCAAACCTGTTATGTAGCCACTCTCTGACCTTCACCCCAGTCCACGTGTTGGCATCTTTTCCTCTTCTCTCCTCTTTTTCTCTCCCTCACTGAGCACCTGTGGTTTCTCTTCGTTCATAGTGATTTTGCAGCTTCCCTCTATCTCCCACATTGAGCAATGACTTTTCTCTTGTTGGATTAGATCTTGAGATTTTCTCCCTGCCAAGACGTGAACCCTCTAAGACCGCACTTATCAGACTTCCTCTTATCCTTAAATGTGACATCAAACCACAAAGGCTTCTAGAGTCACTCATCATACTTGGGGGTATTTTTCAGCAATCTACACATCTTCACTGACAAAAAGTTCTTCATGGGCCAATGCATCGGGCCATTTTCCTCTATTCTCGAATATCATACGAAGGTTTCAACACAACTCCTCAAGATTAGAATACAAGAGCAATCAAAACACAAAGTTAGAGCCTTGCCTTGAAGCTAGACTATAACTTTTCTTTTCTCTTCTATTTTATCTAGTTGGAGAGGTTTTCGCAACTCCCTTGAATTGAAATTTTCCCCCTCTTTGGCAATTTCATACTATCAAATGATGTCTTGTCAAGAAAAATAAATAAAAGAGGAAAAAAACGTTGTCTAGGTTGTGAAGTATTGAAGTATAACTTTTGAGATCTTCATCGGGCTACTCATTACTAAATAGAAGTTCTTGTATCTTTACTCTTAACTATAATTAATTATCAATGAAATTTTATTGTTTGTATGTAAAAAAAAAGCCTTTTGTCTGTTAGAAAAAGTGAAAACTTGAGGATTTATTTTTCATCTATCATGAAAATGGAAGGCAACGTATGGTGATAACCACTACACCACACAAGATTTTCCATTCTACTCCTAGCCTTATTCCTAGTAATCCTAACACTAGTAAGTACTCAAGCAGGTCCTTATATTCATGGGCTTCTAAGTTTGTTGACGTTCCTCGTCATTAAATTTATACAACTTACTCCCTTAGAGCCCCTCCTCTCAAAATCTGCAAACAAGTTTCAAACTTAATCATCCAAATCAATACCAAAGATTTTCTCTGAAACATTATCCTTTCACAAAAATCCAATTTAAAATTCCCTTTAAAATAGGCCCCTACACTTAGCTGTGTTTATCGACAAGAAAAAGTATTATGTTCTTCTTGGCAAACCGACTGTCTAAGTCTAACCTTAATCCAAGTTTTCCTCCAAACTTTAAAAAAATACACTTAAAATTGAGAATACCCTTGCCAAGTTTTCCTCCTAAACTTGTATAATTGCAACAAAAGCCACTTAAAATTGAGAATTTCCTTCAATATTTTGTCTTGTTTTTGCAAAATTAACTCATCACCTACAATAATTTCTTCCATGTTTTCCTTTGTGAAACAACTTGACTGCTACTTCTCCTGAATACATGAAATGGCCTAGCACCATAACTCAGCTCAATTTAATATCTATGTTAACTTTACCAACATAGCAAAGTTTAGTTCCTTAAGGTCACCACTTACTCTACCTCCTTCCAAACGGAGACAAAATAGTATTAAACAAAAGATAATACCTAAAAAATGAAACGAAAAATAGGCCTATGGGTTGGAGATCTCTTTTGTAACTAGATACTACTAGTATATTTTGTAATTTCATATCATTAATGAAATTGTTTCTTATCCAAAAAAAAGAAAAGAAACGAAAAGTAGGCATATGGATCACAAAAAGGCGGATAGGCATACATAAGCTCATAAGAACAAATTATTTTAAAGGCACCAAAAGACGATTATAGCTTCCAGAGGTCCCAAAAGCTTTCAGAGCAAATTCAACCCCTCAAAAGACTCTAATTTCCCTTAAGGCTTAAACCACAGTTTTTTTTTTTAAACCGAGAAATTGGAGCATCGCTCCACTACACCGGGGGTAACCATGCCCATCCCTAGGCCAAGCACTGGGAGACATCGAAGGAATGGAGACACGAGAGATGTCTACAAATTAATATCACAGATGAGTCTCGAACCTAGAACCTTGAGGGGGGCACACCTTCAAAACTCAAGTCCTAAACCACCGTTTCTAAATAGTAGTAAACACTGCATAAGTGCAAACAATTCTAACTCGACCATTTAGATTGTGCCCTAACAGTTGAAAGGTAGAACTCTCAGAGGTTTAAGTGAAACACCAACTCACCAAATACCTTACAAAGCTTAGCCCAACAAAAAGCTGTGGCAAAAGGGGATTGGAAAAAAAAACTTGGGAATGGCTTCCTACACAGGAAACACCAGCCAGCAATTTGGCATTCTTCTTAGAAGCTTGTCCTGCATACTCAATCCATCTTTTATCAGAATGCATAGGAAAACTTCCACTATTTTACTTTCCAGGTTAGCTTACTATAGTTAGATCAGTCTGGCTATTGTTAGTAAATAGTCTAAGGGTTTGAGGAATTGACCGAAAAGCAACACTAATACGAAGGAACCCAACTTTGTTGTCCTCTCCTTATAATTAGAAATATTAATATCACTCAAAATATTCAGCATATAGGCCCAATCACCCGGCTCAGTATCAATAAGGAGCGAAGTAAAACAACAAAAACATATATAATAATAGCACATTGTATCTGTGTTAATAAGAAAACGTACCCCAAGCCACAGTACACTCCTCGCTGGTTGCGCTAGCCTGGTTTGCTTGGCACTCGATGCCTACATCACAAACAATGGCGAACGGTTAAAGTAATTACAAATAACATAGAAAATAAAGAGAAATAAAAAATCAAGAATACGGGAAAGATCATTCCAGATATCTTAGAACTAGGTCAAAAAACGATAAACTCACAAAGATCCATGATATGATTCCTGCAGATCGCACAGTTATCGACGACGATATCTGCATCAAGAAATTAACAACATGAAAATTAGGGTTTCGATGTATGAAGGCAAAGAGGAAAGATTAGGGTTTCGAAATTACCCCAGGCCCAAAGAGCGACGGCGTTCCACTTTTTGATCTCGAAACGCTTGGGTTTCTTGGTAGAGGATGAACCGGCGCTGCTCGAAGGCTCGCCGGCGGGAATCATCGTCACGTCGGAGTCCAAAGTCGCCATAGCTCGCAAGAAAAGGTCGTGCTTCTTCTTCTTCCTCTGTCTGATTAACACGGGCGGACTGAATTTCTCCACAGCCTAATTTTTTTTATTTTTTAAAGAAATTTTTTTGCCATTTAATTTTTATGTTTTAATGTATCTTCCATAATCAATACGGAGTTACATCATTGTGTCGACACTCCGTTATAGTAAAGGAAATATTTGTGATATCAAATACAATTAATATGAATATGAAATACAATTTTGTTTATTCAATTTCCGAATTTGAATACAATTTGTAATCTGGTTCTCAAAAATAGAAAACAATTTGTAATCTGATATTTTCTCAAAAAAAGTGGTTATATGATATTGTTTATTCAATTTCCTAATATGAAATTGTGATATCCTCACGTCCACGCTAAATACTTTATTTATTTGAATTCATGACACCAATTAAATATGAAGGAGATTTTCCATGAGGGGCAACAATAAAAAAGGGAAAAAAAAATCTACCAATAAAAATTTATTGACTTCAATTAGATGAAATTGATAGGTTTTAATCAAATGTTGTTAAAATTAAAATATGGATGCTATAATTTATTATTTACAATAAATTTTCTAATATGAATATGAAATTCAATTTTTAAGTGGTAATCTCAGATTGTTTGTTCAATTGTAATGTACTTTTTGTTAAAGTGGAAAATAGGAGTTTTACTTCCCTAATTTTAGTTTAAATTCTCTCTAGTGTTTTGGAACCAAAAATATTTGAGGTCTTAACCAATTGGACTATCTTTGAGAGATCAATTTCAATGTCCCTCTGAATTTATTGGTAATTATGCAAACAAATTTAAATGAAGTAATTTTTCTTTATACAACACAATGTTCGCGAGATTTCCAACACACAAATTAGAGAATAATAATCAACTAAGAATGATGACGTGGAATATTATGGCTTCGCTGAAGTGAAACCTCAACTCAAGTTTAAGCTAAAATGTTGTGTGTGTGATTCTCAAATAGTGTGCAAGTATACACAACAAGTTTTAATGTAAATAAAAGTTATCTCCTCATAGATTAGTAATTAATGTCATGTTTAAGCGAAGGCTAAGAGTCAAAGTAACAGATGAAATTGGTTATAATGAAACTAAACTAAGTGAATTAAACGGAATGTAATTTAAACTAGACGAAGATGCATTGGAAGGAGAACAAGACTTTTCGGAGAGTTTCGCTTAGGTGAAACGATGGTAAGCTAAGAAGCAAACTAGCTTCTCTTTGGCTTTCTCAAACACTAGAAGTTGGCTCTCTCGAGCTCTTAGTTCGGTTCTCTGGAACGCAAACCACGCTAATACTAAGCAAAACAGCATTAAGCGAACCTTATCTCTAAGTGTTCTTTTTAGATGCAAGTAAATTAACTTAGCAAAATCTAATGTTATGACATGCAAGTTCGCTCTATTTTCATCTCTTGTAGCAAAGTAAAGGCATACACACAGTGTATTAGACGGAATGTATTTCGAATTCATGCAAAATGCATAATAGTTTGTCATCTCGGTAGAGCTTCGCTTAGGCGAACTTCTCCTACTTGCCTACTTCCTTCCGATGACGAACTTAGCTACTCATAACAATAAATAAAAGCAAGTAAGGTAAAAACCAAAGTTCATCTTCATTAAAACACCAAATAACAATGTTGCTACAAATACTATGCTAAAGCGAAATAACAAAGCAGTAAAAGGGAAACAAAGTTAAGAAGGAGCCTTGTCGGAATCGTAAAGCAGCAACTTTGATTTGGCTCCGAGAAATCTCTGCAACTCCGGCTAGTTACAACTATGCTAAAGCTAAACCACTAAACAACTGGAAATGTAGAAAACGACTAAACTACGGCTAAACTATGGAAAGTTGATCGAAATTTAGCTCGACGGAGGATCGACCCAAAGATGGAGATCGACCCAGAATTGGGTGATATTTTGTTCTGAAGGAGAAGGCATCTATTTATACTCCAGCTCCCAACGATAAGGCCTTCTCCACGATCCTGACAATGTTTAAAGCTGCTATTCGATCGCTTTTCAACCGAAAGGCTGCTTTATTCTGACATTTCTGCTCCACTATCTGTATTGTCGGTTGTCAGAGCGTCCTTGGCTTCGCAATTTCACGAGCATATTCTTTCGCTGGAATCTTTGCTTACGCGAAGTCTTTGGCAATTCTTCATGCTATGCTGCGGTGTGGAATATCTTCAAGGCACGCTTGGTGGGCTACCGTTCGCTTGGGCAAACTCTTTCTTATGCGAATTTCGCTTTGCTCCATCAGAAATGGTGTAGACAAACTAGCAAATATCAACTCTTTTTAACACATGTAAATTTGCACACAATCAGGCATATTTCTCTACAACGAATCTCTAAAATGCATCCTAATCAGAAAACTATAGGATGTTTCGCTAAAGCATAAATTTTGGTATGATGGGGTGAATTTCAATATTAAATTACTTCATTATAACAAATTCTAATAAAAATATATTCTTTTAAGCTACTTTAACTCTCAAATCTTGAGAGTTATCACACAACATTTTTAAATATAATGACAAAAAAAAAAAAAAACTATTATAATATTTGTGAAATAGTAACCATGACCAGAGTCAAAGCAGGTTGAATTTAGTGAAAATTGTTATGTATTATTGATCAAGAAGCTATAAATTTGAATCCTCCAATACTTCATATTATTGTTGTAATAAAAAATTAATTCTAACCATAAAATAGAAAAGTAAATAGAACGCAGATATAAGACTTAACAACTAATACTATATATATATAAACTAGTACTAGTCATTCCCAACCTAAATATCACATTTTTCTCAATGTAAGAAAGATTTACAAAGGGCAAAGATAAATTTGGATACCCAGTCCAATTCTCCAATGAAATATAAAAGTTGATAATATAATTTTCACTTGAGGATAGTATTCGAGTATGGTTGTGCGTTAATTTTGAGACTTCAACAATAAAGTTTCACTCTTTCACGAGTCAGATCACAAACAATATTTCTATTGAAAAATGATAATTATTACTTTTTTTTAGTTCAACTTCGAAACGATGGATCGAACTCATAATCTCTTGATTCATAGATATATATTAATACCAAGTTATTGTTTTTATTAATAATGATCAGTATTATTTTGGGTGTAGTATGTACTTAGTTATAGGGGGAAAATAAAATTTTGAGAATCTCTTGCACATAGTGGTTATATTTTTTTTAACACAATTTATCCTATGATGCATATAAGAGTGCAACTCTCTGTCTATAGTAGAGTGACTTTAATTAACTGATTAAATAGTTTAATTAATTAATTTTGTATCATTATAATTTCTAACTTGTAGGTTCAAAAGTCCACTTATCAAGTCATAATAACACTAATAGACCAATTTAATTGAAAGAAAAGATTGACATGTTCAAATTAATATTAATATATTCTATATATTGAATATAAGCTTTCAAAAAAAAAAAAAAACGAACATTAGTGTATATCCAATAACTAAAATTTTATGGGTTTGTATTCATCCTTGTTTAGTACTCAAAAAAGAAATTAATTCGAATAAATATAATATATATTATGATATTGTAAATCTTATAACTAAAGGTCATAGATTAAAGTATTAAAAAAAAAAAACTCTATGTTCTATAAATAGGGATCCTTGAGTTAAGACATTAGATGCATCCTTCCTCTACATATTTATAAAAATCAATTTTTGGCATTTTTTTTTCTTTTAACTCTTGAGGTTTTTCTATCACACGAGCCTCTGAGAATTCAATCTCGTTGGAGTATTTAGGATGTAAAGACTTTGTCAAAACAATCTCCATTAAGTTTTAGATTGAAAAGGGAAAAATTTTCTCTATGTTTCTCTCTCTTAAAAGTAGTAGTGATAATAAAAAACGGAAATCCGCAAAATGGAACTAATCGAGATCGATCCATTAGATTGGTTTAGATTTTTTTACTTAATTTCTATTTATTTTTATGCTAGCAGTTTTTTTTTTTTTTTTTTTTTTACACAGCTAACACCAACAAATTTTCTAATAATTAAACTACTTTGATCGGATTTGTTTCATTTTTTATTCGTATATTTTCAATTTAATCCAAATACTTTTAAAAAAGTTTAAATATATTTTGTTATTTTTTTTAAGTTCTCTCTATTAAGTATTAAACTTTACAAATATGTCATTTTTTTAATACTAAAGATAAAATATTATTTTGGTCCAAAACTTTGAATTTTATTTAATTTTTGGTTCTTAAACTTTTAAAAATTTAATTTTAATCTCTAAACTGTCAAAAGTTCAATTTTAATTTCTAAATTAAAAAAAATAATAATAATAATTAAAAGTAGTCTTTATAGTAAATTTGAAATTAATATTAATGAAAATTAATTAATAATTTGAGTACAATCAAGAACAAAATGTGAACATATTTCTAAAATTTATAGAATAAGATGGTATTTTAAAAAAAAAAAGTAAAAAAAAAAAAAAATTCTAAAGGCCAATTTTAAGTTTAGTTTTAAGGTTTAGAGACCTAAATGAAACAAATATAAAAAATTTAAAAATTAAAATGAGACTTTTAAAAGTTTAAGAACCAAAATTATCATTGTTATGATTAAATTAACTTCAAACCTATTATAGCACCAATTTTAAACTCTACTGTCATTACATAATAATAATAATAATAAGGTGATGAGAGTGGACGACATACTCATCTCCATTAAGATATCATTTCTTTGTTTTGTATTTTTCCAAGTCAAAACTGCTTAGCTGTGATGTGCAGTGTGGACACAATAGATTAGAATTCAATGATGGAATGTGAGGAAGAATTATTAAATTATTTCAATTGTGACGCTTTCTTTTTTTAATCGAGCACTATTAATTACAACACTCAAATAATTAATGCAATAGATCCGTGTGTTTAGGAGGAAAAACTATAGCAACTCTTTCATGGCATGCAAACTAATTATGATCCCTTTGAACAAAAAAAAAAAAAACACTTTATAACCAAATCTTCTCCATATCTACAGTTGGGTTTATGAATTGGCTTACTTGTTTGCTTCTTCTACATTGCAGTTTCCTCTTGGTTTCTTTTTTGGATCAGTTTCAAGCAGCTGCCGTGTAAACAAATGTGCCAGCAGAAATGTCATCGAAATCCTTGAGTGGCTCTAAGATCTTCACGACGGCGCTCATGGCGGGCCTCTGCTTCGGGCGGTGGCTCAAGCATTGGTATGCCAATGCCGCTGCTTTTTGAGCTCCTGTTTCTGAGTATTGCCCTTCAAGTCTTGGGTCGATTATACGGCTTAGCTTCCTTGGATCGTTCAGTATTGGCCTCGCCCACTCTGCCAAATTCTGTTGCCTCTTCCGGCTGCTCTTCTCCACGGACCTCCGCCCAGTCAAAAGCTCTAATAGCACCACTCCGAAGCTATACACGTCGCTCATTGCCGTCAAATGTCCTGAAAATACATTCAATGACTAACATCATCCCAACGAATTCTACCCGTTTTTGTCTAATCACAGATCAATCCAAAAATTTAAGTTTATGTGTTATGCTAAATTAATGTCCTGCAAATACATTTTTTTGTTAATTATCTATCAATCCAAAAGTTTAAGTTGATGGATTATGTTAAATTAATGCTCTGAAAATACATTCCATAATTAACATCATCCCAACAAATTCTACCCATTTTTGTCAAATCGAGGATCAATCCAAAAGTTTAAGTAAATTGATCATGTTAAATTAATTCCCAAAAAATACATTCCACACTAACGTCATCCCAACTAATTCTATCCATTTTTATCAAATCACAGAACAATCCAAAAGTTTAAATTGATGAATTATGTTAAATTAATGCCATGTAAATACATTCAATCAATCACGAATCAAATAGATGTTAGTCAATCCAAAAGTTTAAGCTTATATACCGGTCATTATATACTCAGGCGCCGCGTAACCATGAGTACCCATTACTCGGGTGGAAACGTGTGTATTATCTCCTTCTGGACCGTCTTTGGCCAGCCCAAAATCAGAGAGCTTCGCAGTATAATCCTGAAAATCAAAAGCAACAACATTCAAATTCAAATTCAACTTTAACAATTAGGAAATACTAATAAGCCGTTGACAATCAATTAATGTGTCTATTTATCCTTACAGAATCAAGCAGTACATTCGAAGCTTTGAAATCTCTATAAATCACCGGTTTATCCGCTTCGTGGAGGAAGGCCAGACCCTTGGCAGCTCCAAGAGCGATCTTCATTCTCGTCGACCAAGGCAATGGGATTGAATATTCTGCAAAAACCAAGTTCAAGAAATCAATTAACTTTGAACAAATCCCATTACTACTTCAACTGAAATGAGTCAAAGTTGATGGCATACTTTTGAAAAGTTGATTCTCCAAGCTTCCTCTAGGCATATACTCATAAACAAGCAGCCTATGTTCATCTTCGCAGCAATATCCAATCAGCTTAACAAGATGAGCGTGCTTAAGTTGCCCAAGAAAAATCACCTCCGTCTGTAACAAATCGAATTGTGTTATGAAAACCGGAACAACAATAAAAAAGAAAACTCGAAAAACAGTTCTATTAATTTGTAAATAAGAATACAAAATGTCGATCAATTATTTATATAGTTGACTCTCATAAATTCCTATCATAAAACAGGCACATATACATAAAAGCACATATGCTTAACCATAAATCCAATTATCTATTTCGTCTAGTTCAGTGACCGGACACCGAGACCCCGACTAAGTAATCCTAGGGCATTGCATATCTCAACAAATTGAATCAAACTTTACAAAAACAGAACAGAATCAAATCAAAGCGATGCGATGAAAATTACATTACCAGCCATTCGCGGTGGCCTTGAGTGCCATCCAAATCGAGGAGTTTAATAGCAACAGCCTGAGGGCGTAATCCATGGCGGAGATTGTCATCGATGAATCCTTTATAAACAGGGCCAAATCCACCTTCTCCGATGAAATTAGAATCGGAAAAGTTCTGAGAAACGAGCTTCAACTCGGCGTGAGTGAAGGCGTGGATGTCAGATCCGGCGAGGGAAATGGAGAGATCGCCGGAAAGTATGGAGTTAGGGTTACTCAAATCGAGAATCGAAATCCTTTGAGACGAACTCGGCTTTGGCGCTGCAACTACTTTGATTGCTTCTGAGTGGGAATCAACTTCGCAGCAGCTTGAGAAAATGGATCTCCACTTCATCTTCTTCACCGCCATTCACAGTTCCTTGCAGATCCAGCACACAAAAATGGAAAATGGAATTTTGTTATTGGAAAATCTAGAGAAGCATTTGGGGGCAAAATGGGAATAATGGAAAGGTGAGGGGGCTGAATTGAATTAAAATGATTTTTGATGTATTGTATCGCCACCCTTTTATATATATGTGCTGCGTTTGACACCCTGGATCACATAATAGCTGCTCCCATACACCCACCTAAACATTATTCCACATAATTAATGATTAAAGTATCATATTATAAAGACTACGTTTCAATGTTTTATTACTCTTTTAACATTTTATCAATTGAAAAATTGGTGTGTTTGGTTGACTATCAGCATTAGTCCAACGACATCTGTATATACCCAATGATTAAAAATTATGAATTCGAATTCTTCTATGTCTAAATTTTTGTAATCTTAAAAAAAATAAAAAATGGTGTGTTTGTAAACTAAACCAATAGAACTCCATAATCACACGTTTGATCATAAAAATCAATCATCTTATCTAAAAATAGTATTATTATAGGGTTTGGACCAAAAATAAAATAAGATGCAATGAGAATGATGCTTATTTGTATTCAGTTTGAAAAAGCAATATTTAATATGATTATTTTTAGTTCAACATTTTAAATTTTCTATTCTAAAGTTTGAAAACAATAAACAGCACGTGCATTAGCTCAACAGTATTATTATAAATTTAATGACTAAAAGGTTTTGGGTTCGAATCCTCTTATCTCCAATCGTTGTGATCTCAAAAAATAAAATAGTTTGAAAACAATAAATAAAACTTTAGTGTATTTGGTATAATTTAATTTAATATTATTAACTAAAATGTTAGATGCTTGTATGCTTACATATTATTAACTTGAAAAAGAAAAATTATGGCTTCTTTTAAAGTTGGAGGTTGAAACCCACACACATTTATTCTACTTCAATTTTACACACTTTTTAAATACCGTATCTATTCTTTCTCAAAATAGATAT
>JBBMKA010000020.1:14099304-14109533 GCA_037833695.1 Sechiopsis laciniata | reverse complement strand
AATTTGAAAATTATGGAGCCGAATATGAATTACAGACTTCAATTAAATAGAAAGGAATTGAAATCAAAAGGAATTCGATCAAAAGATAGAAAGGAATTCGTATTTGCGGCGAGATCCACATTGAGAAATGAAATTGATCGTAGCCATTGTTCAATCAAAGAAGAAGAAGACAAAGAGAAAGAAGAATCGAGAAGAAGAACCGAAGAGGAAGAAGCCGAAGAAGGTCTGGGCAAATCGTCAAGAAGTCAAAGAAGAAGAAGCCGAAGAAGATGAAGAAGCCGAAGAAGGTCTGGGAAAATCGTCAATAAAAAGGGTAGAATAGGGATTTTTAAAAATATGCAAAATTTGCTATAAAAGAATTATTTTTAAAAAGTTGCTATAATTGTAATATGGGTTTGAAAAGTTGCTATACAGTGCAAATTCCCAATATAAAACCGGATTCTAGATTGTTTTGAAAAAAATGATTTTTTGGACGTTGATAACGAACCGATAAAAAAGAATGGAAACCAGTTTTTCATTTAGAAATGGGTTTGTATACATGAATAATGAAATGGGAAAAATATTTGGTGCCTTTTAGTCGCATGGATTACCCCTACATCTCCATCATAAGAAAATTGAGAATATACATCCTTAACGTTGATACCGAAACTCCTAAATTTTGTACAAAGACCCACCAAAAACCAAAACATTATGTACACTAGTACCCACTGAAAACCTAAATTATTGAACTAACCTAAAATCTCTTTTTATTACATAAATGTTTTCCTTTTGGCTAAATATTAAGTATCGTCCACTCCACGGCACCAACTGATGTTCATTATTTGAAATTTTTGAAAAACATTAAAACCCAAAATATTAGTCTTTTGCCTTTGAACCCCTATTTTTTAGCTGAGTAATTGAACATTTTGCACCAAATATTTGGTGGCTTTAGGTCACATGGATTATCCCTATAACTCCATTACAAGAAAATTGAGAATATACATCCTGAACGTTTATACCGAAACCCCAAACACCCAAAAATTATGGACTAGTACCCATCGAAAACCCAAAATTTTGAACTAACCTAAAATCTCTTTTTATTACATAAATGTGTTCCTTTTGGCTAAATATTAAGTATTGTCCACTCCATGGCACCAATGGATATCCATAAATTAAAATTTTTGAAAAACATTAAAACCCAAAATATTCGCCTTTTCACTTTCGAACCCCTATTTTTTTAGCTGAGTAATTTAAAATTTTGGCCAAATATTTGGTACGATTCAAGAAATGACAATGCGATCACATGGGCACAACAAACAGAGGCCTTGCAGTTACGCACTACGATTCTATGCTTTCACGAGTATAATTAGTTCAATCAGTGAATCTCCACGCCAACACAAACATATGACAAGTCATCCCACATTCATTTCTCGTAAATCCTAACATGTTACTATTCACATGCTTTTAAGCCACAAACCCGAATCATAATGGAACTTCTTACCTTCCCGACGTCTTGATCGAAACACCAAACTAACCCATGAGCTAAACGACGAATTCTTGATAGTACCTACACATGGAATCATGGATAAAATCAACGAAATGGACAAACGAAGAAAAATGGGTCAAAACAAAGCTCACCACGCGAACGGGGGCAGAAAACTGAGCTGATGGCTCGTTGCCGGAAAACGGCAGCGACTGACCGGCAGTGGTGCGCCACCACAAAAAAGAATGGGTCATACCTCAAACTCTTGTCTCAACACCCTGAGCACGGATCTGGCCTCGGAATCACGAACAGAGCTCTCTAACTCCGTGAAACTAAGAAAGAAGAAACGAGTTTCTTATGAGCTTTTCACCAGAATCCATGGAGGTCGAAGCTGGAAATTAAGTTCCAAATAAGAAAATACTTACCCATGAGGAATAGAATAAAGGGACCAAGGGGAAGTAGAAAGAACTCGCTCCAGCGACACACGCCGGCGAAGGAACATCTTCCCTTGGGTTGTAGCGACGGGCTGCGAAGAGAGAACGTCACTGGAGTTACCGCAAGCAGGGTGTTGACAGTGGAGTGGGGCATTTACTTGTCGGAACAGAGGCGAGTACATGTCGGCGACGAAGCAGAAAAAATGGAGAAGGGGGATCTGCGTGTAGGGGCTGCTGGCCACTATGTAAGTAACACGTGGCGGGATCTCAAGAGATCCGACGGCTACGATGAAATGGCTGAATAGACGGCTGAGATTGAAGAGGGTTTGGGCCAAGCTGATTGCGATATGCATTTGAAGAGAGAGAGGGGCTAGGTTATGAGGTAGGTGGCGGCTGGGAGAGAGAAAGGAGAAAGAATAAATGCATTTCCCCTTTTGTTCTCTTATTTATATCAGAAAACCCTTTCCATTTTTATAACACAAAACCCTAAACCCTTAAAGTAGTTTAAATGCCCACCTTAAAATATACATTTTTCATTACTCAAAATTAATAGTTGTTTTTGCATAGAAATTATGACTAAGTGATTAACCTACTTAATTAAAACAATATAAAACTAAGATGTTACAATATTATAAATCTTTCAATAAAACATATAAATATATTTAGAAGAACTAGGGTGTTACACTGCTTTCTGTATATTTTTTAAGGAAAATGTACTAGAACATCCTGGGAATTGAAACATCAAATCTTGAAATAGTTAAAATACTTTCAGGTCATCAAAAAAAGAGTAAAGATTTTTTGGCGTCAAAAACGAAAAATTAGGCCTCCATAGGAAATTTTTTAGTTTTTTAACTTCATTCCACCGTTTCAGAAAAATTCTAGTAATAACTTTTCATTATTCATGAATGTAAACCTATTTCTAAATGAAAAATCGTTTTCTAAATTGTTTTGAAAAAAATTTAATTTTTGGTAGTGAAAAGTGGAGTTTTGGTTATGTATTATCCACCATGTTTGTGGGTTGGTAATCTGTCCATCAAGGTTCCACTTTCTGTATATTTTTTAAGGAAATGTACCAGAACATCCTGGAAATTGAAACATCAAATCTTGAAGGAATTAAAAAACTTTCAGGCCAGCCAAAAAAGAGTAGAGAATTTGTGGCATCAAAATAAAAAAAAATTAGGCCTCCATAGGAAATTTTTGAGTTTTTCCACTTCATTCCACTGTTTCAGAGAAATTATAGTAATAATTTTCATTATTCATGAATATAAACCAATTTCTAAATGAAAAATCGGTTTCCATATTATTTTGAAAAAATTTAATTTTTGGTAATGAAAAGTTGAGTTTTTGTCATGTATTATCCACCACGTTTTTTGGGTTGGTGGTCGGTCCTTCGAGGTTCCGCTTTCTGTATTTTTTTAAGGGAAATGTACCCGAACATCCTGGGAATTTAAACTTCCAATCTGGATGGAATTAAAAAACTTTCAAACCAACCAAAAAAAAGTAGAGATTTTGTGGCGTCAAAACCCAAAAATTAGGCCTCAATAGGAAATTTTTGAGTTTTTCAACTTCATTCCAGAGAAATTCTAGTAATAACTTTTCATTATTCATGAATATAAACCCATGTCCTAATGAAAAATCGTTTTCCAAATTGTTTTGAAAAAATTCAATTTTTGGTAGTTAAAAGGTTAGTTTGGTCATGTATTATCTACCACGTTTGTGGGTTGGTGGTCGGTTCGTCGAGGTTCCGCTTTCTGTATAATTTTTAAGGAAAATGTACCAGAACATCCAAGGAATTGAAACATCAAATCTTGAAGGAATTAAAAAACTTTCAGGACAATAAAAAAAGAGTAGAGATTTTGTGGCATCAAAATCGAAAAATTAGGTCTTCATATGAATTTTTTCAATTTTTCAACTTCATTCCACCGTTTCAGAGAAATTCTAGTAATAAATTTTCATTATTCATGATTATACACTCGAATTTAAATGAAAAATAGGTTTTCATATTATTTTTAAAATTTAAAATTTTTGGTAATTTTTTATAATTTTGCCAGATTGAAAAATAGGTTTCCGAAATCTTTCTATTTTTTTTTATAATTTTTCATTTATAAAAGATTATTGTTGTAAAAAATTCATTTTTAGACATGAATGTTAAGTGCATATAATTTTAGACAGTTTTTTAATAAACTTCTTTAAGTTAGACATTTTCCTAATTTGCCCTAAACCAAATGCCCTTTTTTTTTTTTTTTTTTTTTTTTTAATATAACATTTTGGAATAATTTAAAGGAGGAGAGTGGGTATATTATGGGTATTGCCTTAGGCTGGCCCGAATGGCAATTGACTTATACGATGGGGTGATGGAGTCAAAGATAGCGGGCGATGTTTGAAAAAGGTCCATTTGGGCAGCTTGTTTTTAGATGCGATCTTGGGTTAATTAATAAAAATGGAGAAATCCCTTTTTCGCTGCATCATCAATGATCGAGATCTTGTAATTGTACCAAATAAGTAGAGCACCAAAATTAATAAAAATAGCTTTTTGATTATGCAATAAAAAGGTAGCTAATTCCTGAGAGCCCACACTCCAAGATCAACACTCTGTGATCCCCTCGTCGTTCGTATTCTTATCGCCATCGCCGAGCCAAGGTATGCATCTCTCTTCACCCTTTTCTTTCGTTATTTATTTATTTATTTAGAGATAATTAATAAGCTTTCATGAAATATTTTGTGGAGAGCTTGCCTTGCCTTGGCTTGCCGCAGCTTCGAAACGGCCAATTTGGTTTGGTTTTGTTTGTTTTTGTGGGGTTCAGAGAAGACGGGTTTTCTTAGCTTCTCTTCTTTTTACTCTTATTTACATTTTGTCCTCACAATTTCACTTGCTATACAAAGTCTATGATATATGTAATTATGTTTTCTACTTTTGTTTGGATTGTACTTTATGTATTTTGGATTTTATGAGGGTGTACACTACAAGCTCTCTTCAAGATTTTCATGATTCTTGTTTCAGATTTTCATTACAAATGCAATCTCTGTATCCTTGAATTGTCGTTATAAGCATTAATTTGTACTTATTTTCGTTTTATGATCCAGCAGTTCATTTTAAATGGGGTTTGCCGGATTTGAACTGTTGGAGGTTGCCGAATAAACTGCAAACAAGAGGCTCTATAGTTTCTCTTGCTGTTTGGTGGTAGAGATCATGGTTCCACAGCGCGATGGCGTTTCTCAACGGGTCAACAGCCCTCGATTTTCAGGTCCTATCACTCGTCGTGCACACTCCTTCAAGCGTAACAACAACAATGCCACTGACACTCATAATACCTCTAATTCCAACATCATCATCAACAATAATAGTAATGTGCTCCTTAGTAGCCACCATGAGATTGATCTTCCTGTGAACTCACCTAGATCAGAAGCTTTCAGAACCACGCTTCAAGCAGATGGCTCTGAATCCGCTTTGGAACGGAAGACGGCTCCACACATTACTCAGAGAATCCACGGGGGTGTTGCTCTTAAAACTCCCTTAAAAACTGGGTTCATTTCTCTGGACTTTAGGCTAAGGGAAAAAAGGAAACTGGGGCATTTGATGTTCGTCATGTTCTGTGGCCTCTGCTTGTTTCTTGGCATCTTGAAAATCTGCATGAATGGTTGGTTTGGATCTGTTATTGAGACCAATGAATCACACCAGGTTGATGGGGAATATTATACTATAACTTGTATACTTTTATGAGCAAGTTCTTATTTTCTGTTGCTAAATGCTTGATCCATAACTCCTCTTACCTAATCATGCACTCTTTATATAGGATCTATCAGACTCCACCACAAGTTGGAATCAAGTGGAAGAGGAAAGTAGTATTCAACGGATGCTGATGATGCAATCAAGTGTTGTTGGCAGTCAAAATGGAATGGTTGAGGTAAGTGAGAAACCCAAGATTGAAAAGTTCTATGATTGGCTCATTACCAGTGACTATATGTATGATAATTGAAATCTTTACTACTATATTGAACTGATTGCAGTATTCAGAAATCTGGATGAAACCTGACAGCGAGTATTTCGCTCCTTGTATCGGATGGCACCGCAAAAGTACGATATACTTATCTACAAATAGTTGCATTCCATCTTCGTTTTTATGTATAGATAGTGTTTTTATATTTAGGGTTTAAGTTCACTCGTTTCATTTTTCTATTATCGCAGAGCTAGATGCAAAGACAAATGGATACATTCTTGTAAATGCAAACGGTGGCTTGAATCAGATGAGATTTGGGGTATGAGCTAGCTATTTCGCTTTCTAATGTCACAAGCTATTTTAAAAACCAACTATTTTCTGACATTATGGCGCTTCTATTCTATGGTGTAGATCTGTGATATGGTTGTCATTGCAAAGGTTATGAAGGCAACACTTGTCCTTCCTTCGCTTGATCATAAATCCTACTGGGCAGATGAAAGGTTTCATTGCTATGAATACTTCTGCTATTGTGTTAGCTTTTGTATATCTTATAGCTTGCTTATTTATCATTATGTGAATAATGCTGGACTTGACACTATATTATAACTGATTTGATGTCTGTGTTCATAGTGGCTTTAAAGATCTGTTCAATTGGAAACACTTTCTTGAGACACTGGAGGATGATGTTCATATAGTAGAGGAACTGCCACCTGCCTATTCCGAATTAGTGCCTTTCGACAAGACACCAATTTCTTGGTCCAAGGTCACCATTCTCGACCTTACACTCTTGTTGTTTTTTAATTGTTGTAATATGGCAACTTGAAATGAGCCATGTTTGAAGGAACTAAGAACTATTATTCATGTCGAACTTGTAAGTATGTTTTTATATTGAATGGTTTCGAAATAGATCATTTCCTGTTTTATTCAGTTTGTAATGTAGGTTATTCCAATTTTAACCATTTTCAGATTGTTGGCAGTTCATGTAAGGATATTCTTTTATTTCATGTAGATTGGTTACTACAAAACAGAGGTCCTCCCATTGCTGAAGCAGCACAAGGTGATGTATTTTACTCACACAGATGCCCGGCTGGCTAACAATGGCCTCCCAAGTTCTTTACAGAAGCTGAGATGTCGTGTTAATTTCCAAGCATTAAAATATTCAGCTCCAATTGAAGAATTGGGGAACACCTTGGTCTCTAGAATGCGACCGTATGGAAGCCCGTATATTGCTCTTCATTTGAGGCAAGTATTCTACCTTCGTCTTTTCTCTGTTTGCTCCTAAACAACATTATAAAATGATCCAATGTTCTTCTATAGGTATGAGAAGGATATGCTTGCATTTACAGGCTGCAGTCATAATTTGACACTAGAAGAAGATGACGAGCTGCGTAGAATGCGTTATGAAGTTGCCCACTGGAAAGAGAAGGAAATCAACGGGACAGAGAGAAGGATGCTCGGTGGCTGCCCGCTGACACCGAGGGAGACATCTCTTTTGCTCAGAGGGTTGGGTTTTCCATCCAGCTCCAGAATATACTTGGTAGCTGGTGAGGCTTATGGAAATGGAAGTATGCAATCTCTGAAGGATGATTTTCCCAATATATGTTCCCATTCTACACTCTCCACAAAAGAAGAGTTGAATCCTTTCAAGTATCACCAGAACATGTTGGCCGGCATCGACTATGTTGTTGCCCTTCAAAGCGATGTTTTTATTTATACGTACGATGGAAATATGGCGAAAGCAATTCAAGGTCACAGGCGCTTTGAGGGCTTCAAGAAGACCATAAATCCAGACAAGTAATCATCAAAATCTTCTTTTGACTTCAATTCTTACAACTTCTTGGTTGTTTAATAGCTTGTTCAATATGTTGGCCTCGCTTGATAGTTTTTATAATGTGGCTGGCGCAGGGCAAATTTTGTCAAATTTGTTGACGAACTGGATGAAGGAAAGATATCATGGAAAAAATTCAGTTCGAAAGTGAAAGCGCTTCATAAAAATCGAGCTGGGGCTCCATATCTTAGAGAGCCTGGAGAATTCCCAAAGTTGGAGGAGAGTTTTTATGCAAATCCACTTCCAGGGTGCATTTGTGATAAAAGCATAGAAAAGTAGGGGACAAATGGGTTGACATATACTCTCTCTACTGCATAAGAAAGATGTTAAAGGGTTTCTACCATCGTCTATTTGGGCACGGCTCCGCCAACCAAGACCATCGTGTAAACTTCCAAATTCAAGAGAAAGATCACTGGTTATACGCTGAGGCCCTCCCTCACGTCAGGTCAAATCAAATCCAATTTGTTGTGGTAATGATTCTCTAGTGTACCATAGAATTCAAACCAATTTTATCATGTAATCAACCTACTCCCTAAGGGAGTAATACAACACTTCATGAACTGCAACACAAAACACAAATACCATAATCTCAATAAACTTTATCATTTTGCTTTCACTTTGAGATTTTCCATTCATTGTGAATACTCTAGATTTGATTTGACTGCTAAGATGGATCGTTTTCTGTGCAAGTCTTTGACATTGAAGCTAAATTCTTATTTAGAAGTCAAGTCATAACCATCATGGAGTGGCCAAGTGGTCAAAGACGGTCTTGAGGTGCATAAGGTGATGGGTTCAATCTATGGTGGCCACCTACCTAGAAATTAATTTTTTACGATTTTCCTTGACATCCAAATGTTGTAGAGTCAGGTGGTATCTCCCGTAACATTAGTCGAGATGTGCACAAGTTGGCCTGGACAGTCATAGATATCAAAAAAAAAAAAAAGTCAAGTCATGGTAATACAAATGTAAGATAGACTCAATGAGCTCCACGTTTTATTTCATCAATTATATTCCAGTCACATGACACAATTTATGCTCTTCACAGGGACGTTCTGCAGTCCTAGTTTTTTTGCTGTATACAGCAAGTTTTGTTATGTAATTTCTCCTTCAAACCAACGGTCTTCTTAAAATGAGAGAGTGGTATAAGGGAGAAGAACGTGACAGCCGATAACATAGTTGCTTAAGTTGCCGTGATCAATAAGTAAAATTGATGGAATATAAAGTACTTGCTGATGAAATGTGCTACCTGGGTTTTCAAAGTTCATTGCCTTTTTCTTATTGATGAAACCCTACCTGGTTTTTCAAAGTTCACTAGGAGTAACTTAGAGCATGGAAAAAACCACAACACAACACAAATAATTCAAAGATGAGTTAAGATGTGTATTATTTGTATGTCTCCTTGATTCAAAGCTGCAGAGCCTTGGACCAGCCAACCAACATCCCCATTTGTTTCTAAACATACCTCTAAAGCTCTATTTTTTTGTAAATTACAAACTTGGATCCCAATTCAAGGAGTAAAATTGTGTCCTGAAATGGAAACTGAAATTCTAAATTGATGAAGCTCTCACATCAGATGAGATCTAATTCATGATGAAATGGAAGAAGAATGAGGGAAACTGAAATGAATTGTGGATGCCAATCTGCTGCAGTGCACAACTTGATATCTTACACAGCAGCAGGAACACACATATCAAACATCTTCTATACTGTTCACTTATATATATTTATAATCTTTTGCTTAAATCGATAATATTTTATTTTATTTGTATTCTCAACATTTTGCTAGCCAAGAGAGAGATTGTTAGTTGGAAACAACTAAACAAAGCAAAGCCACCAATTATCTTGAAAAGAGATGCATCTCAACAATTAAAAGTCACAATCTCATATTGAAAATAAGATTGATCTCTTTATTTTCTTTTCTTTTTTTGAGTTACAACAATTAGGAGTGAAAGACTCGAACACATGACATCTTAATTATTAGATGTACAATAATACTGTTGAGTTACTATTCTTGTCGGTAACAGGACTACTCTCTTTGAAAGGGAGGACATTTTACCTTCCCTGTTTTTTATGCTATGTTGTATACGTATGTATGTGACATATTTATTAAGTGTATATGCGCCAAAGAATCCTTATACAATGATTTGGGTCATTAAATCTTTCAAAACATGGCCCACTTTCCAGAACACGAACGAGAAAGTGGAGTCCTTTTTATTCCATCCATGATCATCCCTGGTTAGTCCGCTCTCATTAAATTTACCAGCTAGGTATTTATATTATATTAATGGGAAAAAAGAGAGTACGGTTTCTTTCCTTTCAACTCTGTTATTATCCCTTTGACCAAACACCAATGTAATAATTTTATGATGGATATGAAATTAAAATTCAACCTTACGCAATTAACATTTAAATAATAACAAACCCCTCAACCCAACCAACAAACCTCTCAGAATCTTCCATATTGGATCTTTCAGTTCAGACTGTTAAAAAAGAGTATAATTTCATCACTTCGATAATTTTCCTGCTTTGCTTGCAAAAAAATGGAAGGTACAGATGCAACCAGCAAC
>JBBMKA010000020.1:14058572-14090922 GCA_037833695.1 Sechiopsis laciniata | reverse complement strand
ATATATATATATATATATATATATATAACATATCCTCATCTCGATCCTTGAACCCAATCAGTATTTTGAGATGGACAACCAAAAACCAAAAAGACCAACTAAAAAACAAGAGTCATTGGTAATAGAGACCCTCTGAAAGATGTTCATGTAAAGCTTGGAATAAATCTTACCCAATTAATTATGATTTATTGGCCACTTATCAACACTTTATACGTTTTTTGAAAGAATTTAGGGAATAAACCGACAACCATCCTACTCACTAAAGAATGAGATCTCACCAAAGAAATCAAATTAGAAAGAGGCTTCTTTAACTTCGGTAACTCTTTATCTAACAACCCCGATCTTTAACGACTACCTTTATTTTGCCTAATCTCTGACGATCTCTCGTCTATCTCCATCTCATACCTTTTCGTTTGTCAGACAGAGTTTTTCTCTGGGTCATCACTTTCCCCCTCTTCCAATTTGTTCTATCAACCCATTTTCCCATCCAACTAGTGATTGAGAGATTTTCTTCCTTGTCATGAACAATAGATATCCACATTGATATGATATTCTCCACTTTGGACATTAGCCCTCATGACTTTGTTTTTTGTTTCACTCAAAAGGTCTTATATCAATTGAAGTGTCTTCCCCTCCTTATTTACTCAAGATCTCCTCCCTAACTTAACAATTTGGGACAACTTTGTTTGCTCAACAATCCTCCCCTCGAACAAAACCAAGTACTTCGAGACATACGAGGCTTGTCACTCTTTTGTTCTACTTTGGGATACTACCTTTCAAACAAAATACACCGAACTATATGAGCCTCGCCACTCCTTTGTTGTACACTGGGAGTCTTCACCCACATTGCTAAGTCAAAAGCCAAGCTCTAATATCACTTTTTAGGAACAACTAACATCTACATACCCTCCACATTGATATATGATATTGTTCATTTTGACATAAACTCTCATGACTTAATTTTTTTATTTCACTCAAAATGTCTCATATCAATAGAGATGTTGTCTCCTCTTTATTTACCCAAGATCTCCCCCCTCTAACTCAATAATGTGGGATATGATGCATTTTGAATGATGACAAAAAAACAAAGTCATGAATGGTAATTCCCTAAGTAGACAATATTATATCAATATGAATGTCCGTGTCTATAACATTCCTCATAGACTTTAACTAAATAAAGACAAAAGCTCAATACTTATCAAGATAATATCGAAATTAAATCCCACTTCCTTCTCTTTTCCAAACGACGATGTCAAGGTTCTTAAACGACCACCTCACATTTTCAACGAGCTTCGAACGAGCTCCTTTGATCACAACTCTCGGCCTCGCTCTTGTGACATGTTATCTTTCCCCCTCTTCATTCCCAAGTCTAAAAAGAGGATCAAAATTATTTTTCAAATGAATTTGAGTATTATATGTATAATCATCTTGTGTTGTCCTAGCGATCAAACAGGTTTTGAGAAACTAAAAAATTATAGTTTGATTTATGATAATTGCCCATTTAGAATATAATTTTATACTTAATTTTCTTAACAATCAAATATTATTAATATATATCTTATAAAATTGTTCAATTTATCTAGTAAAAATAGTCCAAATTCAGGTAAGTTAGTCTATTTCCTCATTAATGTAAACAAAAATAAAAAATAAATGTATACGTGACAAGAATCCCTTATACAATGATTCAAGTCATTAAATCTGGCAAAGTATTGGCCCACTTTCCACGACACATGAAGGAAGAAAGTGGAGCCCTTTCATTGCATTCATTATCATCCCTTTGTTTTCTCCTAAATTAAATAATTTAAGTCTCATCAATTCACCAGCTACATATTTTTTTAATGGGAAAAAAGAGTTTCTTGTATTCAGAACTCTGTTATTATCCCTTTGACTATAGAACAATCTAATAATTTAATTATTTAGAAAAGAAAGAAACTAAAATCTAAACTTACGCAAATACTAACATTTAAATAATAACATAGCCATCCAACAACAACTTAACTATCACACGATGTTTTAGTGGTTAGGAAGATCTTCACGAACTTTATAAGTTCAATTCGTAGTAATCATTTATTTAAGATTGGAATCACATGGTACATTTCATAATGTTAATTAATTGAGTTGTGCATAAACTAATATCCTAAACCGTCACAACTATTAAAAAAAACTCTCAAATAATGACCACCCTCACATTCTATATAAATCTTTTTACGTCTTTAAAATATATTAAAATTTTTGGTTGAAATATTAATTTAATCTCTATATTTAAAATTTCTTTCATTTTATTACTTCTAAATGTTAAATAGTAGTTACTCAGTGGTATTAATATTAAGAGATCTCGAGTTTGAATCTCTTTATTCCCATTGTTGTAATCTAAAGAAGAAAGGTTAAATTTATATATAATTAAGAGTGTCTAATTTTCTTCCAAATTTTATTGACATCTAAATATTATAAAATCTAATCTAAAAAAAAATATATATAGAATCAAATATTTTTCATGATAATAATTATGGTTAAATGTTGGATTCTTCCACAACATATAATATATAAAATTAATAAGTTAATTTCTAAATTATCGTATCTATTTATTAAAAATGAACGGACTAAATTGGACAAGAATTAAAATGGAATAAATCGAGACAAAAATGATATTTTAATAAATTAAATAAATTTTCTTGATTTCCTTGGAAGGAAACGACTTTGGATGCTTTCTTTGGAAAAAAAAAAACAAACAAAAACAAAAATGGAAGGTTCAGATGGACGCCACTGCAAAAGATGCAACCAGCAAGAAGAAACTGACCCTTCATTGGATCTCTCAAGAAAAATTTCAAAAAGGTTTTTTTTTTTTTTTTGAAAATTTCTTCGTCTTAATTCTTATTGAGGAAAGGGAAAAACTTTGATTGCTGTTTTTTTTTTACTAATTAAATAAAATTTAATTAGCTAAACTCAATTTCCGTTCCGTCACCCCTCTCCGCCATTTTCATTCTCTGTCTGTCTTTGCCTTTTCTTCCTTTCGCTGACCGCTGAGTGGAGCATAGCTTCGTTATGGCCGTCTAAATTATTTTGCCTCTTCAATTATTTATTGGGTTTCATCAAAGGTTCGTTATCTTCTAGCTTTGATTGTTTTTGACTTCTGCTTTTTCATGAATCGAAGAATATTCCTGTGTTTTAGTTTTAGAATTTCAAATAAAAGTATCTGGGTGTTCAGCTTGCTTATTTGGAAGATGGGTTTTGAATATTGAATCATACGGTTCTGTTTTTGGCACTTTTTCAGTCCATTCTGTGCAAAATAAAGGATATGTTTGGACTTTGTAGCTTTTGGGTACATCAGCAAAGCTGTATTTCCCTCTACTTTGTGTAGTTCTATTTCAAATCTCTAGTGAAATATAACCCTGATCGGTGTTGTTTAGAATCCTGTGATTTGTTTTATTTGAATTGAATTTGTTTTTATGCTAAAGGGTGTTTTGTGTTTGGGTAGGAAGAGGAGAGGAAAAGGGTTTTAGTGATGGATAAGAATGAAGAGATGGGGAGTCCTGGTTTGGGAGTTTCAGTTTCCCTGCAGATGACTGATGATGTTGGTAGAGCTGCGGCGGTGGCGGCGACTTCTCCTCGTCCTTCTGTTATATACTCTTCGAAAGTTGAAGATGGCGGTAGCCCGCTTCAGAGACTGCAGCGTCAAGTTAATAAAGTGCTTAAAGGCTTTTCAAGTCCTCCTCAAGTTAAATCTGCAGGAACCTACAATCCTGAAGTTCTCACTACACAAAAGCGTCTGTGGGCGAACTTCCAATTGAAGTACTTGGTTAGCTTTATCATTCTACTCAATTATTTTCCACCCAACATGTGTTTTGCTTCAACCCTGTCTGAGATTTCACCATATGTTTCATTTATTAGTTCTATAGTCTATTGTATGGCTATGTTATTTGGATTTTACTTTCTCATTCAATAATGTACTTTGGGGCTAGTTGGATTGCTAATGCTTGCTAGGTAATAATAGCAATTTTGGTTCTGTAATCGATTGGAAGTTCTTTTTCATAGTATTTTCCAACATGTTTTCTGTGCTAAATTTTAGGACCATCGATCTCAGAAGGAGCCAACTAGAATTTTTGAGAGTATGGTAGTTGTTGGGCTTCATCCTAGTTGTGACATTCAGGCACTTCAGAGGCAATATGTTGCAAGGAAATCAGAAGGTTCCGGGAGACTGCGAACTGCACTTAATAGCCAGAGTCAATCTCGGGTGGAACCTCATCTTGAACCACAGGTGGGTTTTATTCTCAATCAAACTTGGTCCTAGAAATCAATAGGAACTTCCTTCCTGCAGTTCTTGAGTTATGAATTTTTCATTCCCTGTCAGGTCCTATTTGCTTACCCTCCCGAGAAACAGTTACCGCTCAAATACAAGGACCTTCTTTCATTCTGCTTTCCAGGAGGTGTGGAGGTTGGTTGCTCATTCATACTTCTCTCATACATTAAAAGCACATTCTTGTTAGAAAGATGCATTGTTTTACCATTATTGACCATCTGGTGCCTTAAATGCTTGTCTAATTGTTCTTTAGAGTACCAGGACACTTTCTTCCTTCCCTAAGATTCGATAATGTGGCTACAGGTTCATGCTGTTGAAAAAACTCCTTCCATGAGTGAGCTGAACGAGATTCTTCTTGGGCAGGTATTTTTTTGAAACATAAATACTTACAAAGCTGACATTAAAATAAAAACCTCCTTTGGTTTTGTTGCTTGATATTTCAAGGAACTGGGCATACACACAGGAAGTTTAGATTTACTCTTAACTAATTACAACTTCTATTACATATTCATTAACTAGGTTTGTGCTTACTATAAGCAGCACTTTTTCCTGTCTAAGTATTTTGGTAATCAGCCGTGTAAATTTCTAGGATACTTTAAGAAAAATACCTTGTTTCTGTCATTGGTAATACGAGTAGTACACTAGCATTTGAATAAGATCTATGTTCTTAGAGAAACTTTAATTTCCAACTTGAATACCTTTCTGTAGCTTCATGTCTATGTAACTTGACTCAATTGTTGTGTTGCATTTGCAGGAACACTTCAAGCAAAGTGACCTCTCATTTGTATTCCGCTTACAGGTATTAGGGAGTTTTTACTTATTAATTCTCCTGTGGGCGAGGGTTACAAATTTATAATTATTTTTATCTTATTTTACATATTTTCATCTTATTCCTCCATTGGACTTGGAAAAATTGCCTTACATTCATAGAGTGAATTTGAATAAGACACCTAAATTACAGGTCACAAAACAATAGTGTAATACTAATGCAGTAAGGGAAGTGACATTATACACTCATTTGCTAACTATGCTTTGCAGGTTGCTGATGATTCAACATTGTATGGATGCTGTGTGTTAGTTGAAGAATTAGTGCACAAACCATCTGGGTTGCTTTCTGTTTCTCAAAATGCACCTTCCTACTCATCCTTGAGCCGTTACGTACTAACTACACGCAGATGCTATTGCATCCTATCTCGGTTGCCATTTTTCGAATTACATTTTGGTGTGTTGAATAGGTACATATGTGATTACTAAACAGATTGGCGTTTTCAAATGCATAGGAATTTTTGCCACCTTTTGTTTGTGTTTGGATACTGGATACTGAATTTTCTATTATTTATCTTTCAGTGCTAAATAGTTTGATGTTAATAGAAGAAACATTTAGATTGAAATTCGGATGTAAATGATACTTTTGTATTGCTGATTATAGCTTAAGATGGTAATTGAATAAATGATACTGCAACTTGATACATTCGTTCTTGACGAATTTAAGACAATAGCTAATGATAGCAATGTCTCCGTGGACGTGGAGTTGATCCAATGTTAAGAATCACTTGCTTTGTTAACATATAAGGCTGCTTAGATCATGTATGAGGTGTCATTGATTCATAAAAACTCGCCTTCTTTTTGTTTAGCTCCTAGCATTCATATAGATTTTTCTAGGCTGGATAAGATTATTGTTGTAAATGTGTATATGGAATGAAATGTAGCATCTGGGATTTTTTAAAAAATGATGTAAAGATGTTGGAACATTGACTCATTATAAATATTCTGGCTCTCCTTATCCAAGTGCGGTTTTGTTTCCCTTTTCATAGTAAACTATATTTTATTTCTTATGTTTTATTGTTAGTACATTTTGTCAATCTTCTAACACTTATTTATGTTTATGTTTATTGATTTTCCTGTAGCATCTTCACCGAAGAAAGGCTAGAAAGATTAACAAAAGGTATTGGTGTTTTGAATTTGGAATCCACAGAGAATTTGCGCATTGAAGAAGATTTGGTAGAAGACATAGGTTGCGTGACATTGGATCAGAGTGCAACTGAGGACTTGCATGAAGGAAAAGAGGAAGATTCTCAAAGAATGATGGGTGATGAAAATCATCTTGAGAATCAAATACATGATGGAAATTTTCAATGTCCAAAAAAGGGCATTAGTGATGATACAGTCGTTCCACTCGATCCCGAACCAGAGGTAGTTACAGCCAAAACAGAAGCTGTTACTGTACATCAGGAAAATCATGATATCAATGTTGATGATTTTACAAGAAACAAGCACGCAATTGATAGGCGTTTACCAAATGCTGTTCTACCTCTCCTCCGTTATTATCAATATGAAAGCTCTGACTCATCCTCGAGGTATATGATTAACAACTGGTTATTTACTTGTGGAATAATCACTGATTATTGAACTTACATTATTGCTCTTAATGTTAACTGTTCTATATAGTATAACTTATTCAGAGTTGAATGCACAGCACAGCATTGACCTCAACTCATTTCTTAGCTGATTTTTAACAGTGAAATTCTATTACGTAGTTTTCAAGGGTCTCCGGGTGAAGACAGAAATTTCCGGAGTGATGCTGATGACACAGAGACAGAGGAGCCATCTTTCTCTGGCCAGGATGATTCCACTGACCTACTTGACATTCTTGAATGGGCCAAGGTTCTATAAATTTAAATTTTGTATATGGTTCTCTTGTCATTCTTTTCAAGAATTCAATTTATTTGTATTTACAGGAAAATAAGAATGGATCTTTACAAATCATATGCGAGTATTACCAGTTGCATTATCCTGGTAGGGGCTGTTCTGTGAAGTTTCATCCTTTGGAGCACCTGCATCCCATGGAGTATTATAGATCAGGAAAAACAATTTTACATGTTGCTGGTTCAACCATTGACCCAAGATCATGTAGTACAAGCCTTGAGTTAGCTGAGGTAATTTTACTAATAATTTTTTAGGATTAGTTTTCCCCTCATCCGTTGCATGATTAGCTTTCACTTTGTCAAATCTCTCCGAGAACATATCCATTTGATTCCTTGATTTAGCATATCTCTTGTTGATTTCTCAGGCACACGGTGCTCTCATGGTAGAGGAGGAAGCGAATGCCTTGTCAATATGGACCGTTGCAAGCATTTGTGGTTCTTTACGCCTTGAGCATGTAAGTATATGACCAGCTTAGAATTAAACCTTTGTAAGTCAATTGAATTGTGTTAGGACAACAGTTTTAACGATTGATACCAAATTCACAACAGATATACCAACACAGATGTAGAACCAATACTGAAATATAGATAGATCCTTGAATAACCAACAGCTTCCTTCGTTACAAGACAGAATTAGAAATTTCAAGATGGAATCTAAAATATAACGAAATGATAAAAGAACGTGCCTACCTCTCCTCTCCTCTCAAGTCCTCAAATTTCTACTACCAAAAACACCCCCCTATTCTTTCCCACAGCATGTATATATATTCTTTCCTAATGCCTCTTTACCAAAAGAACCTGTCACCCTCTTTCCCGTCCTTAGCTTAGTTCTCCCCTTTTCATGGCCTCACAAATTGTTTTCCCCCTCCCCATTTCTTTCACTTTCCGTGGATATTGATCGTTGCCAATATTCTGATACGATCCGAGTAGATTATTATTAGTAGTCTTTATTTAGTTATTAGTATTTAATTGTTATTTGTTATTTTAATTGTAATGGTCATTTATGAATTATTAGTCTTTTATTATTAAATTAGGTTATTATTAGGTTTACTATAAATAGGAGATGTTAGGTCATTGTTATTCATTCAAGTTGTCTTTTGTACTCCCTCTAAGGGAAATTCTCTCTAGAGATTTATCAATAGAAAGGTTGGTAGATTCTATCATATTGCTAACAACTTAGGCCATTTATCTGTCCACAGATTTTAACAATTTTAGCTGGAGCACTGCTGGAGAAGCATATTGTGATAATTTGTTCAAATCTGGTACACAATTTTTCTTGCATCATGATTGTCCTGGTCTAATAGTGTATAAGTGCCTGCTTGTGGTGTTTAATTTGGCTGTTGATATGGATGTGAGAATAATTCATATACAATATGCAGGGTATCCTATCTGCTTCAGTTTTATCGCTTATCCCTATGATTCGCCCCTACCAGTGGCAAAGCTTGCTGATGCCAGTATGACTTCTAATCCTTGATAATTTTTTTATGTGATACATTTCTTGTTTGGAAGGAATCATTCGTGAACATAAACATTCAGGTGTTACCGAACGACATGCTGGACTTTTTGGATGCGCCTGTTCCTTACATTGTAAGTATTTTATTTCTGGCTGTTGCTTGCAGCTATTTCTGGTGACTTTTCTAACTGATTACTTACGGGAACTTTTAAGTAGGTTGGTGTAAGGAATAAAACCAGTGAAGTACAGTCAAAGTTAACCAATGCCATTTTGGTTGATGTGAACAAGAACCAGGTCTCTACATTTTCCAGAATTTTGATCTGCATATGATTTTGTGTCAATTATTAACTAACTGTGAATAGGTATTTAATATGCACCACTATTTAACATGACAGATCAAGGCCTCAACAATACCTCAGCTGCCAAAGCAAAAGGAGTTATTCTCATCTTTAAGACCGTATCACGCCGAGCTAGTTGGGGAGAGTTATTTAGGAAGAAAGAGGCCGGTGCATGAATGCACTGATCTGCAGGTTTTTTCTTTCTTCCTACTTTTGATAAACATGGTATTTCCAATCACGTGTTTTGTAAATTTCTGTAATGAACCATCATGGATTAGTCCAATAGTCAAGCAAGTCCTTGAGATCTAAGAGGTGATGAGTTCAATTGATGGTAGTAACTTACCTAGGAATTAATTTCCTACGGGTTTCCTCGACAAACAAATATCCTAGGGTTTGAGAGTCTATGAAAACAGTCGAGGGGCTCGCAAGCTGGCCCCGACATTCAAAGATATTAAAAAATAAGTAAACTTCTTTAATGTGCTTATTTATTATAGGTTGAAGCTGCCAAGGGTTTCCTAAAAGAGCTAAGATTGTACTTGGACTCTCTCTGTTCTAACCTCCGCTCGCATACAATTACTAATGTTCAATCAAATGATGATAAGGTGGGTTTTTTTTAGCAATCTCTTTTTTTTTTTTTTTTTTTGAAAACGAGGTTTTGAAATCTCTATTGAAGTTGTTAGGCAATTTTTGATGATTGATCTGCTGCCTTGGGTTGTTGAGCTTTTTTACTTTCTTAGAGCTTTATATTATGTTTGGAATGACTTGTTAAAAAATGCGTTTTGAACAAAATCTAATTTTCTATAAGCTCCCTGCACGGACAGACTCTTAATTTCCTAATAACTTGAAGGTTTGACTTGGATATAAACATTTCTCTCCTCATCATTGTTACTGCTATAAAGGAGTCTTCTAGCATACTTGATTAAAATAATAATTAATGGAAACCATCATGGAGTAACTTAGTGGTCAAGAGGCTTTTAGAAAGCTAAGAGGTGATGAGTTCAATCCATGGTGACAACCTACCTAGAAATTAATTTCTTACAGATTTTCTTGACATCCAAATGATTTAGGATCTAGCGGTATGTCCCTTGACATTAGTTGAGGTGCGCCCTAGCTAGCCCTGATAGTCAAAGATATAAAAAAACAAGGGCAAATAGGTGACAGTAGCTAACTAGCTTTGATGGTAGTTGTGCCCAGTAAAATCTTTTTTAGCAGACGAGATTGCATCAAATCTAATATGCGAACAATATCACATACTTTTAAGTGTATTCTTATCCGGCTGACAAGGTTTGGTGCTAAAAAGTAGAAAAACTATGTTTTTTCTTGGCAGCATGCTTTCTCTTGATTGCTTCTGTAAGAATGGTTGGTGGTTTTCTGATGAGTCTGATACTCTGATGATGCTCTAAACTGGCATATTGGTCATAGTTGTTGAATTTAGAATATACAGCTTTGTACCAGCATACATCAATCATGAAATGTATGTGATAGGCTAATAGCTAACTTTTTTTTAGCTCAACTTCGAGCTTTACATAGAAGGTATTACTGCTCTCAAATAAGATAAGAGCCAAATACTGATTTTTAGGATCAAACCCGTGATCGTGAAGTTTGAATTGAATTGCAACAACCAATCAACCAAGCCAACATGCCACTAACCCTTTCGGTAGGCTAATAGCTAACTTGTTTGTTTTGTTAGGTATCGTTACTCTTGAAGGAGAGCTTCATCGAGTCGTTCCCAAGTCGAGATCGGCCATTTTTGAAGGTAATCATTTGGATTTAAATGGCAATTTGCAAACCAGATTTAGATTTGAGTTTCGAAACTGCACTAACAAATGACTTGTTTTCGATTGTGGTGAGCAGCTTTTTGTCGACACGCAGTTGTTCTCTGTACATACAGATCTCGTTCTCTCCTTCTTCCAGAAGGAATGATCCGGCTGCAACATGAACGCAAGTTCATCGATGTATAATTTTAAATAGTACTTGAAATGATTCCCCCTCCCCCTTCATTTTTTGAATTCACAAGTTCCAATTTTCTAGGCAGAAAGTGTCTCCTTAATACTCTTCAATTTCTTTCCCAGACATTTCTACAACATTGGGGACTTTATAGTTTAGCCTTTTAAGAAATGTAGATTATGTGGACTGTATTTTCATAGACAATAAATCAATAGGGAAACGGCAAAGCAATGATATTTATTACACATTACTTACAGCCATTGCTTTGCCTTTTTGTTGTTTTCTTAATGTCTTTTTTTCGAGTATTGCAGGGTACTGAATAACAAAATAGTAAAGGCTTGTTAGGGCTTGACTGACTGCCTCGAGCTCTGCCCCTATAATATTCCACCCTCAGTAACAACTGTGTTTGGTTCTTTTTTATTAGAGTTTCAGCTAAAAACATCAAACAAATGTTCTTTTTTATTTTCATTTTTAGTACCCATGACTCTCGGGTCAGTTATACTCATTTGTATTATTCTTACAATAAATTTGTAAGAAATTATTTTTTAGGCAAGTGTTCATTATGAATTGAGTTTATAATTTCTTGATTGAAAGGATTGGTGTCATGTGGTTTTATTGTTTGGTGGTAATTCGGTTCAAAATCATGATAACGAGTTTGATTCTGAAAATTGATATTTGGCTCTAATGTGATTCCTCTTTTTCAATTTTACTAAAAATGAAGTAATAACCTCTTGGATTCTCAAAGTAGTTTAAACAAATGTCACATTTGAATCAAACCCATCAACCATGGCAAAATTTATTTGCCTTTCAACTAATTTTCTATCAACCAATTCTCTTTATCAATTCAAGTTATATAGGTAGACTAGCTTATGTGCACTTTGAATATTTTTAACGAGATATATTGTTTGACTCTATGACATGCAACAATCAATCCAATATTTCTTAGTTATTCAAACCTTTTTTACCATTAAATTAACATAGGATGATTTCAACTCTTTAATATCAAAAGAAGAGCACAAAAGGAATCAACCAAGCAAACAAAAACATTGCAATAGTTGATGAAAAGAAAGGTGAAAAGGAAAGGGATAGTTGTTGGGGTTTGATGATCTGGTCAGAATGTAAAAAGATCCAATAAGGCATCATATGTATGAATGATGTTATAAAAAAATTAAAAAATAATTATTTTTTTAAAAAAAAGTTAGAAAAAAAAGATAGGGGTAAGTGGGGGGCACTGGGATATAGTCTGAAGCTCTGGGGTAAACCAACAGAAAAAGTAAAAAGCAGTAAAAGCTAAAACCGTACATATTTTTTCAGGTTCAGGCATTTGGTTTCAGACTCCCAACTCTTTTTGAATTTCCTTTTGTTTTGTTTTCCCTTTTATTTTATGGATTTCCGTAAACATGTCAGGGCACAAGGGCTGGCAGCCTGAACCAGAAACCAGAAACCAGAAGATGCACCTCATCATCCAGCATTAATCAGAAGAACCATATAGTTTTTTTTTTTTTTTTTATTTTTTTTATTTTTAAAAAAGCATGTAACACCAGATTCTTACTTTAATAAATATACCTATTTCTGCTCCTTCAACTCCTCTGAAATTATCTTCAAAACCCCTTCTTTTCTTCTTCATCTTCACTCAAAACTGTAGAAAAATGACTGGAGGAAGAAACAGGTTCCCATTTACTTCAGCTCAGTGGCAAGAGCTAGAACACCAAGCTCTCATTTTCAAATACATGGTTTCTGGTATCCCTATCCCTCCTGATTTGCTCTTCACCATCAAAAGAACTTCTTTGGATTCTCCTTTCATTTCCAAGCTCTTTCCCCACCAGTATCCTGAAGGTATTTGCTTCCTATCTCTCTGTTACCATTGTTTAAGGTTGCATTGTTTTCGCCGTTTCTGCCAGTTCTAGTAGCATCTTGTACAATCTAGTAATCAAGAAGTTAGTGTTAGGATCCTACATCACATCAGAAAGAGTGGAAACTTCATAACAATGTATAAGAAAGGTGGACTACTTCTTCGATTATGATATCAGAGCCATTAAATCTTAATAAGTATTCTGTTGGATAAAAATGAAATTAAGATACAATTAATGATTGGTGAGCCCAAAAGAAGTATCATCTTTAAGAGATATGTTTGGATCTCACGTTGAAAAGAGTGGAGACCTCATAACAATATATAAGAAAGGTGGACTACTCATCTCATCACAACCAGTTGATTTTGAGAAGGATATCCACACTTTCTAATAGTTACATGTTCAAATCCCACGTCCCCAAATATTCAAATTGTTTTTCAGTTTTGGTAAAGGTTTGAGCTTTATGTTGTTTGTTGCAGTTGGATGGAACTATTTGCAAATGGGTTCAGGGAGGAAGATTGATCCAGAGCCAGGAAGGTGTAGAAGAACAGATGGGAAAAAATGGAGATGTTCCAAAGAGGCATATCCAGATTCCAAGTACTGTGAGAGACATATGCACAGAGGCAAGAACCGTTCAAGAAAGCCTGTGGAAGTTTTGAAAACATCAACAACAACAACAACAACAACTGCTTTAAACTCTAATCCTTCAACTCCAGCCATTTCTTCCATCACTCAAAACTCCACTTTCTCTTCTTCCTCTCATTCCCTTGCTTCATTCACCAACTCATTACCCTATGAAACTCACCCTTTTCTCTATCAACATGGCTCTTCTTCTACTCACCTTGACTCTGGTTCTTACTCCCACAACAACCCAGATTACAGGTTTCTACATTATAAACAAAGTTCTTTCTGTTTCTTAGATGTGTTATTGAGATTGAATCTATGTTTTTAAAGGCTATTGAGGCTAAGACTCTAACTTTTAACCTAGAGTCTTAAGCTTTTGTTGGATCATAAGAGGTTTACGTCTTTATGATAAGGCACCGAATAGGATAAACTTTTTTTTCCATTCTTACTAATGCTTCGAAACAATGATTGCAAGAAATATATAGAATAATTAATCCTATGATATATTTTTTTTTGTCTTCAATGTTTTATAAAATTACTCAATCTCATTCATGATTATTAGGCCGTTGATAATATAAGCTTTGAAACATAAGAGGATTTGATTCATGATCTCATTCTTAGACATTGCTTTACTCATTTATTTAAATCCCATATTTTATCTTTGGATTTGTTTTGTTAGGATGGGACATAATCTCTTGAGAACATCAATTTAATTTTGATCATTTGTTGGCTTATTTTCCTCTCGCATCTCCTTTTGGTATTCACTAGCTTCGAGAATTTACTTATGTTTCATTCATCAATGAAATTATTTTTTATTTCCAAAAAATTCAATCTTATTACTGTTGGTATGATGTTTTATGTATTTTTATTGTAAGTATTATGTTTTACCATACAAGTTTTCACAAATTTAGAATTTTTATGCCTACTAGAGGCCACCTTTAGCCTTTAAAACATTAGGTTGAATTGATGATTTGATCTTTTTTTTTTAACTGAGAAGAAGAAACAGGTATATTTATGGGGTAAAGGAAGATGTTGAGGAGCATCCATTTCTATCAGAAGAACATTCTGGAAACATGAGAGGCTTCTCTGATTCATGGCAGCTAACTCCTTTGACAATGAGTAGCTCATTCTCATCTTCCAAACAAAAGGACTGCTCTGCTTTACAAGGTGACTACTCTTCTTACTTGCAGCTTCAAAGCTTTGGAGATTCCCCAAAGCAACAACTCAAGCAAGAGGAACATTACTACACATTGGGGAAGTATAAGGAAATGCAGAGCAATATGGAAAGAGAGGAACCACAGAAGACTATGCATCATTTCTTTGATGAATTGTCTCCAAAAGACAAAGAATCATGGCTTGATTTGGTTGATAAGTCATCCAATACTGGCCTTTCAATGTCCATTCATGACTTCTCCTCCATCTTCAGTTCCAACAACAACAACAAGCATAACCAAAACTGAATTGGGTCTAAACTCTAACATTTACCCACATGTTACCAAAATGCATTACAAATAAGTTTGTTTGTTTGTTTGTTTATTTGGCTTTTCTTTTAAGGGTTTGACTGATGTGTCCAAAAATGTACTTAAATGAGAGAGAAATGGTGATGTTTGAATGAGGTGGAGGGCTAAGTGGATTATTTGTTTGCATTTGAACTTGGAGTTGAACAGAACAGTGTTTGGTTCCATAAAAAGGATCCAAAGTGTGTGTATTTTGATTGCTGTGTGGCCCATACACTTCACTGTATAAATAGTTAGGTGATGAATGATGGATCAGAATGCTTAGGTAAGCATTTGTGTTTTCTGGGCTTAAGTTCAAGCTTCAATATCTCTGTCTTGTAATGATAATAATAATGGGAGAGGGCCCCCAATGGACCACCAAGCTTTGTGCTTTGCTGCTCAGACTCAGACTCTTACAGCCCTTGCCTTTACACATCACAGCTGTAACAGCCTTGACTCTTCTGCTGCAAACCAGGATAGGACTGACCTGCATTCATTATAATCCATCACTCAACACAATATACCATTAATACAAAATGGATGTTCATCTCTTCTTAGTTATTAGGTTAAATTATAAAAAATGCCCTTAAACTACGGGGGTTTGTGTCAAACATACTCAACACAATACTTTGAAAAGTTTCAATATGCTCCTAAACTATATAAAAAGCGTTTCAGAAATACTCATCATTAGGGTATTTTTGAAACGTTGGTAAGGTTTATGAGTATTTTTTAGACTTTTCAAAGTTCATGGATATGTTCAATCCCCAAAATTTAAGGGTATATTTGATCATTTAACGTAGTCATTAACTATTCTCTTGCTACTAAAGATCGTCTGACCTTACAATAGTTAGTTGTAGGGTCTTCTTAGTTATTAACTATGTTTCACTTCAACCATTAGAATATGATTTAAAGCTATGATATGGATTGAGATCAGTGAAATCCAATATCAATGTTCCTTTTTTCTAAAGAGTGGTGAAAAGCCAAGCTTCCAAATGAATTAGCCATGAGGAAATGGAAACAGGGCACCCTATGCTTGTCTTACTTGCTCTGCCCCACACTCGGATAAGACACACAACTTGCCTGCCTTTCTAAGTGACAAAAATGTACCTTCTCTTCTTTCGTTTTCTCTTTGGGGATCTTTGGGGCAACGAGATCCATGATGAAGATGAGAAATGTTTTGAAAATTCTTTTCATACTATTCATCTCTCCCATAATCACTTTTCATCTCTTTATAATTACTTTTCATTCATCTCTTAACCAATATTTGGTTCTTCTATAATCATTTTTCATAAACATAGGTAATAGTTTCCCATTATCATTTTGTGCACTCCAACACACATGTAGCAGTTTTTTGTAATAATTTATTTCACCTCAAATATATATAATCATTCTTTCGATAATCATTCTACAATTTTGATTCATTTGCTTGTGACCCTTTTTCAGTTTACTTGTAGTTCATGGAGCCAAATTGGTAGCTTGTTACGATGCAATGTATAGGAGTAGGACAAGAAGACAGAGAGAGTAAAAAACGATTGTCAGCATTTCTCTAATTTTGTGCAAAATGTGGAAGAAAAAAACAGGAAAAGCTACTTTTTACCACGTTGTTGATTTGATTCTTGAACTTTGAAGCTCTAAACTCAATTCAGAAAAGTCGCCAAAATCGTAGAATCTCACAAACAAATCCAAAGAAAATTGTATTGATCTCCAAATGCAATGGCAATTACTCAAGTTTGGTCTTCTACCATAAACGTGTGCTCCTTTTAGGGTACCAGATTCTAGATAGCTATGAGAATTAATTTTCGCTTACAATCTTACAATGTATTTTTTTTCTTTTTGAAATTGGAAAATCTAAGTTTTGCTCCACTATATCTAGGTAGTCGGACACACGAAGACAACAAAGAAATGGAGATATGAAAAATATTTACAAATAAATGTCACAAGTGAATTTTGAACCTAAAATCTTGAGGAGAGAGAACATACCTTAAAAGAAGCTCAAGTTTTCAATTATTGTGCCATCTCTTGGAGACACAATCCTATAATGTATCTTAGTGTCGCCGTCTAAAGATGGGTCAAGTGCCCCAAGTTTAGAGAAGCAAAGTTAAGTTCTCACGTTGATCAAACAAAAAAAAAGTACTCACTTTTGGGCTGCTTATGTACCTTCTTCATCCATTCCATTGGGCTATCCACAAAATTTGCAACTTGTTCACAACCGATTAGCCTCCATCGTCTCGCTGCGATTTTGTACGCCTAAGATCATGTCGCTAAAATGGTAAAAACCCCACCAAAAATAATCTCGTTTCTTTCGCGTGGATTCGATTCTTGATCTTGTTTCATCGTTTTCATTTTTAGGGTTTTGCATTGGCAACCAAATGCCGGCAGCACTGTTAACAGTCAGATCCTCAACGAAGTTTCGCAGTGTGTGGAGAGCATCCATGGCGTTAAAGGCGGCAAATGGAAAGCTACTCTCACTTTCTACAAACCCATCTTACGAGGTAATTTTGATTAGGGTTTTGAGTTTTTGCTTGTCGGGATTTGATAATCTAAACGAATTTTGAATCTGTAAACAGATCAGAACTTACAGCCGGCCGATTTGCCGCGCGATTTCCTCGGAATTTGGCTGCCGGAGCAACCCAATAAGTATTATCTTGTAATTCGTGGGAAACGGATCGTATTGGAAGCTGAGTTTTCGATTCAGAGTATAATGGAGAAGTTGCAGTCTTACAAATTGCGCGTTGCTCTTAATTTTGAGGTTTGGCTTCACTGGCTAGCTTTTTTTTCTTCTAGTTCTGATGGACAAATTTGGATTTGAAGTTGGTTTTTGTAGTTTGTACTCTTTTGCTCTTTTGATTCTTGTTTTTGTGAGATGAAGAAATCTGTATTGTTGATTTGTTAGGGGTTTCAATACCAATTAGGGGATTTTCAACTCAGAGTGGGGAAAGTTGTTCCCAACAATTCAGAGAATTTGAGAGGAATAGTTATGGAGGTAACACTCATTTCATGTTAACTCTGTTCTTGTGTTGTTGCATATCTGGTTCATTTCATATTAACTCTGTTCTTGTGTTATTGCATTCTCATCTTGTTGATTTCATGTTTACTCTGTTTTTGTGTTATTGTATTCTCATCTAGTTAGTTTTGTTTTGTGTCCTTTTCTTTATCTGAGCGATGGACTGTTTCGATATCCTTCATTGCGGTTGATATAGTGGTAAAAAAAGTACTAAGAAATTAATCGTTAAGGGCAAATTAATTTTTTACGAATTCACTTTAGACCAATCTAATAGGGAGAGACGATTGTCTCATGAAAGTAATGAAGGTACACATAATCTGGTTGTACATGTGTGTTTGATCTGTGTTATAGAACAATGAACTAGAAGGATAAGGCCAATCATCACATAAAAGTATTATTTTCTTTGAAGAACTTATCAGTAAGCCCTGATATTGAGATATCAAGTTTAGAAGTAATGAGATATCAAGTTCCATCAAGCTGCCACGATATGCTGTCAATTTTTGCACAGATGGATCTAGGAAAAAAACTTGTATCGACAACACTTCATATAAGGGGCAGACAAATTTTTTAGACATACGTTTGACATATGAAGATCATATTGAAACATTTGTCAGAAGTTGTTTGGTATGTTTTATCTTGCTCGACAACAAGAATAATAGTTCATGTTCAAAACGTTGGGTCTGAGTTTATTAGCCCAACGAAGACGGCAGGACTTGCCAGTCCGGTGAAGAAGGCCTTTGGATCGAATGGAGCCCAGTCTCTGGGGCGGAATCGCTTAACATGGTTCAACAACACTTCAGCTTCTTCTAATTTCCATGGCCCTTTTCTCAAAACTTCCTCTGTTCCTACTTCTTCTATTGTTGCTTTTGTTTTTTTAATCTGGGGCCAAATCGCTTAACATGTTTCTTCTTCAACTTTGGTATGTTATGTTTATCTTACTTGTGAACAAAAAATAATAGTTCATGTTCAAAAAGTTAAAGGGTTTGAATCTCCTCTCTCAATTGAACAAAAAAAAAAAAAAATCTTCAATGCTGCACTAGAATCAATATATTTCGAGTAATTTCCTCTCCTAGAGTTTCTTTTATTCAGTTTGGAAAAGTGCCTTTCAGTTCATTTGGATGCTTGATGACAGTGTAAGTCTTAACTTAAGCTTAGGGTTGATTCCTTGAGGTGCTCATCCTGAAACAAATAAAGCAAAGAAAGATGCCGATTGGTTCTTCAAAAACATTGATTTGTTCTTAATGTATTTCTTCTTTTTTCCTTTCCAAATTACCCTTCAAAACACATAATCATGTTCTATATTGTATTGTCAAGAACTCAAGTCCAAGTCCTAGTACTAGTAGCATATGCTATCGAGTCTGCCGAAACCTCTTCAGAAATGGATTGATATGCCGAAGTTGGAAACCTGAAAGTTCCTTAGCAAATCTATGTTTCAATTCTGTAATTTTTTTCATCTATTTGATGAATATCATATTGGAAGCATTGTTAAATTTGGGAACTAAGACTATCTTATTCAGGTGGGATGTAGTTAGAAGCTAGAATCTCAATGTAATGTGCAAATTTTGTATACCCAATGTTTTTATATTTCGGACATTTGTGAGCGAGTCAATTTGTGAACGTTTAGGCCAACTTATGCACATTTTAACTACTCTCCCAAAACAATGTATATCTTATTATATTGGGTTTAGAAAATTCATTCTTAAATAGGTGGAGATATAAGTAACACATTCTCTCAGAATAAATGCCCTTATTTGATCACTATATTGCAAATGTCATGTTTTTGCATTGTAAATATGAAAATTTCCTGTTGTAGATATGCAATAATGTATTAAAATCCTGTACATTGCACAGATTGAGTACCTCCCAAATTCTTCAATGGAGAAATCAAGACAGGTGATGGAGGAGTTCTTGGAGGTATGGCAAGAAGCCATGTCAAAAAGCTCATTACCAGGTCGTTTCATGCACATCGAACCAAACTTTGCAGAATATGGACTCTCGGATTACTACACTCCCCAACACACAGCAGTTCAATATGCCAATGTGATAGCTCAGCTAATCGCTACTGTTCAAGCAGTAAGAAATTAGGATAAAACATTTTGCTTCTCTTATCAGTTTAAGATTTCAACTTCGTTTTTGAGACTAGATTCAAATTCTGTGCTTTTTTTTTAAGAAACCGAAAAATTGGAGCTTTCCTCCAATTCAGTTGGGGTAACCATATCCATCTCTAGATTAAGCACCCGTAGACATGAAAGGAATGAAGACTCGATAGGTGTCTACAAATTAATGATACCCAAAAACGTTTCAACATAGAATGGATACTGTGTAACATAAACAGAGCAGAAACTCAAAAACATCTAAATGCTAACATTTCAAAAGCGAATCTGATCAACATACCGCTTTTGTTATTCATTTTTCATCAAAAATTCAAAGCGACAATGATAGGTAGGGGCTTACAGACTCGCCGTATGCGGCGGCAGAACTACATAATCCACCACAATCACACTCTCCAAACGCTCCCGAACCTTCTCTTTCTGCAATTCCACCATTTCTTGATCTGAATCCACAGCCTCCAACTCCTTCAACCCAGGAAAAACAGCAATGGAAGCAATTGAAAACCCCTTAGCTCTAGCAGGAGAGAAGTTCTCGCCCACTGTCAGCTGAACATTCGGCCCCAATTTCTCCCTCAACCCAGCAACAACCTCCAAAATCTCGCTCTTAACCTCCTCGCCCAGATCCTCCTTGAATTTCAGGAACGTGACTCTAACTACCGAGCCCGGCGGCGCAACAACGGGACCTCGAAGCTCATCGGCGACCCAATCGACGGCCATGATGTCGTCGCAGATGGGGAGAACGCATTCCTTGACGACGCTCACATGGCTGGGGTGGGCGGAGTAGAGAGACAGATCCTCCTTGGAGGCGTAGCGGCTGTGGAGGAGGTGAGTGAAATCGGCGGCGGCGGAGCGGTTGCGGAGGAGGGGACCGGCGGTGATATGGAGGACCGGATCGAGAGAGACGAGGCCGTTGAGTCCGGTGAGCATGGCGTTGATCTTGGAGGAATCGACGCCGTCTTTGAGCTTGAAGAGGACGATGTGTTCGATCGGTTGGGTTTGAGTGGACATTGTGACGGAGAAGGGTTTGAAAATGGGAGGATTAGGGTTCCGGCGGTGGCGGAGGCGGAGGGTTTTGGAAGGAAGGGTGGAGAAGGTTCGGAGAGCGGCGGAGAGCATTTTAGGCGGAATCTAGAAAATGAGAATTTGAGGATATTGGGTGACAAGGACGTGATGCGCTCAGCGCCAACCAACCGTAGACAAATACAAATTAAAACGCATCTTATCTTTCAAATACCTTTTTTTTTTTTCTACTTTGGAAGGATCAAATACCACTTTTTAAGTACGACAACAATGGAAATAGGAGATTCGAGCCGGTAAATTTTTTATTATTAAATTGTAGAGCTGAAGGAGAAAATTTTAAAAAATGACGAAACCAAACTAAATGGATCTAATCTCGATTTTCTAAAAATAATATTGGATCATTAGAGTTGATATTTTAGAAAATCAAAATATATTGGTTGGATTTGATTTTTGATAGAGGAACTAATATAAAACTGAACCAAAGTGAATATATAAATACTAAAGGAAAATAAAACTATATTAGTATTTCTTGTTGATGGAAAAACAAATATAAATGAAAAATATGAATAAGAAGTATTATAAGTATTAGATTATTCCTCGAGAATGTTGTTTTTAGTTAGTAAAAGAAAATTTCTTAAAGGCGACAGAATTTTAAAAAATAAATCAAATTCTAAATGAAAATCGTACTAAAAACTAATCAAATTAAATGAAGATTGAACCAATGGTTTTATTTTTTTTATTGGACGTCAGTTTGAACTTAATTGTTAAAAAATCGAAGATATTAGTTTGGTTGTCAGTTTAAAACAAAATCGACAAAAATTAAACTGAAATATCCCTATTGAGTTGTATAAAATGTCATTAAAACTCACATACCATACTAGTTCTTTTAAATTTAAGTTTTAAGAATCAATTTTATATTTTATTAAAAGAAATTTGACATTTAAGAGTATAATAACCAAATTGTTCTTTAGGATATGTTTTCTGTTAACTTTTCCTTTTTTATGTATTCTTCACTAGTTTCCTTTTATAAACCTTGGAATACGTTTGTGTTTTTTAATTTAAATTATTATTATTATTGAAGTAACGATAATTAAAAATAATTCCAAACTTATTATCGAGACCAATTTTTAAGGTATAGACTAACTTGCACGTGTTTAAGATTTATGTTTTGTAATTTATTTTAAGGAAGTTATTCTTGATTAACTTTTTTATATAAATTTTAGATACATGTTTACATTATCATTTCTTATACTAAAATGATTTTAAGGATTAATTTTAAGATTTTGTTAATAATACAATAATTAACTCAATGATAATAGGATATTTAAAAGTATGAGACCAATAGAACAATTTTTTTTCAATTCAACAACTTGATTCAAACCGATAACCCATTGGTTACCATGTATGTGGTTACCATGCGATACATACATGGTGAGTACTATTCCTTTTGACCATATAACAAATTCTTAATACATGGACCAAAATATTATTTAACTTAGATTGTACTTTCAATAAATCTCAAAATTATTTCTTTTTTTACATCTTTAAAATCAAGGGTGAATCTAGAAAATTTATCCTCTAGTCAAACTATTTTAAGAGTCATCATCTTACTAGAAGGGTTGGTGGCATGTTGATTTCATTGTTCGATCGTGAACATCTTTAAAATCAAAGGCGGATCTAGAGAATGAGGGGAGGAAAAAATATAAAAGAGAAGAAAAGTGTGGGAGATGGAATTAAGAAAGACGAAAAAAAAAAAAAAGAAAATAAGAGAGGTGTTATTTAGGAATTGATATCATTTGCAAGATTCATTGGTCGAATATATGTCTGAGTATGGATACAATCTCTAATTTTCAATGTTGAATTTATCTCAAAGGCTTTGCAGCTTATTCTCAAGTTCACTTTGTTTTGGTCTTTAACCTTGTTGATTTGTTGGTCTTCTTTGTTGATTAGTCTCTAACTTGTTGATTTTTGGATCGATCGTTGACTTTTTAATCTTCTTTAATAACCTGTCTCTGACTTGTTGATTTGTTGAATGATCCCACTTGAAAAATACAATGCATGTTCTTCGAGTTTGAGTGACTGTTTATGGAAATATTGCCCTTTAAAATACTTTTGAGCTTTGAAAACATGTTTGATTCTTAGAAATTTAGAGTCTTATGCATTTGTGAATTCACTCAAAAGTTTCAAAATTTTCAAACTCTTAAAATGAGGAAGGGCTCCTCTATTAATAGAGCTCCAGTGAACTATCATCTTTTGGACTTGTCTATATGGATTTGGGCGTTTGGACCTTGACTTTTTGGATATGGACTTTCTAATTTTGGCTTATTAATTGAACTTGTTTGACCCAAATTCTAAATAAACCAACATTTAATCTAATTTTGAAAAAATTGACTTATAATTTGACTAAAACTTAATTTAATTTTTCCACTAAATTTGAAATAATTACATGGCAATTTGCAAGTGACAGAAATTTGTGGATGAACATATATTTTATGTTAATTTAACCTGGTTTCTTAAGTACTATAATACTTCCCATATATCTAAGCAAGCATCTGATAGTAAATTATGGGAAAATTTTAATGAACCGAGAATTGTCTTATATGCAAATATATGAATTTGGCCCATTTGATTTAAGACATTATGATATGGTAATTTGTTATGGCGAGCATTTTTTTTTTTTGGACTCTTGCAAATATAGCATGTGTTTAAATGAAGGGTAAATATGACAATGTCTTAAATATATTACCATTTTACCCTTCTCTTAATGAGTAACTTTAAAACAATTCACAAATAAGGTTTTCAAAACTATTAATAGAAGTTGATACACTCATGTCACTAATTGAAGCTAATAAAAGTCACTTATACAAGTTGATAGACTGACTACTCTCAGTAATGAACTTGTTAATTGATAAAATTTAAATGATAGTAGTTGTTTTTTTAAAAAATAAATTCAACATTATTTGGGACTCAAACCCATAAATAACTAATAACTATGTGATATACGATTATTCCTTTGAAAATAAAATTGAAAATGATAGAAGTTGTTGATAAACTCTTATTATTTTGAAGCTGATAACTTATAAAATAAAAATAAAAATCAATAAACTTAGTAAGTTTTCTATGACTAATGGAAGCTTTTAGACCTATATGACTAACTTTCATCAGTCATTAAAAAAAAGTTTAATAATTGGAGTAGAGATTCATATTTATGATATCTCGATCATGAACTCATATTTATATCGTTTAATTATTACGTTTGTTGGTTTATCAATAAATTTTTTTATCATTTGCTAGACTTATATTCTATCTTTAAGCTAAGCTTTTAAATAATAATCTTTTATTATATTATTGAGGTTACTGTTGAAGGTATCCACCTTTGTGGCCTTTGTCTCATACTAGAAAAATGAAAAAGTTTTCAAATATGTTTTTAAGAGATATGAACTACTCCTCATGCTATCAATTGGTTTCACCTCAAAACCAATTTCATATTTTCTAAAATAGTATTAGAACCCATCTGAGTTATTGGTTATCCAAATTTCAATCCGACCCAAATAGGTAAAAACTTAACCGGGTGATCTGGACTCCACACAAATAGCATAAACTTAAGTAAGTATTATTTATTAATTATATATATATTTTCAAATTAATTTTAAAGTAGAATCTCATATTATCTAATAATTAAGTTCAATCTCTCGTTGGTGAACTTAAGTCAACCGATCACCACCAAAGCTTCAACTGTTTGGAGTTATAATTAGAGTATAGTACTTTGTCATTTGCAGCCAATAACTATGTGTGTTTTACTTAATTAGGAACAAATATATAAAGATTGATATTCATTTTGTTCGAGATAAAACCCTTGTCAAATAGTTGGGTGTTCGATATACCGATCAATTAACAAACATGCTTACTATATCTTAGCAATTTTGGGACATTATAGCATTGGATGATAGAAAATCTTCCACGACACAAATAATGTTTTGAAAATTCAAAATTTTATTAGAGATTCTTGAAATTTAAAGACTTAATGAATATTTTAAAGTTCAAGGATTAAATAGACACAAATCTAAAAAAAATTAAAGACTGAAACCAATAAAAATAAAGAAAAAAATTAGTATAGTGATTTTTATTAGAAAAACTTGTATTCTCATGAATGAGGAGACACTCTCTACTTAAAATCTGTAAAGAGTATACATTTATTTTTTTTATAATAAAATAATATTAAAAATAAATTGTGTGGCATAGATGATGTCGGACAATTCTTAAGTATAAACTGCCTTTTCATTCATGAGAAAGACAAATTTTTTCGATTTTTAATTGAAAATTCAATTAGACTAAAATCAACTATGAGGCTATAAGCAAAAAAGGGTTAAATGAGAATTTAGGTCAATTTTGAGTTAATTTTGTACATAGAAGTTTGAAATTAGTTTTAGTTTTTGAATTTCAAATAAACTAAAAGTTTCAATTCGATCCCCTACGATTTGACTAAATCTCACAAATCATATCTATAAATTAAAGTCACAATCCTGTTAATTACGCAATGTATTTTTATTCCTGTGATTGTGTTATGTCTATCATAATTACCAATTGCCCATTGCCGATTCGTGAAGTTTAACTACTTCATAGAGTCAAAATGATTTTTTTAAACCAGAGATAGGCACCAAATTAAAATTAAGACTATAAAAACCACATTAAATTTTTGCTCACAAATTAATATAAACCAAAAATTTAATTCAACCCAAAAAGAAGGTAACACATTAAGCCTTGCTTAATAATTATTAGGTTTTTAATTTTTAATTTTTGAAATTTAAGCCTACGATAACTAGGTTACTATATTTTTTTTTCTTACTTTGACATCTACGTTTTATCTATATTTTTAGAAATCAAATAAAAATTTAGAAAAAAATAAGTAACTTCCAAAATTTTATTTTTTTAATATAAATTGAAAGAGACTGTTCTCAAATAAATGAGAGTTAAATACTACTTTTTGGGATAGAATGATTTGGTGTTGAGCTTGATTACCACAAAATAGTAAAATCAATGTGTTTTCAATCGAGCATTGAGATTTCTTTTTCCTATTTAATAATTCTATATAATATAATTGCGACTTTGATGTTGCAATTTTCCCTTTTGTTCTCTATCTTCATTAAGTTAGTCAACAGTCAAATTTCTTTGCATTTGCTAACTCTTTATTGTAAGGATCTTTATTAATCTTGACCTCTTAATAACCCTAAATCTTTTGCTGATTTGAATCTTAAAATCACCCATATTGATCATAATTTAAGGAAGAAATAGAAACGTGGTTGAGCAAATATAAAGTTTGTATTTATATTAATGTGAATACAATCTCTAGTATTTGTTTTTTGATATATATTTGTTTTTCTTTTAGATGAATATGCTTTTAAAAATAGGTAACGTTCTTGAAATTGTATTCCACTAATAATGAAACAAAGAAAGAAATAATTTTAAGAGTTTCCAAATGATTAAATGTTTGACACAAAGAAAAAAAGGTAAATCTATCCATCCCCGTTGGTTTAAGTGGACACGACAATTAAAGAAAGCAAAACAACTTTAAATTATTTTCTTTTTTTGTTTCCAAACAAATGCATTAAAATAGGCAGGCAGTGACGTGAAAGTCCTTGGAGGAAATTTCGTGGGAAAATAATGTAATGTTGATTGGAAAATGGAAAATGGAAATTTGGAATTGGAATCAAATTCCACGTGGCGGATGTACAGCTGTTTGGGAAAGTCAAGATTTGGATCTCAATAAAAAGGCAAAGGCAATCCATTCCTACTTTTAGGGGTGGAAGGCAAAATCGAAAAATCGAACCGAACCAATCCAATCTAATGAATTGGATCGGTTTTTTAGTACAAAGTTAGATATGTCGGTTTGTAATTTGAAAAAATCGAAAATATTGAATCAGTTCTGGTTTTTGTTTTTAAAAACCAATAAAAACCGATCCAAACCGAAATATATGTATTGTCAATAAATTATATAAAATCATATTTATTTCATTATTTAGAAGATTTTCTAAAGTCTTGAAGATCAATCTAATATTTTTTTATCTTTCAAATGTCAATATATTTTCTAAGTAATTTTCTCAAACTTTACTTTTTTTCATATTATTTTGTGATTATTTATTTAAAACTAATTTTATAAAAGAAAATTAGATGCAAGGATCAAACTTGTTAAAGAAAATTAGAAAAGTTTTTTTTTAGTTAGAAATATTGTTTTTGATATTTTAAAAAATATTGGACATGGATCGGATCCAAAACCGAACCGAACCAATTGAAAACCGAACCATTGGTTCTATACTTTATTGGACATTGGATCGAACCCAATTTTTAAAAATCGAAGATGTCGCTTCGGTTGTCGGTTTGACACAAAACCGATAAAAATCGAATCGAAATCACCCCTACCTACTTTGAACAACAACAATACTTTGGCTAAACCACTGTGTTTAAATTTCATCACCCCACCATTCAATTTTAGATAATAAGCATATATAATACATTTGTGAGGGAACAAAGTGAAAATATTTAGGCTTTTTGTACGGTTAAGAAATTCCTTAGGTTTTCTCTCTAAACTCAAGCTTAAATCAGATTTATCAAAATATGAACACAAAATCAAATAAAAAAAAGATAGAGAAAAATATATCAGATTTAAAATGGTTCAAGATTAAACCTTACATTCACTCTTTTAATTTTTTAAATGTACTTTAATAAATCAAACGTCAATACAAAAATGAAGAACTCAAGAAGTAACAAATGTTGTCTTACAAGCTCTCTCAAAAAAGAAAAACTCCAAAATCAGCCTTATATATTGACTCTACAAATCTCACTCCCAAATGTTAGGAAAAACAGTAATCCAAATATTAATTCAAGGTAAATACAATTATTCTAGGGTAAATATGAAATGTGAGTTTAAATTACCCTTATCATTTTAAAATTAAAAGTTAAAATAGGAAGAACTTTAATGACATCTTGTATGACTGAGTAATCATAAGTTGTAGGTTCTGATCATCAATAAACCAGTTTGATGTTCGAACTCATGATCTTGACTAGATTATTTATTAGGAATTAATGTTTTAGGTTGGTCTATGAATACTTCTATATTTTTATTGACTTCTTTAAAAAAAATGAAGCTAAATGGTGGATTGAAGAGAACGTTATTGACTTATTCTTTCTAGAGATGATGTGAGCCTCATAACAAAACCTAAATATGGATTTAATAATTTATATGCTCCTTATTAATCACAATATATAAATTTGAGATATTTTCGTTTCTGCCTCCTCCATCTATGAAAAAAAAAATGAAAATAGAATGTGATGTGATGGCTCTAGCAAATACTTTTTCCTAGATTTGAAAAATAATAAATCTAAAAGAACATATACATATATAGGATGAATTGGTAATGTGTTGATTATTTTGATTGGTAATAATTCATTTTCACTTTATCGTTACAACTTCAATCTTGAAAAAAAAACCCAAAATAATTTTATGTTAGTTTTAAATATATAATTTTAGTATATATATTTTGTAATAAAATTTATAAGTCTTTTTTATTGTATATTTCATTAATTTTTTTCAAAAGTTTTCTATGATTTTTACAAAATGTGGTTCGTGGAGTTAAACTTAGGTTTTGAGATGATTTTATGGGAAAGTAGTTCAACTTTTATGATTTGATTATCTAATTCTTCTTCCTGAATGTATGTTTTTAATTGTTGTGTTTTTCGTATTTTGACCTTCAAAATAAAATTGTTTGACCTTCAAAATGATTTTGAACTTGAAAAAGGTGTTTGATCCTTAATAATTTAGAAGTCTTCAACTTTAGTGAATTCTCTATAAAGTTTCAAATTTATAAATTCTTAAAGTGAATAAGAGCTTACCTATTTATAGAGTTCATATGAAACACGAGTTTGGACCCTAGTGAGCTATTGAGCTTGGCCCATTGAGCTTGTGAACCGGGCTTTTAGGCCTCCCCGTTGAGCTTAGACTTGTTAGTTTGAGCTTACTAAATAAATATGAGTATGATCGTTGAGTTTAGACTTGTTAGTTTGAGCTTACTAAATAAATATGAGTTTGATTTAAACTTGACAAAAATTTTAAATAGACAAACTCTTAATCCATTTTAGTTTTGGGAAAATGTCTATTGGTAATTGTCCCAAACTTATTTTAATTTTGTCATTAATTCAACAGTAATGATGTAAAAATTTAGAATTGGTTGAAATTTTTCTGTCAACAACATTCTCCAACAAAATTAAGAAATATGTTTACATATTTTGAGCTTCAATTGAAGAGGTCGAGTTGTTCTTCGGGTTTTTCATATCTTATTGCCTTCATGTAATGTAAAGGTTATAAATTTTAATGTAAAATTTTTTTTAGGTCAACAATATTATAGATATAAGTTTCAAATCTATAACATTTTGATTATTAAATCATATAAATTGTTTTTTTTTTTTTTTTTTTGATAAAGTATAAATTGTTACTAAAAGTTGACTAAGTGTATAATCTTTAGTGTTTCAAAAAAAAAAAAAAAAGTGTATAATCTTTAAATTATAAGGATTAAACCAAAATAAATTCAAATTTTAAAAATAAAAACACAAAAATTTTGAAATTTAAGTACAAAAATTAGGAGTGTACAAAAAAAACCGACAACCCAAGCAACTCGGACTACACGACCCAACTGTAAGGGTTAAGTTGGGTTATAATTTTTTGGATTAGGTTAAATTATGATTTTATAGTTTTTATTGCGTTTGATTGACTAATTATTTACTCGTTTAACCGACCCAAACTAAGTATAATATATATATAATGTATGTATGCAAGATGAATTAATAAGATATGTTATTAACATACTTATAAGCCTTCTAAAAATGAATATGCGCTAATAAAGTAAGTAATAAGTTGAAGTATTATCATGAACTTTTTTAACATATTTATGAGCTTATAAGTTAAATCTTAGAGAAAAAAAAAAAAAAAAAGAATAGTTACATAATTCGAGAACTTAACCTGAAAAAATTTAGGCTTGAATTGTACTAATGTATGAAGTTAAACAAGTCGACGAATTAACTTTGATCCAAAAAATTCATTCAATCCGATTTAACCGAGAACATGTCCGCCCTAAATAGAAATGAGATTCAAAAGCAATCAATTTTTTCCCTAAAATATTATTTTAGACACGCAGGTGTCCGACTGCAAGCGTGACTGTCAAATCTATATATTCTCTTTTTTTTTTTTCCTTTTAAATTATTATAATATTTTTTGTTCTCTATCTCTTTCTTTTTCTCTCTAGATTTCTCAGAAATTACAGGACAGGTTTATGTTCCGGAGATTCGATTCAATCGCCGATCTTTTTCATCTGCTCCTCGGGAATCACTCTCTTTCTTCTTCAATATAATGTTCCAGATTTTCAAGGTACCAAATCAAAATTTAATACCCCATTTTAATTTCTTCAATTCCTTCAATTTTCTAATTATCTTACCAACAAATTAATAATCATAATATGGGTTTCAATTTGTAATTCATATGCTCAAATTAATTTTGTTTATCTTTGGTTTCTTTGGCTTGCATCATTGACTGGTTTTTTAACAGATTCTTCCTTCAAACTCTGGGCTCTAGGTGGGTATTTTATCAGTACATTAAAAAAGTCCCCTTTTATGAAATATGAAAAATGGGATCTGCTTTTTCTTTCTACATCTCATTATCAAATAATTTTAAAATAATATATTCTTTCCTTTTGCATCAATTATTTCTCTTTGTTTGTCCTCTCATAATCCATGGACATGGTGGTGATGATTTCTGCTACTGCTCTTGTCTCATGTGCAGGAAAATAAAATTTTAAAAATAAAAAAAAATAAAAAAAAATAAAAACTCCTTTTTTTTTTTCATTTTTGTGTAGAAATCAAATGAAATTGTGGAAATTGTAACTAATGAAGCCAGACCCATTTTGAAAAATTGAATTGTTATGAAGCAGGAGTGATTTGTTGAAAAATGGAAGGGGAGATTGATGGGAAAATGGTGCAGACATTTCAGAAGAATTTTGTTCAAGTTCAGAACATTTTGGACCAAAATAGATTGTTGATTAATGAAATTAATCAAAATCATGAGTCTAAATTGCCTGATAATCTCACCAGAAATGTGGGTTTGATTCGTGAGCTTAATAGCAACATTAGAAGGGTTGTTGATTTGTACGCTGATCTTTCTACTTCATACACTAAATCTATGGAGGCTTCGACTGAAGGTGACTCCGCCGCCGCTAAGCCCGGCCACAAGCGCCACCGTCCTCCGCCGTAGCCCTTTTTTTTATAATAATTTTCCAAGATTCTCTGTTTTAGTGACTTCCAAAATTAAGCATGTTTTTTCTATTTCATTTGGGTGGTGGTTTTGTTTTGTTTTTTTGTTTTTTGTTTTTTTTTTTCAATTTGAAATTTCTCTGTCTGTTGGGGGAAACATTTTGAAGGAATCCAGTGTGCAGGTACTCTATTGGGTGATCTCCCATGAACACAAAGCTCCTTTTGTTGTCCTGTTTTTGTTGTTCTGAATTTACTGTGGATTTTTTTTTTTAATTAATTTATTTATTTTTTTTAATTGCTTTTCAAACTTCCTTTGTCCGTTTGTGGGTAGAATTTTTTTCTTTTTTTTTTACTACCTCAATAATATTTGATTTTGATTTTTTTTTTAGTACAACAATAATATTTGAATTAGTGATTCACATTTAAGACAATGATATATGATTTATTAAAAAAATAAAGACAATTATATATACCAATTAAGGATAGGTTAAATCTTGTGTGACATATAAAAAATATAATTGAAACTAAGGAAACATAATGCGGGACTTTCAAAAACTATTTATTGTATATCAAAAAAAAAAAAAAAAATTGTTGTTTTTTCATTTTAAATTTAAGTTTTTTTTTTCTTAATAAATTATTTTCAGGTTTGGATAAAAGGTTTGGAAAATGAATGTAATGTTTACGATGGATTTTGAGAGGTTATGAAGATTTAACAAAGATAAAACATTGTTTGAATTTAGTGGTTACGTGTGGTTGTTGTATAAACTTTTGTCAAAAATTATAAGTGGAAGAAAATATTCGTTTGAATAGAGAAGTTATGAATGATTGCAATAAACAAAATACTTGTTTCAAATGAGAAGTTAAAAGTGGATGAAATATAAGTAGGATTGTATATAGAGAGTTTACTGAAGTTTGTGAAGTATTTTATGGAGGTTTTTATGGCGAACTTTTTAGTTATTTTATTTAAACGTAGAATTAGGCTAATTCTCTCCCAAACTCTCTATCCAAACACATCCATATCATTTCCGTACAAAATATTGACTAATCAACTTTAAAAACTTGAAAATTTAGGTCAAAAGGTGGAGAAAATTTTGACATAAAAAACACAAGTATAAATAATATGTTAGATTTAGAAAATTTTTTAAATTAAAGATAAAAGACAAATGAATATAATCGAGTTTAGACCATCGATTATAAATGTTAAATTAAGTT